>JAFBJS010000185.1:23903-34116 GCA_016785265.1 Paraplagusia blochii
AGTAGAAGATACAGAGGACAGGGGGAGATGGAATATGTTGACTCACTGTGGACAACCCCTGAAATAAAAAGGGAAAAGCTGAAAGGGAAAGAAGAAGAACTTTAGTCTTACATTTACGTTACATTATGTAAAAATTCCTAGATAGTTTCCTAGAAATGATAAAATGAAAATGTAAAATCTATCAAATAGACCCTGTCATTTATGCTTCGTCAATTTCTTCTGTACCTGATACTTCCCGAAATTTCAGTAGTAGCACAATGTCAGTATATACATATATACTTTCCAACTCTAATCAGTCCAACTTCCAGCCTGGTTGTCCCTCAGACCTCTGCTCCACTGCTCACTCTCTCTCTCTCTTCCTGTCAGAGGCAGCTCCTTCTCATTATTCCTTCTCATTTTCTCTCCTTCTCATCTTTCTTTGTGTCTCTCTGTCATTTTCGGCAGCTGTCACCATCTCTCATCCTCTCTCTCCTTCTCTCCTTCCGCTCCTAACAAAGACAACGTCTGAATTATACTTGCTGATTGGTTGCAGGAACACAGCCCTTACATGTCAGCATTTTCTTAATGTAGCATTATGAGTAAAAAAGCCAAATAATGGACTGATTGACCAGGGACAAAAGGAATACCCACAAGAAATGTTTCATTTATTATTTTTTTTAAATAAATACTCTTCAGACTGTGAAGCCATTTCATTTCAGGACGTTAGGGTTAGCGTCCTCACCCTGTGACTCACATTTTCCTGTCGTCATTAAGTCGGGCCCCCCTTTCATAAAATTCAAACCAATCAAATTTTTTTTTCTAATTATTTTTCAACAAAAGCCTTTGAAAAATCACTTTTTTTAACAAACTATTTTTTTTTTCAGCAGAGTGTGCCTTTCAAAATAAGAGATTCTTTAAAATAAAACACATGCTCAACAGCTGATTCACATTATTTAGCTGATTTTTGACCAGCTGTTCGCGACCCATTCTGAACGGGACCGGGACCCACTTTTGGGTCGGTACCCACAAGTTGAGAACAGAATATTTTTTGATTTAAATTTATTTGTTTAAAGATTTAAAGACTTGGATGATGAAGAACCTATGCAGACATGTTCAGCTGACGAAGGAGTGAAAGAACTGCAATATTCTGGAAATAAGGAGAAGGTGTCCAAAATTGTTTGATTTTCAGCGTCTACTAGTGTCTGCTAGTGTTCCGCTTGTATTTCAACTCCAAATAGAAGTCCAGTTGCTGACAATTAAACCCTTTTTGGATATCATGACCTGTATGAATGAGAATCTTTGCAGACAAGGAGCAACTTTAAAAAAAAAAATCATGTTTCTATGAAAACACAGTATTTCCTAAGCCTTAAAACAAGTCACATAACATTTTTTTTCTACCTTATTTTGCACTTTGAGGAAATCAAACCCCTTGTCATTGTGACATTGTGACCCACACCACTGCACACAACGAAATTCAACCTCTGTATTTACCCCCTTGCTTCTCAAAGTGTGTGGCGGACCCCCCTGGGGGGGCGCGGTGCGTTGCTGAGGTGTGTGACCCTGGGGAACATGCTTTTTTTCCGCCGTACTACAATAAAGTGTAATTGCTCATCCTTGTAAGTTGAACTATATCTCTTTCTTTTTGTTTCTTTATGTCAACAAGGATACGATGTTATGCAGAGGTGTAGCTAGAACTATTTTATAGACAAATACTGTTATTTATAGTTGCGGTAGCAAATTGTTTTCTTCTTGCTGGGGGGCTGGGGGTGTAACGGAAAATAATTGATAATAACAATAATAATAATAACTTTTTTTTTTTTTTTTTTTTAAAGATTTCTTGTTTTTTTATGACTTAAACCTGATGTTTAACTCTATAAACAACATAACCCTTAGCTGAAACCCTCAGGCCTTTGTCTTCTCGGTCTAGTCAGCTGAGCACCAGATCGTCCAGACTCCCAGACTTGATCTTGATCAGCTCTGAGCTCAGTCCTGGATCGTTTCGCTCACGCTGTTAAGTCGGTCCGACTCATTGTTAACATCATTATTCCCTCTCGCTCCTTCCTGCACGTTAAGAGCCATCATGTCGCTGTAGAATCTCATCAGAAACTCTCGTCTCTTCTATCAGAACCCTAATGGCAGTGTGTCGCCTGAGCGCCTGCATTAACAGGCTCATTAATGGCAGATGTTCATGGTCTTGGTCCAGTAATGTCTCCTCCAATGTTCTCCTGAGAAATGTTGGGAAGCAGTAGAACCCCAGATAAGTCCACATAAGTCCAGAGATCTGAAACCTTTTGTGAAGAGGACCGATGGGCATCATTACATTTTATATGAATGAAAAAGCACTTGGACTGAACCAACATCGTAGAGAACACAGCTGAGACAAAGTGACTTTGCATTTGTAATGATGAAAATAACGTCATTTTTGACAAACATTTGGGTGAAATACGTCTCTCTTGTGTCCCTGCTGCGAAAGCTTTGCATTATTCCTTACTCATTGACATTTTCAGAACAAAGAACCCGTACCTTCAGTCGTTTCTGGCCATTTTTACGTATTTTCCAAGACCCACAGAATATTGAGTTTTATGACCAGGTAAACACAAAGAACAAGCACTCATATTTTTATCAGGAAACTAATTATTTCTCTTCTTTACGTTCCTTAAGGCCATTGTACACTGTGCGATATTACGCAGGTTTTTCAGTTGTGCGAGGACAAGCATTTATTGTCTCACAATCAACTGCGTGAAAATCGAACATGTTTGAAATACTGCTGATTAACCCACAACATCCCGTCCCAACCTTACCACACTGCACATGTGCAAACACAGTACAGGTCATTGTCCATAC
This sequence comes from Paraplagusia blochii, assembly GCA_016785265.1. NCBI lineage: Eukaryota > Metazoa > Chordata > Actinopteri > Pleuronectiformes > Cynoglossidae > Paraplagusia > Paraplagusia blochii. The sequence goes on from JAFBJS010000185.1 coordinate 26,727, forward strand.
GCGACATCGTTTTCACCCTTCGTGTCCGTGTCTGTAGAAAGAATGGCATGAAATACCAGGGAAAGGTTTCCGTCGCATTATTCTCATCGCGTCTCAGCAAGAAGCTATGAGCATCCATGGATATTTCATTTTTTTTCTTGTTTATTTTTCATTTGTAACAACTTTCGATTAAGTTTTCTTCCTAAAAATCCAAAAAATAACATTTCCTCCTCTGTATCCACATTACATGACATTCATAGCAGTTCAGGCCAGGGGCGTAGCCAGAATCCATAAAATGGGTGGGCCCCGAAAAAAATCAGCGTGGTCCAACCCCAAAGTATTACTGTATAGCCTAAGTTTGATAATGAACATCATCCCTCGCTATGACATGGTCAGTCCTCTCATTGGATGTGGTGGGCCTGACGGACAAGTGGGCGGGCCCGTGGCTACACCTATGTTTCAGGCTACAGGACTCATATGGTCGTACGGTGTCAGTCGAAAACTGTTCGGCCTTGTAAATGACTTATACAGTGAGTGGGGCATGTTGCTGCCATAATTGGAAAAAATCGTAGAGTGTATGATAGGCTTTAGTAGTGAGCAGTTGAACTGATTTCCAAAGAAATAAATTTTGAATTAACAACTGAGAAAACAAACTTTTTGTGGATTGGGGCAGTACAACATCTGTCATCTGTTTAAGGTAGCCCTTAGTGACATGTGACATTCTGAAGAGCTCGTGTCTTCTTCTTCATCTTGCGATCCTCCCTTCATCGTCCTTCATTGTTATGTCTCACGATCGCAACACTCGTTTTCTCCGTGAGGTCACGTCAGAAAATTACGGTGGCCCTGAGGGGCACTTTTACAAATACAAAAACAAAATTACATTTCAGAAAACAAATTTACAAACTCTGAAACAAAAATACATTTCAGAAAACAAATTTACAAAACCGGAAACAAAATTACATTGATGAAAACAAATTTTTATTTAAAAAAACAAATTTACAAACCCTGAAACAAAAATACATTTATGAAAACAAATGAACAAAACTGGAAACAAAATTACATTCATGAAAACAAAATTACATTTGTGAAAAGAAAATTACATTTACGAAAACAAAATAACATTTATGAAAACAAATTTACATTTAAAAAAAAAATTTACAAACGCTGAAACAAAAATACATTCATGAAAACAAATTAGCAAAACCGGAAACAAAATTACATTTTAAAAAACCTTTTTACAAACTCTGAAACAAAATTACATTTCAGAAAACAAATTTACAAACTAATATAAATGAATATAACATAATATAAACATGCAAATTTGTTTTCTATAATGTAATTTTGTTTCTGAAATGTAATTTTGTCTCAGAATTTTGATTCAGAGTTTGTAAATTTGTTTTCTGAAATGTAATTTTGTTTTTGTATTTGTAAAAGTGTTCAAAGTGCACTTCAGGGCCACCGTAGAAAATTCCCTTGATTTTAAGCTGACTGACTTGCTTCTTTCCAACACTCTTCTCTCTCTTTTATCATTTATCCTGACCATTTTGCTCATCTGGCACAGTGGTGCCACCTACAGGGCTCTACTTAACAATCAAAGTGCAGTACAAGTCTGAAAATGATAAACAAGCTTCACCAAACTGTCCTCCAGACCTCAGTGAAAAAATGCTATTGACATTTGTAGATTTCAAGGCAGCCATTGTTACACTCTCCACTTTAGGATCCACCCCATGAAGAACACTATCCTGGTCCAACTTAGGAGAAGCATCTTCTTCCTGGTTGTTAAATTAAACCTGAGCCTCGACCTGATCTACATGTTTGTCTCAGTGACTCTAACGTCTCATGATCTCCTCTGGATCCTTCATTATTTTAGTTTTCCCGTCCCTCCCTACATCCTGGGGTCCGTGGTCCGTGACAGACGGTGTCTGGACCTTCTCATTTGTTACCAGAGCCTTATGTTACGCTGTAGCTCAGGCGTCGTACACCTGTAAATGTCACGGCCGCTTGTTTCTGCCTCCCTGCTTCTATTCTGGTGGCCTCTGATGATGTATGACACGCAGCATCACTTTGTTTTCTTCTTCTGTGTGTGGAGTATTTGTTCCAACTGTGGTGCAGAATGTCGCAGTCACACATGTGCTGTGACAGCGAGGTCTTAGACCCGACCTGGATTTGAACCCTGACCCTGTTTTTAACCTTCTCCTCATGCTCTACATTAACCTTTAGTTGGAGGAGTGGAGTCGACAGCTGTGTTTTCACCATCCACCCATTCAGCTCTGTTTCCTCACTTCCCTCAGACTTTGACTGCATCTCTTCCACTCATTCCCTTTACATTTTTTGCTATATTTATGATATAGATTTATATATATATATATTTTGCATCGATTGTCATTGTGCGTTTGTTTACCATTCTTCTTTAACTTTGGCTTGGTTTATGTGACCTACAAACACATATCTTTATCTTCTTATTTTGATTATTTTCAACTTTATGGTATTAGAGTTCATTTTTTGTAGTTTAGACTTGAAATAGGTAGAAGACAGAAGACAACTGGAGGTGGAGGAGTTGAAGAGGCTGAGGAATGAGTTGATTAGAGGGACGACACAGACAGGAAGGTTTGGTCGAAAAACTAGAGAAGACAGATTGAGATGGTTTGGACATGTTCAGAGGAGGGACAGTGGATACATTGGTAGAAGAATGATCCTAGAGATGGTGCTACTAGGTAGGAGACAAGGGGGATGTTGATGGATACAGTGAGGAAGGACATGGAGGTAGTTGGACTTAGAGTTGAAGATGGAGAGGACAGGGAGAGATGGAAATTGTGGACTTGCTGTGGCAAACCCTAAAAAGGGACAAGCGGAAAGGAGAAGATGGCCTATCTCGGATTTACAGTCATATCTTTGTCTTTAATGGCTTTTTTTTCTGTATTTTTTGCTCATTTTTCTGCCCAGTTGACAAAGTTTTGATTCAATTTCCAAGTTTTATTTTCCCTGTTTCACTAATGAATAGATTGTCTTTAGTTACTTTTTCAAAACCGAGCTGTGAAGATGAGATCAGATTACACATTTTGCAAAAAAACACCACCTTGTTGACCTCTTCCTCTCCAACATCCAAAGTTATTGGTCACTCCCCCCAATGCTTCCTCCACCCGCTGTCTAATTGTAGTTTAGTGTTTTTTTGCCACTCAGTGTGTAAGTAATGAGATTGTTAAGAAATTCACCTCTTTAACCTTTCTCATTAGTCATCAGTGTTAAATGGTTCTCGGTCATCGGGCGTCTCGGAACAAATTGCCTGTGTAATTAGGTTGGATATTAGCAGCGCAGGTGCCCTTTAACAGCACACACTCTATTAACGTGGCAACAAAAAAGCAACAGCATTGACTTTCTCCAAATGGCAGTCGATTAACGGAACTACTGGCCCGACTGCTGGGAGACACCAGGAGGTGTTGGTGGTTGAGACAAGAAAGAAAACAAAACAGAAAACAGTCGGTGATAAAAGGAAAGTGTGACTTTAAGGCATGACAAGGGCAAAAATAAGCTTCGTTGAGGGCCAACACCCACACTTTCATTTCTCCAAAGGTTTGCGTCAGCTTTCAGTGTTCAATACAAAAGAATAAAAAGTAATAAAAAATCAGATTTCCGTAGATTCTGTGTAATACCACACTGAACCAGCAGGAGACTGTCTATCAGGGTTTAGAGAACTATAGGATTTACCATAAAATGTGGGGAACAAATCTATAAAATATTATTATAAAGTCAACTTTCACATCAATGTGGGGGCCGCTAAATATTGTTCCGCAGGCTGCAAATGGCCCACGGGCCACGAGTTTGAGACCCCTGCTTTAGCTGTTCTTTACTATTATTAATGATTTAGCTTTAGATGTCCATCAAAATATTTTCTCCTAGCAATTAATATAAGTTGTCGTATGTGTTTATACTTTTCTAGTGAAAATCTCTTTGGTAAAAACTAAAGAGGAAATAGAAATGTTCTCCTTCCTGTGTTTTTGAGACACGATTTTTCAGTTGTGCGAGGATATGCCCCAATTTTTGCCTCAGTCGTGCACGACGCGTCCTGTATTATGTACTAGGGAACCACACGCAGTGATCACCTGACCCTAACCTCAACCTGCAATACTGAACATAGGCAAAAATAGATAGATAGATGGACGGACGGACGGACGGACGGACAGACGGATAGATAGATAGATAGATAGATAGATGGACAGACGGATAGACGGATGGATGGACAGATAGATAGATAGATGGATGGATGTATGGACAGATAGATGGATGGACGGATGGATGGATGGACTGACGGATGGATGGACGGATAGATAGATAGATAGATGGATAGATCGATGGATGGAAGGATGGATGGACGGACGGATGGATGGATGGACGGATAGACGGATGGATGGAGGGATAGATAGATAGATAGATAGATAGATACATAGATAGATAGATACATAGATAGATAGACAATATGGGTGGAGATCAGGTATGTAGAAAGTAGGTGGATTAATGATCGTGTTCGTAGGTAGTAACTAGTTAGTAGTTTGTAGTAGTAAAGTAGATACTGACTCGAAAACAAGTCAACAACACAGAGCAGCAGGGCAGAATTGACAGACCAGACTGACCACGTCTGCCGAGACATTTGGACGTCCATACACGTCACCACTTTTTTTTCACATCTTGTGCACAGAATGATAAAAGATTTCAGAGAGATTAGCTTTTTCTGAGCATTTCTTGTTTTTTTTCTTCTGAAATGCTGTTCTCCTCACCTTTATTTACATTACATTAAATTTGTCTCTTGAGGAGACATTGTCTTGGAACTATGTACTGAAGACCCTTTTAATTCATTTATTCTACAATATTTCAATTCTCAAGTCAAGACTTTGAGTTAATAAAAGATAATTAGGAAATGATCCGACTCTCCCTGCAGCACCCGTTCCCCCGACCTGTGTCTGTAATACTGTATGTGCGGGGACTTTAAATATTTACTGATTTTACCAGCTCCCTGCTGTGTGAGGTTCTGAGTTTGTAGCCTCAGAAAATGATTGGCTCAGCACCGAGAACGTGACAATAGTTCTGAGTAATAACAGATCACAGTGTGTGTGTGTGGTTGGTTTTTTTTAATAGTTGAGGTTTTGTTGTGCGTGACTCAGGGAGTGTGTGTGTGTGTGAGCGAGGGAGCGCGGTGTGAATGCTTAATAACGCGTCTAATAGGCGGCTGCAGATTGAGTCCTGATGTTTCTCCAGCTGAGACATTTTTAGGTCAGAGGCCTTTCTTTCTTCTAATAATTGGTTTGATCAAAGAAGTCGTTTGGAGTTTCCCCCTTTCCCTCTGCTGCACGAGTGGGCACACACACACACACACAGTGGTGTGTGGTTCTGGAACAAAACTATTGAAGCTCTGTCAGGTCAGGAGATTTTGGAGGAAAACTAAATCTGCTTAATGTTAATGCTGATAATGTGACGACTGTGAAACTGATGCTGACTTTGACGCCCGTCCTGCATCTCAAACGATAGTTCTGCTGCCGCTGAAGCTGGAACTCGTTTGTTGGAGACAGCGAGACCTGCTGTGCTCAAGGTGCAGATTTATAAAACCTACAAATTCAATTACGACACCACCCAGCGGGACTCTTTTCCTCCGAGGCCCGTTTGCGGCGGCAGTACGATCATATCACGCGGCGTTAAAGATATGAGACGCTTGGAGTTCATCAGTTTGTTTGTTAGAAAAGAGAGTCTGGGAACTGTGTCCCAGGAAACTGTCCAAAAGTGTTAAAAGCTCAGCAGGGAACTAACTGTTAAAGAGATGGTGAGGTGAGGTTATGCTAAAACAGTGGTTCCCAACCACTGGGCCGGGGACAGGTACCGGTCCGTGGGTGAATTGGTTGCGGGTCGCAGAGACATTATGTTTCCTTTTGGTCCCATCTGTCTATTACTTCCACTTGATCCATACCCATATCAACAAAAGAACTGACCAATAGAATGGCTAGGATTCCATCATCAATTATGCAAAATACAATAAATGCAACTATATTTGATTAGGAAATGTTTTCTCAGTGAAGACAACAACAATAAACTCAAAATGATGCAGAGTCATTGATACAAGATTCTAACTTTTTATATCGGTCTGGTAGCAGAAAATTATAGGCTCGAGAAATCCTTGTTGTGCCCATACAGAGTTAATTTGGTAGGAAGATTTTATAGGTAGGAAAATATTTTAGAACACCAGATGAAAATTTTTATAAAGTGGTATGTATCTGCCACAACTTAATGACCAGTCTGTGAAAATAGTTCGAGACATTTATCCGGTCTGTGGCTCAAAAAACTTTGAGAAACCTTGTGTTAAAATAAGTCAAATAACTTTTTTTACATCAGGTTTTTCTAAAAAATGACTTTGGCTGAATAAAATATACTGAAATAAAATTGTAAGATTATGAGAAAATATCTTATAGCTTCCTTTCTTCGCCTGGAGACCTGTTTGTTCTGTTTTGTTTTCTTCCTATTATTCTGTGGACGTCCATCTCACCGAGAGTGTGAGTCTGAACACAAAGGCTGTGCTTTGCGGAATGGCGCAGGTGATGGAATGAAATTTTAATAATTCCCACAGGAAAAACTGGTAATTGAGGAAAAAAAGAATATAAGAGCAGAGAAAAATAAAACCTGGCGGATAATACATCCTTCCCCAGGAGAAAGACTAGAGATTGAGGCGATTTTATTGGCCGCGTCAGCGTTTCAGGAACCTGATGCTCCTTTGGACAACAGTCAGAACATATGCTCAGAACATATGTTCTGACAAGAACGCCACCAGTGTCACAGGTTTGTGAGGGCTCGTCCAACATCCTGGGAGAAAGTGAAGCACTCGAACCTCAGTCAGTTTGACGGGTGTCAAAGAAACACAGCTGGTTCCGTCCTGCCCGGCGACAGTGAGCTGAGTTCACTGGGTTGACGGAGGACACACGTTTCGATGGCAGTGTGAAGGTGTCATTACAACATAATCAGATTTACCTGAGGGTCTGTGAATGCAGCCGACTGGTGATAAAGAGTTGCGTATGAAGAGAATCAGGTTATAATTTTTCCATCCTGTCACTTATTTTGTCTTGTCTCCACAACTGCCACCCAAATCACACTGCACCACGCTGTCATTCTTCCTGGTGCTTAACAGACTTAATGTGGTAACTTTACATCTTCTACTTCTTCTACTTTCAGCTTGTCCCTTTTTTCAGGGGTTCCCACAGCGAGTCAACAATGTCCCTCTCCCCCGTCCTCTGTGTCCTCAACTCTAACTCCAACTACCCCCATGTCCTCCCTGACTGCATCCATCAATCTCCTCTTCGTCTTCTACCTGGTAGCTCCATCTCTAGGATCATTCTTCTACCAATGTATCCACTGTCCCTCCTCTGAACATGTCCAA
>JAFBJS010000185.1:62459-72634 GCA_016785265.1 Paraplagusia blochii
AGACAGGAAGGATTGGAGAAAAAGCTAGAGAAGACAGATTGAGATGGTTTGGACATGTTCAGATGAGGGACAGTGGATATATTTGGAGACAAATGATGGCCCACCACTGATAACCACACATGGTGCAATTCAGAATAGAGGATTTATAATTAAAACTGCTCAAACATTAACAATTTTATCTGATTACTCGAAAGGTAATGTGGGATTATTATTGAAATACATTAACATTTAACATCAGTTTAACTACTTTAATTAGGGAACTCCACAAAATGCAAGGGTGTACAAATTAATTGTTTTGGATCGATTTGGATCAAACTGAATCTAATCGGATTGAACTGGATCGATCGTTTAATATTTTTTTATGAATTGTCCATGAATCGGATCGTAGCCTGTGAATCGAGATATGAATCGGATCGTTATGTGAGTGAATCGTCACACCCCTAATATACATTATATATATATATAGAGTATATTAGGGGTGTGCAAATGAATCGTTTTGGATCGGTTTGGATCGAACTGAACTGAATCGGATCAAACTGGATCTATCATTTAATATTTTTTATGAATCGTTCCTGAATCGGATCGTAGCCTGTGAATCAAGATATAAATCGGATCGTTATGTGAGTGAATCGTCACACCCCTACAAAATGCACATAAATATCTATATCACAGGTGTGAGGACGAGGTTCCTGTGGAGTATTCTACCCTGCAGTACTTCTTTTCGCCACCAGAGGAAAGTCCACTTAAATAAATTATAATTTCTAATTATTTGTTTCTCTCTGGCTGTATCAGCCACCGTGTGTTCAGCCCACACCTGCCAGGATCTGGTCCATAATCACGTTCCACCTGCAGCTTCTCATTGTTGGCTTCACAGCTGAACATTTTTGTCTGTGTTGTGTTTGTTTTTTGCCTCATTTCTGCCTCTCAGTGAGAGAGTCTCAGTGAGACCGTCGTCCAGGTCCGGAGCTGGGATCAAGCCCGGCCCATCTGCTCTATTGGATACTTCCCTTTCCCACAGATATATTCCTCTAATGGCTCCCTGTGGAAGGAGCGTTTGTTCTTGGACACGCTGACGTGCGGCCAAGGTTGGCGGAGTCATTGTAGTTAAGGTGAGCCTGTGGTGGTGATTGAACTGAGGAGCCCAGCTGCCTGGAGGAGCAGGGAGTGTCATGAAACGACAACAGGGGCCTCTTTAAAATACCCCTAGAGCCAGTGTCTGGTCCGCCACGGCCCGCCGTCTCTGTCCTCTTCAGCCTTGAAGACGCACTCGTACACATGAGCTTACCAAATTGAGCCCATGATGAGATCAATGAGCTGGAGCTGGAGCTTTAGGAGGTTCCTGAGAGCTGAGGGCAGGCGGAGAATGGAGGTTTGAGGAAGAGAAACACAGCTTAGGGATTTTTTTTTTTTTTTTCCACAGTGGCAGGACTGTGTGTTTGGAAACAAGCTGGAGAAAACTTCAGAGTTGTTGCTTTGCTGAGTTGAGAAGGATCAGAAGACGGCTCGCTGGGTTTTGGAATGTGATGTTCTTTTTGCCACGGTTCTCTGAGCTTCTCTTTGACACTTGGTTTCACAGCTGCGTAGTATTACAAGAAGATCAAGGTTCCTCCTTCTTCTCTCTTCTTTTTCATCTTCATGTTGTCTTATCATTTTCTTCATGTTCTTCTCTTCTCTTTTTGGTTTTCTTTCTTTTTGTCTTGTCTTCTACTTCTCCTACTTTGCTCTTTTTACACTTTTTTCTTCTACTCAATTTTCTGAATCTCTTTCTAAGTTTGTGTTTTAATTCAGTGTTCCTCAACCTTTTTTGCGCCACGGACCGGTTAAATATCTTGTACTGTTTTCACGGACTGGTTGTTAAGCTGTGGCAGATAAATACCCCTTAGAAAATTACATTGCCGGTGTTCTGAAATATTTTCCTACCTATAAAATCTTCCTACCCAATTAACTGCATGGGCACAACAAGGATTTCTAAGCTGCACACCGCCTATAATTTTCTCCTACCAGACCGGTTAGAATCTCGTATCAATGACTCTTTCTTTTCCATGTCCATGAACAGAATGCCACAAATTGTCCGGGAAATAAGTTTTTATTTGCTGAGCGTTATTCTCCCTATGTTTCACATAGCAACTTTGAGCACCCGCACATCTTGCAGGAAAATGGAAGGACTGTGGAGTCATTTAACGCAGTGTTCCACAACCTTTTTTGCACCAAGGACCAGTTAAATGTCTCACACTATTTTAACCGATCATTAAGTTGTGGCAGATAAATACCCCTTAATAAAATCACATTTCCGGTGTTCTGAAATATTTTTTCTACCTATAAAATCCTCCTACCTGAATTAACTGTGCATGGGCACAACAAGGATTTCTTAAGTGCACACAGCCTATAATTTTCTGCTACCAGACCGGTATAAAAGGTTAGAATCTTGTATCAATGACTCTGCGTCATTTTGAGTTTATTGTTGTTGAAAATATTTCCTAATCAAATATAATTGCATTATTGATGATGGAATTTTAGCCATTCTATTGGTCAGTTCTTTTGTTGATATGGGTATGGATCAAGTGGAAGTAATAGACAGATGGGACCAAAAGGAAACATTATTTCTCTGCGGACCGGCAACAATTCACCCACGGACCAGTCCGGTCCCCGACCCAGTGGTTGGGCACCACTTTATTTATTGGTATCTTCAGTGTCTGGCAAAGTCCAGCGTTACCTCAAGATGTTGTTCAAAGCCATTTCTGATGAGCAGGAATGCTATCGGGAACTTTTTAGCTTATTTTCTTGCTTCAACCTGCCCAAAATGTCCTCCACCCAGAATCGGTTGGATGGATTATCAGAGGCAGGCAGGGATTAGAAGTGAAGAACTGATGGATATGCTCCATTATCAGTCTGGTTCTCTCCCTCTCTCCGCCTTTTCCCCTTATGAACTGGTAATGAGAGAATTATACCAGCAGTAGCAAATCAGTGTCTCCCTCCTACACAATGCCAACAATAGAGGCTGTTATGAAAGGAAGGGCTAAAGGGTGGGGGGGCAGAGGCGGGGTATCATTTGCATTTCGTTGATGAACACAAAGAAATCACGTGATTGGTTTGTAGGGCAGCGACTGTTTTCATTACCTGTGGATTTGGGCTGACGTAGCGGCGGTGAGTGATGGCTTCTCTGGTGGGGATCGTGAACTCTTGAGCCCGGGTATGAACGGTGTGATTTTTAGCTTATTTTCCTTGTGGTTGTTAAGAAGTGTGAAGGTCAGGGAAACACGATTAACACCTGATGATCGATCAAATATTTTGCCGATTTAGCCATCGTTTTCACCTCAACCTGTTACACTGCATTTCCACGAACAGAAACACAAGGAGAAAGAAAGTAAATAACGTGAAGCACCGTGGTGGAAGCAACGGACCAGACTGACCACGTCTGCTGAGACATTTCCCGGTCCATGTGCGTCGTCTTCGTCACTTTTTCTTTTCCGTGTCTGTGCAGAATAGCAGAATTGTCAGAGAAATTAGTTTTTCTTCTTCTTTTAGCTTGTCCCTTCAACAATTTCCATTTTTCCCTGTCCTCTGTGTCCTCAACTCTAACTCCAACTACCTCCATGTCCTCCCTCACTGCGTCCATCAATCTCCTCTTTGTCTCCTACCTGGTAGCTCCATCTCTAGGATCATTCTCCTACCAATGTGTCCACCCTCCTCTGAACATATCCAAACCATCTCAATCTGTCTTCTCTATCTTTGTCTCCAAACCTTCCTGTCTGTGTTGTCCCTCTAATCACCTCATTCCTGATCCTGTCCATCCTTGTCTCTCCTAACTCCTCCACCTCCAGCTCTGTCTCCTGTCTTCTGTCTATTCCTAGTGTCTCTAGTCCATCCATCATGGCTGGTCTCACCACTGTCCTGTAAACCTGTCCCTCCACCTTAGCTGACTCTCTTCTATCTCAGATCACTCCTGACTCTTTTCTCCAGTTGTTCCATCCTGACTCGCTTTGTCCTCTTTTCAGGGGTTGCCACATTGAATCATTGTCCTCCCAATTCTGTCCAACTTCTTCTTTAACTCCACCTACCTCCATGCCCTTCACAATAACTCGCCTCTCTGGCCATCTTCTTTGTCTCCTACCTGGTAGCTCCATCTCTAGGATCATTCTTCTACCTATGTATCCACTGTCCCTCCTCTGATGTCCAAACCATCCCAGCTTTGTCTTCTCCAGCTTTTTCTCCAAACCTTCCTGTCTGTGTTGTCCCTCTAATCACCTCATTCCTGTACCTGTCCATCCTTGTCTCTCCTAAAGAGAATCTCAGCATCTTTAACTCCTCCACCTCCACCTCCAGCTCTACCCTACCTTAAAAATGAAACAATGTTTGAACCTTTTATTGGCCAACACGTCTGTATGGACTGCATTAATGATTGAAATTCTACATTATCTGTGAGATGTTCGTCACATGCCCCGTCTTCTGTATGATGGACGGATTGGTTTTTTAATGCAGCTCCATCTCCCTGTCTTACTCAGTCTGCCACGCATGTTGAAGACTCCCAATAAGAGAACACGTTCACATGTGATTACTGTTATGATAATGGCCGGTTGCTGACGGAGGACGATAGCTGTAATGGTGACGATGTTAATGATGAATGTGTTGCAGGGATAATGACGATAATTACGCTCGCCGTCTTGGTCTCTCATCCATCAGTCATGGATTAAATGCCCTCACAGAGGTGCAGGGACAAACAGACGCCATGTCAATGTCACTGCTGTGGTTGTTTGTACTGGATTCAATATCAAGGACTTTCAGTCCTGGCTCCTGTGGGGAGGAGAGGTCATCAACTCAATGACCGGTTAAACTTTGACCAACCAGTACCACAGCCCGTGCAAAGGTAAACGCTTACCTTGTTCCTCTTATCTGTGGCTTTACGTCTTAATACTTGAAGCCTAGTCTCAAAAACCATTTCCAGGGATCGTCTTCTTCTCCTTGTCCTTATGGCGTGTCCCTTTTCAGGGGTTGCGTGGGAATATATCCATCTCGGGGTCTCAACCTCGAATAAGTTGAGGGCCACCACCCACTCTATCATTTCATTGGAGGGCCATGTTAACGTTCAGTGTTCAATACTAGGGCTGGGTTAAAAAAATCGATTAATCATTTTTTTTTTGTTAATAGGACGATATCGATTCATAAATCCAAAAATCAATCTTTTTTTTCCTTCTTTTCCCAACAACTTTACGTGAACTCATGCACCACAGGTGATTACGTATTAACGTGGTTACATGCGAGTTAACACACTCGCACATAAAACAAATGTAAAAACAACATGGCACTAAAATCTAAAATCGAAAACTCGAGTCTGCCTTGTAATTTTTGGTCAGGTCATGGTAAATAAAAAATGCATGATGGATTAATATGACTGTCTTGAGTAAATTTGTGATTGAAATAAATGTAAAAAAAATAAATTTTTTATTAGCAAATGGATTAAGTTTCAATTTTAGCTTTGATTCTTCTGAGAATAACGTTGGTACCGAACTATAATTGATATGACAGAAACTGAATCGAAAACCGAAGCGAATCGTGAATTGAATCGATTCGAACACTTGTGAATCGAATCGAATCGATTTAAAAAATTTGAATCAATACCCAGCCCTATTCAATACAATAAAAAATAGATGAATAAAAAATCTGTTTCCCATAGATTTTGTGTAATACCACACTGAAACAGAAGGAGGCTGTGGATCAGGGTTTGGAGAACTATAGGATTTACCATACAATGTGAAAACAAATCTATGAAATATTATTATAAAGTCAACTTTCACATCAAGGTGGGGCCGCAAAATACCATTCCACGGGCCGCAAATTGCTCACGGGCCACCAGTTTGAGACCCCTTATTTAAAGTTTGATCTAAATAAAATCGTAAGCTGTAATAAAATGTAGGTTTCCACTGGCTGTCTTGGCACTGTCCTGTTATAAAGCATGTCCATTTGGACTACCTGAGACATTGCCATTATCAGTGTTCAGAAAACGTAAAAAGCTACCAACAATAGTCGACAAAGGACACTGACAAAAGGCAAGTCCGATGGTAATTCTGTAATAAAAGTGGACGTTTCAGATCTGTGCGAAGCAGAATTTGTGAGACACTTGAAGGACAAAAGAAACCAAGACTGTTGTTAACAGCGCAGTTGTTCATTTTATGAAATTTAAGCTATTACCAAAACAGAAAATTCTCAACGTTTTTACAAAAAAAAAAATTAGAACTTGCCCAGGAGGTGAATACTAGTGTTGTAGACCAAGGACAGAGACATTTCTAGGCCAAAGTGAACGTCTTTTGCTAAAAATGTAAATGCTTAAAGTGGAGATAAGATTGAGATGGTTTGGACATGTTCAGAGGAGGGACAGTGGATACATTGGGAGCAGAATGATCCTAGAGATGGAGCTACCAGGTAGGAGACAAAGAGGAGGGAGGGAGGACATGGAGGTAGTCGGAGTCTGCGTGGAAGATACGGAGGACAGGGGGAGATGGAAATTTTTTACTTGCTGTGAAAACGCTTAAAAAAAGGGACAAGGCAAAAGGAGAGGAAGAAGGAGCTTAAAGTGATGGACACCTACAGTGTCCACTACTTATGTAACTACTTATCTTTTTGTCCTGGAAATTCATTAAAAGTCCAGGAAAACTACTAGTAAAAAAGTGTAAGTCAACACGTAAACATGTGTTGTTTGTTAGTTAAGACACAGAGTGAGATACGGCTTTTGTCTTGTCTTTGTGTCTCTCAGGGGACACCAGGTCAGACTCGGTATTTGGCTGCTGCCTCTGCTTTTTTTTCCTGGCCTTTCTGAGAGTTTAATGATCTCCACCTTAGCCTCCAGATAACTGATTTGATCCAGTCCTGGTCCAGGGCTTAATTCCTCACCGTGCATCGTCTCCCCTTTCTCTCCTCTCCTCCCTCTGCTCCTTCGCCCCAGATTCTCACAACAAACAGCATTCAGACAGTTTGTTTGTGTCTGTATCTCCCCAGCCTCCATTATCCCGCCTTCTTCTCTTCTTCTTCTTTTCTAAAACCTCTTTTTCAATAGCTCTGTATCCTCCGCTCCGCCCTCACCCTCGGTCATTTACCGCCTGACTCGCTCACCGCAACTCACAGCACTTTGTCAGTGATTTATTCACTCTGTGGTTAAACTGTGTGTTAAAAATTTTTAAGAGATAGTGTCTCCTCCAAAAAGTTTCACTCCAGTTGGAGGAGAAACGGGCAGAGTAGACGTTAATGACGGCGAGGGATGATGTAAGAACGGAGCAGGTGATGAGACCATGGTAATGGCAGCAGTTTTTAGGGGAGTTGGGGAGAGGAGCTGAGGCTTGACCTGTTTCCATCTGCTCTGGTCCAAGACTCTGTTCCCACCTGGGCTGTAAAAACTTCAAGGCTCAGACTGTTGGCCTTGGGAAATCTCAATTCCATCGGTAGTGACACGGTTGAAAAGTGGATGATGCCCCAGCCTTACAGCCAGAAGGTCATTGGTTTGATTCCAGCAGTGGCTGGCTGTGCATTTCAACTGTAGTCCTTCAGTGATGTCATAGTTTTGGTCCTACTCATCCTCCCCTCCAACTCCAACCACCTGCATCTCCTCCCTCACCACATCCATAAATCTCCTCTTTGTCTCTTACCTGGTAGCTCCATGTCTACCATTCTTCTCCACTGTCCCTCCTCTGAACATGTCCAAACCATCTCAATCTGGCTTCTCTAGCTTTTTCTCCAAACCTTCCTGTCTGTGTTGTCCCTCTAATCACCTCATTCCTGATCCTGTCCATCCTTGTCTCTCCTAAAGAGAACCTCATTATCTTTAACTCCTCCACCTCAAGCTCTGTCTCCTGTCTTCTGTCTATTCCTAGTGTCTCTAATCCATCCATCATGGCTGGTCTCACCACTGTCCTGTAAACCTGTCCCTTCACCTTAGCTGACTCTCTTCTATCACCAATCAAATCGTCCCTTTTAAGTTCCGGGGTTCAATTCCCGGCGAAGCTACATTTAAGAAAAACCCTATGAACCAGCACATTTACGTGTTGCACTCTACATAGGGCCAGCTAGAAGGCACTGATGTCACAATCTAGCAAGATGATTGGTCTGAAAGGGCTGAGTCCATTTACATAGAGTGGGAAGAGCCTTCACTTTTGATTCTGAAGGCTTTGCCAGATTTCATAGAAACTGACAACACTAGCTAGCTGAAATATGATTGGATAAAAAGTTTTTATCCAACTTTTTGGAGAAAAAAAAACTCTTTTTTTCATATTAATGAAAAATAAATTATGGGACAAGTTTATTTAAAAATATTTATGAATAAATGTGTTCTTCTCACTATGTTTAGGCCAGCAGAGAAGGCTTTGCTGGTCCTGATGGCCCACCACTAGGTTCCAGGGGGTTATTGACTTTTTATTTCCCTCGGCTACTGTTATTAGATTTTAAATGTTTAGCGGTAACACTGAGTAACATCATATTTTTTTTAAAATCAAAATCAGTGGCATTAATATAATAATTCAAATTTCGAAGAGAAAATGAAAATACAGCTGTGATTGTCTCTGTCTTGTGAAAAACTAGAACTATTTGTGTATAACCAATGTGGAAAGGACAGCGTTGCCCTCATTAGTTTACTGTTTACCTTTCCGTTGAATAATTAAGATTTCGTCCTGGCCCAACAGGCTGGAAGGTCAGCCTGAAGCCTGACATTATTTTTACAGCGTGTTGTTGCTTGGCCGCATTAGCATAGCAGCAGGACCGTGGAGAGCAGATGGCTCCGACCTTGGTTCAGTTTGTTATTAACTTGTTTGTTTCTTTGCCGCGCTATTCATCAATGGATGCATGATTATTATTTAAAAAGAAAAGAAGAAAAAAAAAAACCAACAGACTCATTAAAGGAATACTTGTGTTCCTTCAACTTTCGCCTCGTGCCTTGATTGCCTTCTGCTTTCCCTCCTCCTCCTCTTCCTCCTCTTCGTCCTCCTCCTCCACCTCCCTCATCTGCATCCTCTCACTCTATAAAGTGTATAATTCTGCAGGGTGTCAGGATCAGTGCGGCTCTAAAATAAACACCTTTAGTGCAGACAAGGTGATAATCATCCCCTCTCTGCCTCTTCCTCTTTAGCAGTGTTTCCGTAAGTGGCTTCGTTCGGTGAAGGTGAAACCAGCGATGCGTGACAACATCGTTTGGTTTGGTTGACTTTAAAAGTTTTTTCCATCTACTCTACTACTACCACAACTTCTTTGACAAACACATTTTTCTTCAGCCTCAGCAAACTGATGGCCTGTTCCACTATAGTAAACTTTATTTGTTAACCTTAATATCTTTCAAAAACATATTTCTTTTTCTGTTCTATCCGTCCCCTCGTGGAAATAAGAGCAAGGATAGAAAACTCCACGTCGTTGTGACTGCATTGAACGCATCACTAAAGTGAACAGTAGTGAGTAAGGGATGGTGCCATGCTCAGTGGTAACTTGGGAGGGTCACCAGACTTTTTCTTCTCCTTTCGTCTTGTCCCTTTTTCAGGGGTGGCCACAGTGAGTCAACATTATCTCAAACTGTCCTCTGTATGTTCTACATTCTACTCCATCAATCTCCTCTTTGTCTCCTACCTGGTAGCTCCATCTCTAGGATCATCACTGTCCCTCCTCTGAACATGTCCAAACCATCTCAATCTGTCTTCTTTAGCTTTTTCTCCAAACCTTCCTGTCTGTGTTGTCCCTCGAATCACCTCATTCCTGATCCTGTCCATCCTTGTCTCTCCTAAAGAGAATCTCATCATCTTTAACTCCTCCACCTCCAGCTCTTATTCCTGTCTTCTGTCTATTCCTAGTGTCTCTAATCCATCCATCATGGCTGGTCTCACCACTGTCCTGTAAACCTGTCCCTCCACCTTAGCTGACTCTCTTCTATCTCAGATCACTCCTGACTCTTTTCTCCAGTTGTTCCATCCTGACTCCACTCTAAACATGTCCAGGGACCACATTCTCCTCTCAGGCCCCCAGACTGAACCTGTTCATATGTTCAACAATGGAGAAAGAATTATTATTCCATCTTCTTTTACTTTTATCTTGTCCCTTTTTTCAGGAGTTGCCACAGCGAGTCAACAATTTCCATCTCCCCCTGTCCTCTGTGTCCTCTGACTCCAACTACCTCCATGTCCTCCCTCGATGCATCCATCAAGCTCCTCTTT
>JAFBJS010000185.1:88392-129463 GCA_016785265.1 Paraplagusia blochii
CTGTGTATTCCATTTACTTTCTCACCTCTGTACTGGTTGCGATAAAATACTTTTGGACCAAGTTAAATGTCTGGAGTCCATGTCCAGTATGTCAAAGTCACATCAAAATGAAGTCATTGAGCTCTATATTGGGAACCTGTCTCTTATACATATTAGGTTAAAAAACTGCTGCATTTACGTTCTCCGGGACAGACAAAATGAATTGCACAGGGATGGCAATATTTGATCACGTGGTTGTATAACGAGATCTTGTTAATATCCGGTTTTATTCAACATAAATTCTGTCAACAAAGGCACGTGCAATTTTGAGGAATAAATGGAGCAGGTTGGAGAAAGATCAAGGAGACATATGAAAGCGATGAGAAGGAGACACAAATATGAGGAAGTGTTTTGTAATCCTAATAATGCAGCAACATATAGTGGTGTATTGTGGTATATTGTGTATAGAGTATGCGCTAGATTTTACAAGCTCGTCAAACTAAATCGGGTGTTGTTGTGTTCACACACACGCAGGGAGCGACAACTGTTTTACTTTTTATTGCTTTTCACCCGTATTAGTTAATTCGGTATCGAAACTCCCGACTAGAGGTGGATTAGTTAATGCGCATTAGTTGAGGAGCGAATGGGCATTAGTTTGTAATGTGAACGCAAATGGGGAGCGAAACTGGTTTCCCCGAAGAGAAGATACTTTCATTATCCTTATCATGGGGTGAAAATCTAGTTACCTTCTGCAGCTCGTACCTTCTGCCCTGCGCTCCCGCCCTCCTCCCCCGTTTACATAAGAAGAAGAAGAGGGCCGATAAGTGCCAAGGCTGCCCCCTAATTATTAATCAGGAACTACAATGAATTATTAAGCAGTGGTATTATGTTGTACTCTCAGATTATGCAATATACATGTTTTGTGCGTTTTAATGATGAGGAGGACACAGCCTGGTCCAACTCTCTCTGAATTGTGCTGATGTTTTATGCATGGCCTGGACCTGAGGTTTGGTGTGGGTTTAAACGCAACTCTGAGAGAAGAGGTTGTTCAAAGCTCTGAAGTGTGGGCTGACTCACGGCGGAAAGTGTTGAACTTGTTCTCTCTCTGGTCGCTGTGCACCAACGTTCTCCAGCCCAGGTTTCGTCCAAGTGGCCCAGAAGTTAATGGTCCCGTTTAAAGTGTTGACCAGTGGAGTTCTGTTTATTATGGCTCTATATTTCAGGCTGTGGTTTTTTTTACTTTGTGGACAACGGACATCAGGAGGTTCTTGTGCCGTCAGCAAGTTTGTCCCTGATCTTCCATCATCTTGTACGGAAATCCATGCTGTGACTTCCACCTCTAATAAAATAGAGTAAAATAAGCCAAATGACGTGTTATTTATATTCAAAATCACATTGTTGTCTTAGTTCTGAAAATAATAATATATATTTATATATGATGTAAACCTTTCCTAAAATCTATTGTATGGGATTTTATTGTCTGTTCCAGTGAGTTTTATGGCATTAAATTATTTTCCCCTCACTCTTTGTTAGACTTGGAGCAGGATTTTGAAAAATTAACTCTGGGAAATTTATATCTCTCGTTTGATGATGGACTGAACTCTTTCTGGCAGATGAAAATATTTTTAGTCGTTCCTTGAGTCTTCTTTTTACCAGATGGATAGAGGGGCAGATGGATGGATGAATGGATGGATGGATGAAAGATAGATACATAGATAGATAGATAGGTAGGTAGGTAGGTAGGTAGCTGGATGGATGGATGATAGATAGATAGGTAGTTAGGTAGGTAGGTAGTTAGGTAGGTAGGAGGTGGATGGATGGATGGATGATAGATAGATAGGTAGGTAGATAGGTAGGTAGGTAGATAGATAGATAGGTAGGTAAGTAGGTAAGTAGGTAGGTGGATGGATGGATGGATGAATGGTTAGATGGGTCCATGGATGGATGATGGATAGATAAGTGGATTATGGATGGATGGATAGGTTGGGTGGTTGAGTCGATGGATGGGTGGATGGGTGGGTTTTTGGGTCAATGGATGGGTGGCCATCCATTGACCCATCCATTGGATGGGTGGATAGATGGATGGACCTTTATTTATCCCTAGGGAGTTTCCCTTGGGATCCATACAGTTTCCAGTATCTGAACTGGGGAAGTGGTGGCCCAGTGGTTAAGGAACCAGACTGAGGTCTGAGGGGTTCCAGGTTCGAATCCACCAACACCCAGGATACAACTGAGGTCCACTGTCCCTACCCAGTGCTTCACGGGCGCTCAAAGCTGCCCACTGTTCACTTTTCACCGTTGGTTGTGTGCTGTGGCGTGAATCACAATGACAAGGAGTTTGAGTTCCTTTCTTTCCTTTCCTTCTTCCTGGAGTTGAAAGACGTCTCATTCCTCAACTGAGGAACTTCATGAGTTTCTGGTTGATCTCAGAGGAAACTCTAGTAGTTCTTCTCCTCTAGGTCACTTCCTTCTCCACTGGACCAAGGCTGTGAAGAGCTGTTGCACATCTTTTTGACACAAATGCTCCTGATGTTAATGAACAGTCTTTGTGTCCACATGTGGATGGGAGTTGTTGTCTCACCTGTTGTTGTCTCACCTGTCTAGAGAACAACTTCTAGGTTTTCAAGGTTTTTTTGTTCCAACCATGCAGTAGCACACCTGAGCTGATAGGTTTAATTAACTGATCTCAGTCACCAGTCAGCTGATTGGTCAAACCATGTGTCCTTGCTCTTTCTAGGACAGGTTGTCCAAGCCTGATATAGTGCTTAGTGAGTTATATATATAGTGTTAGTGAGTTTATGAACCACTGTCTTTGCTCAAAGCATGATTTCCAGTACAATGCAACATGAGCATTAAGTTGTTGTGGAATAGATTGTCAACTTTCAACTCACAGAAACATTATTAATATTTAGGACAAAGGTTGTCACGGTTCATCAGATTTCTTCCTGGTGCATCGGACTTTGAAAAACAGACCCGGGTCATGGAGATGTTCTACTCAGCTACTGAAGGAGTCTCCTCAGTGATGAGCTATGACAGAGTGAGTTAGGCCTAATGTCACATCAGTGTGGCAGTTAATGAGAGCGATGCAGTGACAGATGCACCAACCGACTGATGAAAGACGACAAAAATTACCTGCTACCTGCATCAATGTGCCAGGTTGATTTCTTCTCTGCCTTCAGCACCAGCACCTGTTCTCCCTTTAACTCTCCTCCCCGTCCAGGCAGGAGAAGATGAACGTGTCACCGTGTCTTTCAGAGTTATTACTGCTCTAACATCCATGAAAGCAGTCAGGATGTTCCTCCTTTGCGTTGACGTGGCATGAAACCACGGCTGGCATCCGCGGCCCCTTCTGACACATCACATTTACTCCATGCTGCCGCATATATTCCAGCCCCGCTTGGACTAAAGTTCAGTTTTCCTTTGGTTCAAAGTGTTTACTTCCTCACAAGAATGAAGAAAAAAAAAATCTGCTCCCAGTTCTAAGACGTCTTTCTCACCTTTCAGCCCCCACATTATTTACTCCATGTTTGGTCGCCTTACGGCAGCAAAGTGTGATGCTGCTTTAGCAAAGAACCAGGAACTGAGGTTGAATGAATGATGTTGCAGGTTTGAAGGTTTGGTCGATTTGTTGCCTTAGTGGCTGAAAAAAGGAGTTTGAGTTTTGGAAGGAACGCTTGAAAATGTTTGGAAATTTTTAACTAAATGAAATTGGAACTTTTTGTGATTGATTAAAATAAAATTTTATTATTGATAAGTATCTTATCAAGAGAATAAACTCAGTTTACATAAATTTTATCCAAAATTAGGGACATCCCGTCATATCGGTCAACCGTTATCGCATAATTCCATGATATCAGGATTTTTCTTCCTCTAATTTATGTGATATTGGTAAAATCCAGTAAAACAATCCTAAATTTTGACAAACTCACTGGAATTACACATAGGGTCTGAGATTTCCACTTCAGATTTGGGAGCAAACAGTTACATATATCAGTATCGGAAAATAAAGTCATTGGACAATATCGGCAACAGTTAAAATTGGAAATCCCCAGCCAAAACGGTTAACATAAGGCTATTAAATGACATTTGTTTTAATATAACTAACTATTTCTACAGATAGACTTTGATAAATGAAAAAAAAAAACAACTTTTATTGTCTATTTAGATCAGGGGTCTCAAACTTGCGGCCCGTGGGCCATTTGCGGCCTGTGGAATGATACTTTGTGGCCCCCACCATGATGTGAAAGTTGAATTTATAATAATATTTCATAGATTTGTTCTCCTCATTTTATGGTAAATCCTATAGTTCTCCAAACCCTGATCCACAGACTCCTTCTGGTTCACTGTTGTATTACACAGAATCTATGGGAAATTGTTTTTTTAATAAATTTTCACTGAAAGCCGACGTAGCCCTTCGGTGAATTGATAGTGTGGGTTGTGCTCCTCAACTTTTTTGAGTTTGAGACCCCTGTGTTAAAGTTAATTGAGCAGAGAAATTGAAGTTTAGATTCCCTGAAAGATTGTGGCCAGCTAAAAGATAATAAACTACATCATATCTTGAAAATTATCCTTAAAAAGATAAAACAGGAGGAACAACATGTAGGTATGGAAGGTATAGAACGCTAAGTTCTAAAATCTGGTTCAGTTCAGATGAGTAGCTGATTATGTCACCTGCCCCTGAGAAGTAGACAGAGAAGAAAGTAATGAAGTGTAATTATGTCTATGTCTAATATTGCACCTTAAATGAGTCTTCATTTTAATTCTCATTAATTTGTCTATTGTTAGTTTTTAATCAACCTAAATATAATTTTACTGCAGATAAACACACCCCCCACCTCCATTCCTACTGTGACTATTTATCCACACGTCTTCCTCTATATTCTCTATTTCCATGGACATCTCTGGTCTTCAGGACATTTTTCCAATTCCCTCTGTTGTGGGCTTTGTGAATTTCATCATTTTTCTTTTAAAACGTTGTTGGTTTGAAGTCGCGGCTGCAGAGATACATGGAGTTTGTTTTTAAAACCACAGACAAAAACTCTGCCTGTGAGCCCTGGACACTGAATAAAGGATGTTGGTCAGATGATTCAGGAATGGAAAAACCTATGGCTGCTGTAGTCTTTGCTAATTCGCAGCGTGGTCGGTGAGGGTGGGACAAACTCACTCGGGTGTTGGGTTAAACTAGAAACAATAAGGACTAAAGACACGTCTCTCTGTCTCTCTCTTTAGCTACAGACAGGCGTCTGTTGCTGCGATTTTGCCACGGTTGTTCAACAGTTGGGCGTTCCCTCAGATGGCCATTTCAGATTTAGGCCCAGTCGAGTAATGTCACCTCAAGATGGATTGTGTGAAATACCATGAAATACCATGCTTGGGACACTTCGGCGTAACTTGGGGGGATTCGAAGCAGGGACCTTGCGGACCTAAGTCTGCTTCCTAAACCACTAAGCCACCAACTGACCCATGTCTGTGCACAGAATGGCACAAATCGCCAAGAAAATGAATTTTGGTTTGTTGAAAATGATTCTCATGTGAATTCAGAGGAAAACTGAGCATCTGTACATCTGTCTCTTATCTTCTTCTTCCTTAACGTCTTTATTTACATTATATCAAAAGTCCACACTTTTTTGTCTTTTGAGCTACATTTCAAATGACCAGGCTGAAGTGATCTACCGAGATAGAAGACTCCGAATATATTTAAACTGCATATCTTACTCTCAACATAATGTTATATATTTATATATATATACAGTATATGTATATATATATATTTGTAATTGTATATATATTTATATTAGTATGTATATATATATATATATATATATACATATATAGTTGATTCAATACCTATATTATTCTCACTTTAGTCCAATGATTTGTATCTTGAAATAGAATATTGACATAGAATACATATATAAATAAATATATATATATTTATATATATATATACACATATATACATATATGTATATATAGATATAAATATATATACACATATATTTAAAAATACATATATATGTATATATATATATATATGATTCAATACCTATATGATTCTCTCTTTAGTCTAGTGATTTGTATCTGGAAATAGAATTCAATCTCTAGTTTTTATTGCTATTTCTTTTCATGTTATTGCTCAGGATCTACCAGCACTTTGGATATCTACTGGTAGATCCACATCTACCAGTAGATTGGGCAACCCTGCATTACAGTATATTACATTCCATTACAATACATTTGACAGAAACAGTGTGATTAATCCAATCGCACCTGATCATCGTATCGTACGTGTGGACTGATCCTTGAGCACCAGATGGAAGCCTTGATCGGAAAGATTTTGTCCAGGTTACGCCCAGCTGAACCGACACTAAATGTTTACCAATGCCAACAGAAGCTCCTTCTTCGTGGACCTGAGTAGACGAACTAATTCACATCATGTTTGTTCTGTTTTCTGTGAGAAACCAAAAGATCAGGAGGGTTTTGAGGAGATTACTTTATCTCCTCAGCTGGAACAGGTGTAGAAGAAGAACAGGGTGAAATGGAGGAGTGTGGTCTGTTGTTGTGGGGAGTCTGAAAACCAGCAGCCAAAGAAGGTTCTTAAATCAGGCCAACAGGGAGGTGGAGTGGTTGGTCTTCCTGCCTTAATCTGGTTTTGGGAACAGTTTTTCTTGAGACTAGTCATTCTTGCATGAACAAGCTATGAGCAACACCGCCATCTGTTACTGGTATTTAGCAGCTGATGCTGAAGATATCATTATATGGTGTTTACAAATTAATTTCTCGGATAAAAACAAACATTTAACCTCTGATTTTTATGTCTCTATAATATATAACGCTAATATCTGTCTCTGTGCCTCCCGGAAAATGAGTCAAAAACACTTTAAATGTCCTCAGCAGGAATGGAAACATTAAATGTTTTCATAATAATTCAGTTTTTTGTCGACTGTGTTGATGATGACTTCGATCTTTGTTTTTTTTTTACAGGATGCCAAGTTTGTGGAGGAGCGGAGGAAGCAGCTGCAGGGCTACCTTCGCATGGTGATGAACAAACTGATCCAGGCTCTGCCGGAGTTCACCACACGACCCACCAAAGAGACACTGCTGTCTCTGCTGCCTTTCTGCCTGTAAGTGGACACTGGTCTGTAAGTGGACACACACTGGTACTGGTCAGGTCATATTGGCAGGACGGAGGTTGTTGGTTTTTGTCTGGGGGTTTTCTCTCCAGGGGTTTTCCTTAAATACACTACATTACAGGAAAATTGCAGCGGTCTTCTTCTCCTTCCTCCTCCTCTTCTTCTTCTTCTTCTTTTACTTCTTCTACTTCTTCTTTTTCCTTCTGCTCTTCTTCTTCTTCCTCCTCCTCTTCAACTTCTTCTTCTTCTCCTTCTCCTTCTTCTTCTTTCTTCATCTTCCTTCTTCCGTCTCCTCCTCTTCTTCTTCTTCTTCTTTTACTTCTTCTTTTTCCTTCTGCTCTTCTTCTTCTTCCTCCTCCTCTTCAACTTCTTCTTCTCCTTCTTCTTCTTTCTTCATCTTCCTTCTTCCGTCTCCTCCTCTTCTTCTTCTTCTTCTTTTACTTTCTTCTTCTTCTTCTTCTTCTTCTTCTCCTTCTTCTTCTTCTCCTCCTTTTTCTCCTTCTTCTTCTTCTTCTTCTTCTTCTTCTTCTTCTCCTTCTTCTTCTTCTTTCTTCTTCTTCTTCTTCTTCTTCTTCTTCTTCTCCTTCTCCTTCTTCTCCTTCTTCTTCTCCTTCTCCTTCTCCTTCTCCTTCTTCTTTCTTCTTCTTCTCCTTCTTCTTCTTTCTTCTTCTTCCTTCTTCAGTCTCCTCTTCTTCTTCTTCATCATCCTCTTCTCCTTCTTCTTCTTCTTCTTCTTCTTCTCCCTCCTCCTCTTCTCCTTCTCTTTCTCCTTCTTCTTTTTCCTCCTCTTCTTCCTCCTCTTTTTCTTCTTCTGCTTCCTTCTTCCTCCTCTTCCTCCTCTTCTTCTGCTTCCTCCTTCTTCTTCTTCTCCTTCTTCTCCTTCTTTCTTCTTCTTCTTCTTCTTCTTCCTTCTTATTCTTCTTCTGCGTCCTCCTCTTCTCCTTCTCTTTCTCCTCCTTTTTTCCTCCTCTTCCTCCTCTTTTTCTTCTTCTGCTTCCTTCTTCCTCCTCTTCCTCCTCTTCTTCTTCTTCTGCTTCCTTCTCCTTCTCTTTCCTAATCAAACATAGTTGCATTATTGATGATGGAATCCTAGCCATTCTATTGGTCAGTTCTTTTGTTGATATGGGTATGGATCAAGTGGAGGGAATAGACAGATAGGACCAAAGGGAAACATTATTTCTCTGCGGCCCGGCACCAATTCACCCACGGACCAGTACCGGTCCCCGGTCCAGTGGTTGGGGACCACAGCTCTTAAATGTTTTCAGTTTTAACATTATTTAGTTGGGTTTGTTTTTGTAACAGTTTGGATCGGTAACATTTGCAACATTCACACTGTGGTTGGTGGAGTTGTCAGGTGAAATATGCAACCTTTCCGACATCCAAGTGTTTACACTCATTTTTACACCTGTGTGTGTGTGTGTGTGTGTGTGTGTGTGTGTGTGTGTGCTACTTCACCTTCCCACCTGCCAACCAGACTGTATCTGAAATGTGATGTTTCCATCGTATCCTGTCTGTGTTCAGATCAGTGGTGACTGTAGCTGTCAGACTGTAGTGTAGCCTCCTGTCAGAGATATCATTGGACTTGTACAGCCCTATGAGCAACATGACAAACGTCACAGATTTCTGTTGATCTGAGGTCTCTAATTCGCGGCCCGTGGGCCATTTGCAGCCCATGGAACGTTATTTTGCGGCCCGTTGAACGATATTATTGTGTCCCCCACCTTGATGTGTAAGTTGAATGTATAATTATATTTTATAGACTTGTTTTTCTCATTTTATGAGACTCCTTCTAATTAGTGTGGTATTACACAGAATCTATGGGAAACTGATTTTTTATTAATATAAAAACATCTGCATGCATCTCAGTAGTAACTTGAAGGATTAGTAGTAACTTGGTGGATTTTAACCTGCAACCCTAATCTGGTTCTTTAACCCCTAGGCGACCACTGAAAAAATGAACAAGTATTTTTTTTTATTGATTATGCCATGAATTAGAAGATATACAGTATATACATATATATGTAAATATACATATGTTCAGTATATATACTCATAGGTGGTAGGAGAGATAGTAGAGGCAGTCAACTCTGCCTCAATTATCCAACATCATTGAGTTACCATAGCAACCCGTCAGCATGTGGAAGCTGGTCTTTCCCAGATCCTCCTGAGAGGAAGTTACTCTGATCTCTCTACGATCTCAAAGAACCAATGAGGGAAAAGCAAAGTCTTCAGGTAAATATTCATTCATCTTCATCCTCAGGGGCATCAGTATCCAGCAGCCAAGTGGTTAAGGAACCAGACTAGAATCCAGAGCAGACCTGGGCAAACCCCGGCCCGCCAAACTTGTCCAAATCATGCTATTAATTTGTATTATCATTATAATTCTGGCTTTTCTCTAAAATGGCAGAATTTTCCCCAAGGAAAAGGCAAAAATAATTGGAGAATTTTAGCTTTTATTCATGACTTTTACAACTCTAAATCTTAGCTCACACAAATACCCCATCTTTCTGCCCTTGAGCCGGCCCCCATGTCAAATTTTAGAGAGGTGAGTGGTCCGCAAGTCAAATTATTTGCCCTTCCCAGATCCAGAAGGTTCCAGGTACGCTCACCTACTGCCAGGTTGCTACTGAGGTCCACTGAGCATGGCACCGTCCCCACTCACTGCTGCCCACTGTTCACTCTGGTGGTGGATTTTGAAAAGGTTCCAAACCCTCTATAGCACCACCTATAGATTTCTATAACTATCTATAACCACCTGTAAATTTCTTAACCACTAAGCCACCAATGAAAATTTAATATTTTTTTTATTGATGAAGTCATAAATGAGTCTATATTCATGTGTCTATGTAGTGGTAGGAGACATAGTAGAGACAGTCAACTCTGCCTCAATTATCCAACATCATTGAGTTACCATAGCAACACATCAGCATGTGGAAGCTGGTCTTTCCCAGATCCTCCTGAGAGGAAGTTACTCTGACGTTCGCTTTGTGTGAATTAAACTGTTCCACAGTCAGTGTGGCTGCCTTGTGATTGAGGAATGAATCCATAGGGTTCCAGGTTCGAATCCACCAACTGCCAGTTTGCTACCGAGGTCCACTGAGTGTGGCACCGTCCCCAACCACTGCTCCCCGGGCGCTGAGAGCTGTCGTATTCACATTGGTGATGGGTTAAATACAGAGGTGACATTTTGTTGTGTGCAGTGATGTGAATGACAACGAGAAGGAACTCACTTTTCCTTTCTTTGGAGCTCCATACTGTCATCCTGGAAGTTATCTGGGTCAGGGCGGTGCTACAGTATGCTCAGAGCTGCTCAGTGGCAACCTGGCAGCTGGTGGATTAGAACCTGAAGCTTCACAGATCCTCGTCTGTTTGCTGGGGTTTTGCTTTAGTGGCTTTAACAGTTCTGGAAATCTGTGAAAAAAGAACTTTCTTGGAACAGTGACTTTGAAAAGTTTGAACCAGAACAACAACAGTTTTATCTTTTCACTTTCGTTACCAACTCAACATATCATTTCTTCTGTTATTTCGGCTTTGGACAAACCATAACAAACCGCTCTGAAACCCCCTGTTCTGTCCCTACACAACCTGTTTAAAATGGAGAATTTAGGTTGGACAGGAACTCCACTGCGTCTCGTTGTTCTGACAAAACTGGTGAACGCTGCAGCATGAGACGGGCTTTTTGATGACACCCTCATTTGGACCGAGGGTGGTTTGGAATTTTGCTGGCACAAATTTTTCAGGAATAAAAAATAAGATCGTGAGAAATAATTAGGCCCCCTACTGAGTACAATCGGAGGAATTTCCATACATCACCAGCAGCGGAAGTCGGTCTAAACGGATGACTGGGTCTTCAGAGTCCGGTGGAATGAAAGGAGCAGAGCTGTGGGCCTGTCCAAACCTCTGAAGCCCCGACTGCTCATTATTTAGTCTGTCCTGTGAGCTTTAATAATCACATCTCTCTTCTACTCATGTCTCCCTGCTGAAATAGAAAAAAAAAACCCTCTCTGTGCTTGTCTTTGAATGGTGTGAAATATTAGTCCGTCGGCTTGGCTTTCCGCTCTGCTTCACGTCGTCATTCAGAGTTTGTAATAAACCCTCGTATATGTTCCGGGGTCAGGGAACGGGCCCCGGGTAGAACGCCCTGGAAATATTGGAAATAGCCCTTGAAATTGCCTCGCAGGGGGCTTTTATTCCCCACCTGTAAAATATAGTTAACCTTTGCTAAACCTGAGTGGAAAATGTCCAACAAGGCGTCCAAAGCACGCACTGCTGCCATGACAATGACTATTGAGGTCATGGTTTTTCACCAGCGTCGGTTAATTGAGGGACAGAATTGGAAAACATTCACAGATGGAAAGATTGACATCGTAGTAGTAGCTGGAAGTATCTGTTGGTGGGGACAAAATTATCTGATTGCTGCTCTTCCAGGACCAAAGAAACGTCAATCTTTTTCCTTTCAGTTTGTCCCTTTTTTCAGGGGTTGCCAAAGTGAGTCAACATTTTCCAACTACCTCCATGTCCTCCCCTTACTGCACCCATCAATCTCCTCTTTGTCTCCTACCTTGTAGCTTCATCTCTAGGATCATTCTTCTACCAATGTATCCACTGTCCCTCCTCTGAACATGTCCAAACCATCTCAATCTGTCTTCTCTAGCTTTGTCTCCAAACCTTCCTGTCTGTGTTGTCCCTCTAATCACCTCATTCCTGATCCTGTCCATCCTTGTCTCTCCTAATCTCAGCATCTTTAACTCCTCCACCTCCAGCTCTATCTCCTGTCTTCTGTCTATTTCTCGTGTCTCTTTTCTGAAAAACAATAAGTTTCATCATTTATTGACGTCACTTCTGAGATAGGACATTAAATGTTGTGTTTTGTCTCCATTTGTGTGTCATTTTGTGTTAAATCCAGGTGTGTGTTGTATTTGCATCTATTGATGTTTTTTTATCAAGTCTCCATTTTCTCAAAATGATGTTTTCATGATCTGTAAACAGACCATTATCACCTGGACCTTCATGGGTCCATCAGTTGCTGCTGCTGTTTTTGTTGTTGTCATTGTTGGCAGAAGAATTGCGACACAGCGGCGCTCCTCGCCCTGATAGGAGCGAAGAGGGTTTAATGTAAGGTGACAGATGTGCAGACGCTCTGAGAGAATTAGAAACCATTAAAGAGAGAAATTGACATGACACTGAATGAGGGAAAACTGAAAGGGAGGAGGAGAACAAGGAGCAGGAGGACGAGGACGGGAGATGATGGAGTGGCTGTGGAGTTTCAGGATGAATTACAGGCCTGGCTCATTTGCGTAATGATGCTGCTGCTATGTGTGAAGAAGTGCGTTCCAAACCAGAGTCTGGCCGTTGGACGACTTCAGAGCCCAGTCAGGTTGACGTGCTGTTGACACGCTGTTACTTCAACGTGTTCCCATTGCTTTGATTTAGCTTTGCTGTAGTTTTGGGGGGAGAGAGAAAAAAAAAGGCAGCATGTGTTGGTGTTTGATCACAGGGATGTTTTTTTTTTTCTGTAGATGAGATTTAAAAGAAAAAAGATAAAAATAAATAAATGTGTTTGTGACATCTGATGCTTTCAGAAGTTCAGATGGTGCTCGCAGTCAAAGGGGAACATACAGTGGAGGAACTCAGCCAGTGGAGTCTGCATAAAATTTATACTGATATAGGAAAAAAACAGAACAAAAATGGTAACGTAAGAGGATAAGATCAAAATTATAGTCAGAATTGTTATTTTTCGTAAAAAGATGATTTTTACTACAAGAATTTAATTTATCAAAATATTACCGTAATTTCTGGAATATAAGCCGCACCGGACTGTAAGCCGCACCCAATACATTTTTTAAAGGAAAAAACATTTTGTTCATACATAAGCCGCACCTTTTTTTAAGAACTCGCTTGCGCTCTCTTCGGGGAAGCGGCTGGGGAAAAGATGCTCAGTAAGACCCTTGGCTGTCCGCATTACTGCATGACAACGAATAGATCCAACAAATAGTTGTGGCAGTGGTGGCCTGGTGGTCAAAGGGTCCGCAAGGTGCCCGGTTCCAATCCACCAGCTGTCATGTTGCCACTGAGGTGCTCTGAGCATAGCCGTCCAACCCACATCACTTCTTGAGCCACAGGAAGGCTCACAATATGCTGCAATGTGCAATGTTTGGGTTGCGACCCGGCCCGGTTGCAACCCGGCAACGGACAAATGAAGTTAGAAAATGAATGAACGAAACAAATAGATCCTCCCAATTTTCCCGGGTCCTGTCTTCAAATTTCCAGTTTATGGGAATTGAGATCAGAACTGGAATTCCCTGGATTAAACCCTACTCAGGAGTATCCTTCGGAAAATAATGCCTCTGCATTTAACCCATCACCATAGTGAACAGTGGGCAGTTTTGGACGCCTGAGGAGCAGAACTGTGCCATGTTCAGTGGTAACAGAGCAGTTGGTGGAATCAAACCTGAAACCCTCCATACCCAAATCTGGTTCCTTAACCACTAAGTCCCCACACTGCCGTCTGCTCTGCTCCGCTCCAAGCACAGCACCGCCCTGACTCAAACAACAACCAGTGGACTCACCACCCACGGAAAGTCTCACAGTATGGTGCAGTGTGATTTGGGTGGCAGGGGTGGAGTCTGCTGCCCCTGAGACTCAAAAACGAAATATAAAGGTGACTTGTTGAGGTAGAGTGGCCAATTGGTCTAAGGTGCCGGATTTAGGCACCAGTGTCTCAGGAGAGGAGTGGGTACGAATCCCACCAATGCCGATCTTTGCACTAGTTTAGCTCAGTGGTTACTTCACTGACATTTCTCTTGGTAGTAAAACTCAGTTGTCCCCATGTTTCATGGGATTGGACCACAAGCACTTTTTTTTTTTTTTTTTTTCAGAGGCATAATTTTCTGAAGGCTACGAGGGATAAATAAAATTAAATATTTTTTTTTTTTTTTTTTACTAGTGGCCTTTAAGGGGATATAAAAGTGCGTTTAAAGTGAAACGTGACGTGATTCTAATGAGAAATTCGAAGGCGCCCCTGAAGCACGTGTGTCAAACTCAAGGCCCGGGGGCCAAATGCAGCTCGCCAGGTTTTTTTTTCTGTGGACGCCTGAGGAGCAGAACTGTGCCATGTTCAGTGGTAACAGAGCAGTTGGTGGAATCAAACCTGAAACCCTCCATACCCAAATCTGGTTCCTTAACCACTAAGTCCCCACACTGCCGTCTGCTCTGCTCCGCTCCGAGCACAGCACCGCCCTGACTCAAATAACAACCAGTGGACTCACCACCCACGGAAAGTCTCACAGTATGGTGCAGTGTGATTTGGGTGACAGGGGTGGAGTCTGCTGCCCCTGAGACTCAAAAACGAAATATAAAGGTGACTGGTTGAGGTAGAGTGGCCAATTGGTCTAAGGTGCTGGATTTAGGCACCAGTGTCTCAGGAGAGGAGTGGGTACGAATCCCACCAATGCCGGTCTTTGCACTAGTTTAACTCAGTGGTTACTTCACTGACATTTCTCTTGGTAGTAAAACTGAGTTGTCCCCATGTTTCATGGGATTGGACCACAAGCACTTTTTTTTTTTTTTTTTTTTTAGAGTCATTTTTTTTTTTCAGAGGCATAATTTTCTGAAGGCTACGAGGGATAAATAAAATTAAATTTTTTTTTTTTTTAAATGCAAATAAATAACTTTTCATCCGAAAACGCTTTAACATTTTTTTTATTGTTATTCTAAAAAAATCAATTTAAGCAATACAGCAAAAACGATAATATTAAAAATAACCATATTTCATAATAAAAGTCCTGTTCAGTCAAGTTCAGCTCATGAGAGAAGCAGCTCTTGCTGCGAGCATGTTAAAAAAAAAATCAATAAGTCTAATTATTTGAGCACATTTAGCTGTTTTCCTCCTCCCAGTTTGATATAAAAGACTGAGATGGCTGCTTTCTCAGCCCTGCGTGCTGCCCCCAATTTACTCTGATTTTCACTGATTTTCCTCCCAGTGTTTTCACTGTGTGGTCCAACTGAAAATGATG
Source organism: Paraplagusia blochii (assembly GCA_016785265.1). NCBI lineage: Eukaryota > Metazoa > Chordata > Actinopteri > Pleuronectiformes > Cynoglossidae > Paraplagusia > Paraplagusia blochii. The sequence goes on from JAFBJS010000185.1 coordinate 103,520, forward strand.
ATTGAATTTGTGTGGTGCTGTGAAGATATGGGAATAAGAGACACAGTAGGAGCAGCTGCTAAATGGCGTCAACGCACAATGTGTTGAGCACTTTTCGAAACTTGGGAGATCTTTAAAAACTTTTCTTTAGTGATTAAGAGAGGAGAGATTAATGGATGGAAATAAGCTTCAGAGTCTTTTTTAGCCATGTTGTGTTTTGTAGATATAGAAAAAGGCCAGACATGACAGGATGCCAAGGAAGGAATTGTAGTTTTGTATGAGGAAGTCAGGAGTGGCAGTGAAGTATGTTAGATTGGTGCAGGATATGCATGAGAACAGTACAACAGTGGTGAGGCGGGCTGTTGGAAGGACTTTAAGGTGGAGGTGCGACTGCATTAAGCATCAGACGGGAGTCTCTATGGACCATGATGTTTGCAGATGACATTGTGAACTAGAAGAGAACCTACAGAGGTGGAGGTTTGGACTAGAGAGAAGAGGAATGGAGGTCAGTTGTAGCAAGACGGACATGTGTGTGAATGAAAGGGAGAACAGTGGAATGGTGAGGTTACAAGGAGCAGAGGTGGAGGAGATCACCTGTGAGACTGTGGTAGTTGAAGTTAGAGTTGATGATACAGAGGACGCCAAAAGGAAAAGAAACGTTCTCAACTTCGGCAGTGTTGGCTTAGTGGGTAAGGAACCGGACTTGGGTCCGCAGGGTTCCTTGCTCGAATCTATCTGCTGCCAGGTAGGTTCTGTGAGCATGGCACCGTCCCCACCCACTTCTCCCCAGGTGCTCAAAGCTGCCCACTGTCCACTTTGGGGATGGGTATTACAATGTCACTTTGACAAGGAGTTTGATTTCCTCCTACTCCTCCAAACAATTTCAAGAAATCTCTGGGCCAAAGACTGTAACTCTCTCTAAAAGGTTGCGCTGTAAATTAAGCTATAGCTCAATGAAACGACACCACCATCAGACAGACCCATAAAACTGCAGCTGTATTTATTTTCAGCACCTGTTGCTATCAGACATCTAACATCAACCACCAGCAACTAGTTCACTCAGCCCGGAGAGTCTTCAGTGACCAGGGTTAATGGGAGACAGGGGGCAGCAGGACATGATTTAGGAGTCACTCCCCGCCTCCTTACTCCCTTTTTCTTCTTTTTTCCCCTAATTGAAAATCCCTTTTGCCAGAAAAACACTTGATCTTCCAGCTTCAGCAGGAGCAGCATTGGGGGGTCAATGTTTCACGGCAGAGATGTTTGATTGTAAGGCAAAGGGAAACACAAGGTGCTTCAAGAAGAAAGTATTTAACTCCAGGCATTTGCTCTCACCCTGCTTTTTCATTTCCGGCCTCAGACAAGTGTTTCTCTTTCATCTCCTTCATCCTCCTGGTTATCAGATCAGAGTCGGGGGGCAGCAGAGAGACGAGAGGGGGGTTCATGTTGTGAGAAGGACTGTCGTCAGGGTAACTGGGGCAATGATGTCATCGAGTGGCCGAGATTATTCTCTTCACCCTGAGAGTCAGAGCCGAGCTGCGAGATTAATTAACTGTAAATATGACAAATAATTGATGGTGTTGAATGAAGAGGGTGAAGATGATGAGGAGATTTAATGGTAGAAAATGGAGTAAAGACATGAAAGTTTGTTAAAGGAATATATGATGTGATAAATATCACAAAAACACAAATAAATAAAGGTCTGTAAACTTTATTCACTATTTTACACCCCTGTTATTGGTCAGCAGGCTTAGCATGACTTTGCAAGTGGTCCACACACAGGGGTGGCGCTATTGTCTCTCGGGGCTCCAAGCAAGATATGGCTAGGGGCCCCACCCTATCAGTGCACACTTCAAAAGACCCCAAGCAATTGCTTGGCATCGCCTGTCCTCAAGTGCCACCTATGAGAGGCTATGGTGTACATGTAGGAAAGACGGGGGAAATCGGGACGGTGCAATGCTCAGTGGACCTCAGTGGTAACTTGGTAGCTCAGGGATTCGCACCTGTAACCCTGCAGGTTACAGGTGTTCAGCAAACACCAGGACACTAGTGCCTCAAAGTTAACCGCCCAAAAAGGGACTTGAACCCCAGGACACTCAAATTAAAAGTCTGATGCTCTACTGACTACCGTATTTTCACGACTATAAGGCGCACATAAAAGTCTTCGATTTTCTTCAAACTGTGCGGCGCACTATAGTGCAGTGCGCTCTGTGTGCGTTGTTGTTGTAAGGCGGACGTAGTAGAGGACACCATGAGAACTTTAAAGGGCGAAGTGTGGGCGTGGATTGTACAAAAAACCTGCGCCCTATAATCAGGTGCGCCTTATGTGTGTGTTAAATGTAGTAATTGAACACAAAACGGGGACTGGGCCTTTGACTACGGGGCGCCTTATGGTCGTAAAAATATGCTAAGGTATCTGGGCTCTACTGAGCCGTCCAGGCTCCGTTCTGGTCTGCTGGTGGCTGGGATGTGCTTTGTTCTGGCCCAGATCTCGTGCACAGTAGCGAAACCACAAAATTCCTTCAACAAAGTTGACTTTGACATGGTTGGTCGGTTGGTTGACAGAAAATATTTGTTAAAATCAGATTTAAAGCAAACGTTATAGACCTATATAACTGCTAATGGTCTCACCACCCACAGGACGGCTGACAGTATGGGGCAGTGTGATTTGGGTGGCAGTGGTGGAGACTGTTGCCCAGTGACCCAATGTAGATGACTGAATGAGTTAGCACGCACTGACCTTCCGTCCGTCTTCTCTGTCTGTGTTTTTCCTTCTTCCCTAGTGACACTCCACAGGCCAACGAAAGTGTCTCTAAAACGCCACGGTCCAAGAACTCATCCCGATTCCCTAGACTGGGCCGGAGCCGCAACCAGGAAGCCAGACCAGAACCTCAGAGCGGAGACCTCTGAGAACTCCAGAGATGATAAAGAGTCTACAGTAGGACAGAGTGTCCCAGAATCCTCTTTGGATCCACAGCGTGTGAGGACTGAACCCACACCTGATGGACCATTACGGCCTTTAATCCAGCAGGAGGCAGTCAACGTGTTCTGTTGGAGAATGTGATGGTGTTTCTGTGCATTGGCTGACTGAGTGTGGGATAAATGACTCTCCCCAGGCTTCCTTTCAGTGGACCCAATTAAACAGAACCTCTTACCTCACGGAGACACTGAAAGACTCTCTATAAGCTGCACACGAACAGACCAGGACTGTTTTCTGAACCAAACTCAAACTGAACCTATTGGGAAGAAAGTTTCTCTCCTTTCTGTCTAGTTTTTCTAGTCAAAGTCTGATCACAGTCTCAGTGCCTGCAGTGTTTCGTCGCTGCGTCTTCTGCTCTGGCTGAAACGGAGAGAGAATTAACATTTTTTAAAATCTTTTTCTTCTTATTAATATTATTATTGTTGTAGAGCTCATGCCAGATGTTTATGTGCCATTACCTTTTAGACATGATTTGGAATTACAAGGACTTCTTTTTTTTCCATTATCTTACATGTAAAGCAGCGTGGAGTTTATATATATATATATATATACATACATATATATAATATATCCAGTAAATATAGCTGCTGCTCCTAAAAGGCAGATATTGTCAGATAAATGTAGTACAATATTTAAAATTCTACCTTTTATGACTTCTTGTGACCGCGAGTCTGTACAGATATCGTTGAAGCAGAATGAAAAACGGACTGAAGCAAACGGAAGGCTTCAGTTTCTGCCTGTATTCATTTACGTCAAACAGACTTAACCACAATCTTACATTCACCGAATTTCCCCAAATCCAAAGCCACAGAAGTCGCAGCAGCGACATTAGCTCTACTGTTTCCCCCCTGGAGCTGAGCTGGAAAAACAGATAAGAAAAAAATATATCCATTTCTACGCAGAGTAGAAATGGCTGGACTCAGACCACACACCGTCGCGTCAATCTGAAAATTGTAACGTGTCGACCCAAATCTGCCAACAACAGTTTCAGCACAAACCTGAGTGACAAAATAATCCCTGACCCCCCCAGGCTGACACAACTGTGGTCGATGAGTCTCAAGATTAATCCATTTTCACCCACTTATCTATTACCTGGTTGCGGTTGCAGCAGTCTCCCCAACTGCCACCCAAATCACACTGCACCACACAGTACCTTGATCCAGGTGGAGAGCCCACTGAAGGCCAACTGCCCTAACCGGGATTTGAACTTGCCTAGGAGGTGAACCTGGGCCTCTGGGCCAAGGCCTCGTAAGATTAATCAGAAAATGTAAATTCCACCGTATGACATGAAAAAAAAAATCACAGGGTGAAATCACGGCTGTTGGCGGGAACCTAGTGGCCCAGCTGATGGTAAAATAAGTTTAAATTATTGTTTTGAAAAACAATCTACTAAATACAAACTGATTTTTACGCCAAGTTTAGACAAGGAAGCACAACTTTCATCGTGGCTTCAACCATTTTTCATCTTCAGGCAACAATAACAACAGGTGTGAGAAACTGTAAAGGTCTTGATGTCTTTTCTCACTAAAGCTCAAATGTTTCATCTACGTCTCTTACATTTAGTGTCAAATTTACAACTGAATTTTTTTTTGATGGTTTGATCTGGTCATGTTTACTGACTGACTTCCATTTACTTTTGCCAGATGCTATCATCCATAGCAGATCAGGAGTCAGATTTGTCATGTTGTACATGTCGTACAGTGTGATCATTCCAATCGCACCCAATCATCGTACCGCACAGTGTGAGAACACAACGTGCTAGCTGTGAACTGCTCAAAATGCGATTCACTCGTACAGTATGAGCAGTAGATAGAAGCTGCCGATGGGGAAAACATTGCAATGTATTCCTGGCTTTAGTAAATAACGACACAACAGCCAATGGTGAAACCAGTTTAAGAGCCTGTACTCTGATTGGCCAATCGGTAAACATTCCAGCCTTTTACCCGTGAAACCTCCCAAAACACTGTTTGGTCATTAGCATGTTTGTAAAGTCTGTTCTAGAGAGATACGGAGATTGGATATCTGTGTTGGAAAACTTCACCTTAACATGTCCGATCTGGTCAACAAATATCTTGCTGCAAATGAATGTTTCCAATGATGGTAAAACACTTGAAGAAAAGCTGCTGTGTCCTTGGTGAGTGTCTAGTATGTTACTCCAGAAGCTCTCGCATATGTAAAGTATATTGTAGTATGTATTCCCCCAAGTGGACAAAGACTGCGCTCACTCTTAGAACAATCATTCTCAAAGGGTTTACACAACTGGTTGGGTTGTAAAAGTGATAAATGCTGTTCTCTGCCAATGAACGAACCAGGTTTTATGGCCTGGAAGCGACGAAAAGGCGAAAGATCAGGAAGTTCCTACAAAGACTGTGTCAAATAAATGTTGTTTTTTTTAACTTTACTAAGTTGTTTTGTGGTTGTTATTTAATCTCACACCACCAGGACCTCAACAGAGGGATAATAAATCTACAGTGTTCGGAAGTTTTGTACCTATAATTTTTTCCAACCTATTAGGGAAACCTATATCCATACCTGATATTATTTAATACCTGTCGAAATATGCTATCGGCGCACATATCTTCTCTATATTCGGGGTGGCAGCACGTTACCATTCAAATCGGATACCCCTTACTATGTGCGTGGTAGCACAATTCTATAGACTAGTTTAGGCTACACAGCTGGATAATGTATCGTAAAAATGTAAGCTACGTAAACAACTTCATGACGACATGAGAGTGACAATGGGACAAACTAACCTTGTGTACAAGACACTATCACAGGCATGGTCAAACTAAGGCCCGCTCTTTAAGGTGGCCCGCCAACCTTGTCCAAATTAAATAATTTATTTATATTATCATAGTACTTGAGCCTTCTCACTGCCTTTATGCTTATCCCCAGTAGGTGGCATTGTAAAGGATATTAGAAATGTAAGATTTTCTGCACTAATGACCCAGCATCAAAGTATCCCCATAAGTAGCAGAAACTAAGGGCTGGAGTACCGTTCGTTGTACAGTACGCATGCGCAGTTAACTTGTATAGGACGATTCTATGGGTATGATAAACGTGAAGACAACAACCGACAACCATTTATGTACGCTACACTACCTCACACTCTTTAACGTTTTGGGCGGGAACTTATAAATACATGCAGTTGCTAGTTTTCGCCAATAGGGGGCGTTGGTTTTATATAGCTCCTTTCACTATACACTAGCTAAAATAATAGACATTTCTAGAATAATTACAGTACAATTCGATAAAATGGAGATCATTATATTAATCATTTATGATTTATATTATATATAGTTATTGATATATGGCGAAATTGAAAAGAAATGTATTTATCATTTCCGTTGACTGTGAGTGTAAACATTGCTCGTCTGGGTTTTAAAAAAAAAATCCACCACCATCCACCCGTACGTGAGTGCGGACCAGGGAGCAGCTGAAGTGTTCTCCTGCGTTAAATGTCTTCTCTGTGTTTATTTCTGTCCTCGCCTGAGTCAGCAGGCAGCCCTTATCTATCAGTGTCACACCAACGAAGAAGAAGGATGAACGGTAAACTCCAGCGTGTGTTTGTCTCTGTGTTTGTCACTGCCATTATACAGCCTGCCTGCAATAACACGCTTTTATGTGTGACTACGTGTCATTGAACATTAATGCATCCAAGCATGCGCAGGGAACATACAGTAAAGTGTTGATGAGGCAATCTAAATGCAGTACGCGGACGTATACACGGGGCTTTGAACGCATCATGAGTTGTTTCCTGAGCATGCGCACAAGGGCTTTAACTACGCCGTCACTTATTCCGTTGATTAAATCCGCCACACCGCTGAAAAGTAAGTATTTTTTATAAAAAGTTGTGAGTTTATTGTACTTTTCCTTAATTTTGATGGTTAATACTGCCAATGTTATATGTTAATCTTAAAACGACGCGTGTTTAACGGCCGTGAGTAAATCGCGACGCCATGTTGAGGAAACTTGACGCCATATCGGCAAATCGACAAATGTAACATAAATTTAACAATTTTTGTTCATTGCCTGTGTCGCAAATACGCACGCATGTGAAGATAACCTTACATATGTACATTAAACACGACTAAGGAGGTTTTCCGTGACATTCTGCGATGATGTTCTCCAAATTGCACTGGTCGTACCACCATAAAATTTAGCATATGCTAAGTGTGTCATACTTAATGGATAACTGCCATTTAATTATTTTCTTGAACATAGATATTATGATAAATAAAACCCTGATATTGGAACACAAGGAAAGATTGAGTTTATCGACATAATTTTTACAGTTTATGGAATTAATATGTTCAATTAAACTAGCGAGGGCGAGAGTTTAACGGTTTTAAGTAAATTGAGACGCCATTTTGTGGAAAATTGACGCCATTCGGCAAATCTTTATTCAACGATTTTCGTCTATTGTCTGTGTGGCATATACGCACGCCTATGAAGGTAAAGTTGAATATGTACATGTATCACGACTAATATGTTTTTCTGTAACATTGGGTGATTTTATCCTAATTGTGCATGCCAGTAAAATCAATAAATTTTGCTAAGATAAGGCGTACTTGGCTTTCTACTGTTGCCCATTAATTATAGATAAAACACTTCGCATACACACAAGATTGTCGTTTTTATTATTGATTTTACCAATTAGAAATGAGGCATCATATATAAAGTATGTTTAAATATGCTTTAATATATAAAATATGCTAAGTGTTTTACTAGGTGGGTAACTGGCATTAAATTCTTTTCTAGAGTATAGATATGATGGCCAGAACCCCAGTTGGCGTTCCTTTCCCAGCCTCTTCATGGGGCCAACGGTAAAGAGGAACATTTTCAGCCACAGGCTCAGCTCCAGGTTCTCAGTCAAGAAGCTCAGAAGTTCCTTTGTGCCTGAACTGTCCCCAAACCAGACAAGGAAGCTGATTTGTGATTTTTCTTTCATAGGGTTATATGTTGCAAAATCTTTCATCTCTCTGATAGATACTTGCTTGAACTGTAGTACCAGTAGAAGAAAGTATGTGTGTTAGTGTTCTGTTCATTTCAAATGTATTATTTCAACATTAACACTAGATCTGTCTCTCTGTATATGGGGAATGTTATATAATTAATAATTATTTAATAGGCAAGAGTAAAACAACCAGTATGTTATATCCATGTGGTCGACCAATGCTCATGATGGCACTTTATGATCAAGGGCTTTTGGAAGTTTGGGACTGAAACCTGATTTTGCAAACAACAGATGAGATTGACACAAAGATCCTGTTCCTTGTCCTGAGAGGACCAGGTCCTGGATAAGGATTGCCCTCATTTCCTCACTCAACAGTGTAGTCTCTCATCCTTTTCTTTGTCTTTCTTTGCTTCGTTCCCCTCTGTGAATATATGGATGTTCTTCTATAGGCTTACTGTGACGCAACGGAACAGCCTGGGTTCTTTCCTTTTTGTGGAAAATATCAAGGAGTCAGGAGCTGTGGTTTGAACAGGGTCAGTGTATAAGCAGAGCCCCATCTGAACACATACATACATAGTGGCCTGGCTTAGCACTAGGACGTATATTCGTCATGGCGATAATTGGTATAAGAATTGTTCGTCATTGGTAGAAGAATGATCCTAGAGATGGATCTACCAGGTAGGAGACAAAGAGGAGATTGATGGATGCAGTGAGGACATGGAATTAGAGAAGAAGATACATTTTTTTATGTCATTTTGAGTTTTCTCGTCTTTGGTTAATTTTCTCTTTATTTTTTTTTTTTTACTCTTTTCAGTCCTTGTTTTTCAATCAACCCCATCTCCTTATCTTTTTTCATGCGCTTCCTCATCTTCTCCATGATTTTCTTCCCTCTCATGTCTCACCTCTCATCTTGTCTTAATTCCTTGTAATCTTCCTTGCTCCTCTTCTCCCCCTATCTTTGCTTCCTCTTGATTTAATCGCTCTCCTGCACTTTACATCCCTCCTCCTATATCCCTTTTCTGTCTTTCCATCTTCCACTACACCTGTCTCTCTACCTATTGCTTTATTCTTTCAGGGGCCCCTGCCCCCCACCTGCGCCCACTGCTTTGAAATCAATTTTTCTAGACAGCATGTATATTTATATATATATTTTTGCTGCCCCTGCTGCTATTTTTGCAGTCTAAAAAACCGCAGGTTGGTCTTTTCATCTGGTCCTATATAAACCCTATATCTCCATACATGTCCCAGAGCCCTTCTTTGTCTTCTCTTTCCACTTTGACTGTTTCTTGTACCTGCGGGCTCTCACCCTTCTCCGTCTTCACAACCCATCAGATCGTGAAGTGTTCCCTGCTCCTCTCTGCTTTGCTCTGACTCTCCCAGCTATCACAGCGTTCCGCGATAACCCGTGGAGCCGGTTTCATCTGCTGGAAGCTTGATCCGAACACCTGCAAGAGCTGCTGGAACCACAGCAGGGGAGGGAGTGCGAGGTGAGGGCTGGAGAGAGGTAGAGAGGGTGAAAATATGACATCACTGACATTGAGGGCAGATGGAAAAAGCCAAAAGTATATAAGAAAAAACTTGGTAATGTTACGAAAAAAGTAAAATAAGTGCAGCCTCCACATAAAATAATACAATGAATGTATTATTTTGTCTTACACATAAGTGTATATGAATATCACTATATATCATTGCTGCCTTTTTTGTTGTTGAGCATACACTGCAGCCAGACATTTTTATTTAGTCAACACAGGTTTGACAAACAGAAGTAAACCTTTAATAACAAAAGTCAAGAACCCTGAGAAAAGCCACAAAATATCAATATCTTTTATCCAATTTTCAGTGAACACTGTTCCAGGGTTTCTATAGAACAGAAACAGTGACCATGTGAGGAGGAGAAGGAATGGGGGTCAGAAGCAAAGGAGAGTGGGAGGAAAAAAAAAAAAGAGTGAAAATTGAGATCAGGAGCAAAGATGAGGAGACGCCACACACCTTCCCTCCTCTTCTACAAATAGATCACAGGGAGGTGTCAGGATCTGAAGTTTTGCAGCTTAACACGTTGTGGCTGATCCATCATGTGTGTGTTGAAGGATGATCACTGTCATTTCTTCCCTGCAGGGGACACAGGTTGGTCCATCACGTTGAGGGAGGATGAGCGATGGAGGCGTAGAAAGGTGAGAAACACGAAGGTGCACTTCCTCCTCTCCACCGTCACACAGTCACTGACACGTTCCTCCGTCCACCTGAGGCCCTTCCTGAACCTTTAAATGTCCTTTTCTGTTAAAGTGCTGCCGTAAAAGGACGTCATTCATGCGTGAAGAATGACACGCTTTGATGGCATTCGGTGGAACAACTTGCACTGTTAGTCGTCTACATGCAGGCCCGACACAGAGATCAGTTCATGTCTGCACCTCAGGGTAACTGGGACTATTTGAGGCCAAAGAACCACAGGGGAATAAGTCAAAATGAAAAGGGGTTTGGATCACAGTAAAACTGTAAAGTTTCTTGTTTTTAGTCTCCAGTTAGAAACTTTTAAACATTCTGAATGACTTCAATGATCGACTTTATTATAACGTAATTAATAGTCTTTTATAGTGAGTCTTACCAGTGACCCAGGATGATATTTTACAGTAGCTATATGCATAAAAAAAGTGATCCTGAGAATCCAGATACATTTTCAAGTGGTAGAAAACAAATGATGACTCTTAAAAAAAAAAATCTTCTTTTCCTTTTGGTTTTCCTTTGGTTCCCTAGTTTTCAGGGGTTGCCACAGGGAATCAACAATTCTCATCTCACCCTGTCCTCTGTATCCTCAACTCCTAACTCCAACTACCTCCATGTCGTCCCTCAATGCATCCAGAATCTCAGCATCTTTAACTCCTCCACCTCTTTACTACCTTTTTCTACCTATTCCTAGTGTTTCTAAACCACACATCATGGCATATATATATATATACACACACACACACACACACACACACACACATACATACACACATACAGGAGATCCCTGACTTGAGTTTTCTGATCACGATCCAAAACTTAAGCACCTGCGGCGTGTTCTCGAGCCACTGCGAACAAACTGTTACCGACTCTCATGGTGTCGGTACAGGGTGTGTGGTTATCACGCTGGAAGGAGTGTGCACGTAAGTGACAGACTTTCCTCTGAGGAGAACAGTGTGGCAGAACTTTCCTACCCACTGAGTCATGAGAGGAATCCTTGTGATTTTGCGCCGTGAAAGACGACACGCCAAGCTGCTAAACATTGCACTCTGTGTTCTGTTCTGAAGCGTTGCCGCTGCTCGCCAACACCAGGCATCCCTCACATACTGCAAATGTTGATGCTTTGACAGAAGTGTGTGTGTGTTTGTCAAACATTTTTATAATTATTTTTTTTGTAGTCTCTACTGCATTTCATTAGTCAGTCTATGCTGACTCTACTCAGTTGTTGTACTCAGTGGTGACATCGCACCGTCAGGCCCAGGTCAGTCTGGCTGATTGCCTTGTTTTCTCAGGTTTTTCCACATTTGCTCCTATTTCCATCAAGTGTGATCACAACTGACAGTGAGACTGTTCACTTCTGCAAGAGCTCCACCATGTGAACAAACACGTTTTGACAACTCAACGATGTTTGTGAAATTTTTATCCTAAAGTGACTTTCCCCGACATACGTTAACTTATCACAATGCAGAAATATAATAACGTACAACATGGGGACAGAAAATGGAGGGACGTGGGAAGGTATGAGGTAGTTGGAGTTAGAGTTGAGGATCGAGAGGACAGGGTGAGATGGAAAATGTCTACTCACTGTGGCAACCCCTGAATAAAGGGACAAGCTGAAAGGAGATGGGGTCACTAAAGGTCACCATGGTTAATAAGACGGTTTGTAGCTCACAGCCACCTGTCGTTTCGATAGTGTTTGTAGTTGCTGTTAATAATCTGCTCTCAGTCAAATCAGTGGTGGTGTGTGAATGTGTTTTCAATGGAGTGGTCTTTGACAAGTATGATCTGACATGGGGATCCACCTGTAGATCTCCAAAGAAGTGCTGGTAGATCCTGAGCTCCTTCTTTTTCTTTCATGGTTTGCCACAGTAAGTCAACCATTTCCATCTCACCCTTCTGTATCTTCTACTCTAACTTCAACTACTTCCATGTCCTCCCTCACTGCATCCATCAATCTTCTCTTTGTCTCCTACCTGGTAGCTCCATCTCTAGGATCATTCTTCTACCAATGTATCCACTGTCCCTCCTCCGAACATGTCCAAACCATCTCAATCTTCTATGTTTTTCTTCCAAACCTTTCTGTCTGTGTTGTCCAGATCCTGGGCAATGACATAAAAAAATTTAATAAAAACTAGAGATGTAATTCTTTTCAAAGATGCTAATTACTGGACTAAAATAAGGCATTGAGTCAAACAGTTTACTATATGTTAAGATGTCCAGATCATACAGGTGAATATAAAGTTTTCAATGTAGGTAGATCATAAAAACATAAATATTTTACTTTTGAAATCTGTTAAACATATTTTTGCTTAGCAAGTAACCAAATATGCGACAGTGTTAAGTGGAGCTTGCTCTACTGTGTGAACTAAACCTCCCTCAATACCATATGAGGCTGATCAGATGTTAATGCGTGAATGATGGCATTTATTTTGTGCGTCTGTGTGAGCGAGAGACGCTCCCAGCCACGTCCTCGGAGACCGGGGTGTGTTGACAGTGCATTTAAGGAGCTTTTAACTCAATATACTCTTCAAACCCCATGGCAACAAAGCCTTTTATATTCCTCTGCATATTGCCATGGCAACACTGATGTTCATTAAATTTCAGCCTCTTTGAAGATATTAAAACCAAATGAAAGGCAAGAGAGAGCGCAGCGGACGAGCCGTCGTCGTCAGGTTTTTTTTTGGAGACAGAAGTTTCACAGATGCTTTTCAGATCTGCACAGAACCATCAATCGAGCTTCACAGATGACGCGGTCAAAGCAGCTAAAAGGCTGTTGAGTTCCTCTGGGTTAGATACGTTTCTCTGTCTCTCTTCTCCTCTGTGTGTGTTGGTGTTCCTACTGTATGTGTGTGCAACCTATTTAGCACTTTGTCTTTTTTTTTTGGTCCAGAGTTACAACTATATTTCTACTTGCTCTTATTACAGTTTAGATTTAAGCAGCAACTAGATGTGACTACAGTGCATGTCTGTCCTCAAGTCAGTTGTGTTATCTTGAAATGAGCTGCCATTAGCATCAACACTAAGTGTTTTAAAAATACTTATTTTCTGCTGCCATAAACACAGTGTGAGTGGATGTATTGTACAATTTTAATACTAACACCTGATCATTATTTTAACACCTGATCATTATTTTAGCCCTCACCTCTGTTTCTTCTCTGTATTTACGGTCGTTTTTATGTCCTTTTTTGTTTTTTACTGCACAGACCAGCGGTTCAACTTTGTTGTTTGTGTTTAGCTGTCCTCCTTAAATTAATAGGACTTGGACTTTGACTGTCTCACCAATGTGTCAATGTTTGTGACAATTCTGGGAGATGCTCCGAGCTGATTGATGGCCTGGTTATGGACCCTGTCTTGTAGTTTGTTTGCTAGTTGTGTGGGTTTTTTTTTTTTTTTTTAAGATGGACGATTTTCCTGTGGTTGTTTGCTCTCTGACCTACCAATAAGATATGCTACATACTTTGCTTCTATTGAACTATTCTGCACATCATAAAGTAAAATAATAATGTTGAACTGTAGTCTTTAGTTTGAATCGCTACCAGACCAGATGAATATAAGCAGCAGAACAAACCATGAATGTAACTCAGCACAAAGTCAATCAATACTCATCGTCAGTGAATCATATGTCTGGAAGTGTACTATAAGTATACTATACTACCTGTTATGTATATTATATATTATATATTTTACAAGTTCTGGGCACAGACTATAAAACAGTGTTTGTTACTTGAATAAATACTAATTAGCTGTAGAAACATGGATTGATCTATGCTGTTGTTGTAGTTGGCCCTTAAAAAAGGATACGGTGGAGAAGATGAACCAAATAGAGAATCTTGTTTTCCTGGGGCCGGACTCCGCACCGTGGGACTTCACTTCCACCCTGCTCCACTGATGGAGTCTCCCCCACCTCATCTCAGGCCTCATTACAGTGAAGCTCCAGCTCGACGGCAGAGAGAATCTCAATGTTTACCTAAAGAGGCCTGGAGTCTCACTCCTAGTTGACTGTTACAGCCAGACAGTCAGCTGGGGTTTGTGATGGATTCTCCACCGCCCTGTATGACGGAGGGTTTTGAAGGGCAGGGTCATTTATATAAATTGCACCTTCTTTGTGTTCTTATGAATGACATTCCCGACACACTGAGTATATTTAGAGGCAGGTGTGACTGCAGAAATGACCTGATGTTTTTGACCATATTAGAAAAAGAAAGAATGTTACCGTCAAATGAGCTTGTTTCTTGGAAGTATGGCTTCGGAACTTTTGTCTGGAGTGTTACGAACATTCTCCGGCCAGTACTACTAACAAAAACTCACCAGAAAGAAGAAATCAAGCCCCCAAAAGACACCAAAAGTCATTACTGTATTCAGACAGGAAGAGGACAGTTGACATAATGTAGCTAAACTCACAGTCTCCAATTGTAGCCTGAAGCAGTTTTCAATTTGGTTTAATCACAGAATACATACACAAAAAACAAGGTTTTTCTCCCTTTTTTTTAAACATCACTGATGTTTCTGCAGTATAATAACCAAATGTCTTCCTCCATTTACGGAGGTCCGACCTCTGAAGTATAGTCAACAGCAGAATGTGGCGATTAATTAGAGATTTGTCTCAATGAGGGGAGGCTTGGGAGGCAGAAGGATGAAGCAGGGAAATCTGCCGGTCTAATTAGCAGAATTTAATTTCTCACACACATCGATGCAGACCTTGATGATACATATTTGGAAAGGGAATAGAAATTGAAGAGAGCTAGAGAGAGAGACAGGAGCTCAGCTCATCAATGATGTTACCAGCCATAATGGGTTGGGTTAAAAGAGAGTGGCAGGGGAAACGTGACCCCGTGAAATCATGTAACGACTTGACAATAGAGCTCATCAAATGTGCTCAAGTCTTCTTTGTCAGGATGTGTGTGTGTGTGTGTTTTTTTTTATACCTTGCTAAAAAGCAAAAATATTGGGACTTTCTATGATTTGGTAACATTTTTTTCTGTTCTTTTCTATTATGCAAAAGAAAAAAATGCTTAATTTTGGCCAGTGTTTTAAGCACAGGAGAAAGAAATGAGAAAATTATTTTCTGACATTAATTCTGACAAGGCTCAGTTGAAAATCAGGCGTCACCCCGTGCAGCTGCCTTCATCTCTAACTTTTAATTATTGTCACTTAACTCAGAGGATCCAGTGTCTGCTGTCACCGTGATGATGAAATCTTAAAGGATTATTATCCTAACTGAATGTCAGGTGTGTGTGTTAGATTTTTCAGGCACCAAGAGTGTTGTGACAAATAATAAAAATGTATGAAAGACGCAAAAAACCTGAAAGCTAGAAAAGTAATAGAAATTGCTTTGACAAAGTGCTTTATTTTTTATTACATATGTGTGTATGTATATAGATTAAATG
The DNA here is from genome assembly GCA_016785265.1 of Paraplagusia blochii. Taxonomy (NCBI): domain Eukaryota; kingdom Metazoa; phylum Chordata; class Actinopteri; order Pleuronectiformes; family Cynoglossidae; genus Paraplagusia; species Paraplagusia blochii. The sequence continues at coordinate 119,043 of JAFBJS010000185.1, forward strand.
TGTTTACATATATATGTATGTTGTAATTGCTTCAAATTACCACATATATAATATATATTAATATGTGTGTGTGTGTCTATAGTAATCACCACCAAACCCAAGTCTGGTTTCTCCTCTGGTTGTTTACATGGGTTTACAAGAAATCAGGAAATTAAAATAAAACCACTAAAAATGTATTTTTTACATTTTACATTGCCTTCTTCCAAATGTTAGAGCATATAAATTCTACATTTTTGCAGCTGGAAAATGAATTTAAAGAAGCTGTATTAGTCCTATGACCCTGAGCAGGAAGCAGAGAGAGGAGATGACAGTTAATCACACCTGTGAGTGAAAGGAGAGAGAGCAGGGGGAGAGGAAACAATGGAGACGTCAAGTGACAGAAAAGTGAGGAAAATACTTCCGAAGTTTGTTGAAGCGAGACATTTTGTTGAACAATGAATAGAAGTGAACCTTTGGACAAAACCCCAAGAAGACATCTTTCGGTGAGTGTACTTTCTTTTGTGGAACTCCGGGTTTGCCGTAGCATTAGCTTCATGTTAAAACTGGAAGATAAAAATATGTCACTGATGTTGGCGTTTATAATAATAATTATATATAATAATATAATATAATAATTGACGTTTTTTACTATGTTGGTTTAAATGTACCATAAATAAATTAAAAAACATTTTGGGACAAAATAGCTTTCGTTAGCATTTAGCTTCTAAACTTTTCGGAGCGGCGGGGCGGCCATTTTGCCGCTCTGTCGCTGATAGTAGAACTGCGCATGTCCAGAGCCAAAGCGTTAAGTTTGTAATTAATTGGACTTCTTGCAGTTCCTCACTGAGGAACTTCACTAGTCTCTGGTTGATGGCATAGGGAACTGTTGTAGTTCTGCTCCAGAAACTGATGAAGTTCGTCAGCTCAGGATTAAAATCCAAAAGGTTGCTGAAAACTAAACATTTTGGATATTGTGACCTGAATGAATAAGAGTTTTTAAGATAAATGTTTGTATCTGGCGTCTAATCGGACGTTAACAGCCAAGTCTCTTTGTGAGAGTGGACGTTTGAAGAGATAAGATGAGATAAAATTTTATTAATCCTTCGGTATTAATGCACATTCCAGAAAGATGCAATTGTTTTAACACAGCCTTGTGGGTACAAATCTGAACAAAAACAAAACAGTGGAATGGTGATGTTACAAGGAGCAGAGGTGGTGGAGTTACAGGAGTTTTGAAGATTAGAGTGGAGTCAGGATGGAACAACTGGAGAAAAGAGCCAGGTTTTATCTGTGATAGAAGAGAGTCTGTATTAAACTGTATTAATACAACCTTTGAATGGAATAGTGACAAGAATATTGCTCAGCATGCCAATCATTGTTGTTTGTAAACACAGTGTATTTAATGTCAGAAATGTATCATTCATCTGAGGCTGGTAATTGTTGTTGTTATAGCTGCATCTGAAACCTGCAGTCATGTCAATACTTTGAACATTTAATGAAGCAGAAGGCTTTGTGTTGCTGTGCGTTTGTTGGACTCTTAACTGCAGTAATAGGTGGAACAGTAGGAGTAATCTGCCCATAGTTATTTTGGAGAATATTGATTCTGGCCCATCTTGGAGAAAAGTTTGGAGACGAGGTAAAAGCTGCACTTGGCTTTTATTTTATATTTACTGCCACAAATCTTCATTGTACTTTGCCCAGCCATCAGGCCCTGGAGGGAGTTCGATTTCTGGGCAAAAAACCCAAAACAAAACAAAAACTTTTTATTCTCTTTACAAGCAGCAAGACAAACTTGTTGTAGTCAAATGCTTTTCCATGAGCAGAGTAGATACTGATTAAGACAGAAACAAATAGTTTGTTTATTGAATTATCTGTCGTGGTGGCAGTTTAAGCAGCAGATGGAGAGTGAGGAAAGCAGCTCATCAGTGACGGGAATTTAAAAAAAGACTCTTGTTTTTGGAAGCTTTTAGTACGTTGTATACCCATGCCAGCAGTGATTTGAGCAGGACTATAGTTAGTGTGTTCACATCAACTATTTGGTCAAGTTAAAAAGAACTTCACTGAGTATTGACTTTGACCTCTAAGCAAAAAAAGTAGGAACACCCAGTAATGTCCATTGGCCAATATTATGGCTGGATGTTAGTGTATCCACGTGATATAACCATATAGATTTATATCAGTTTTTCCTCCAATAATGAAAGTTTTTTAGCACAATGACTGTGTTTTGCAGAATGTTCTATAAATTTTAAGGAAGGTTCTAAGTCGTTTACCCCAGTTTTGGGGGCAAACTGTGGCATATATACATATCGGTTGATATCGGTATCGGAAAATTAAGTGTTTTGACAATATTGGCAAATCTGATGTCAGCAAAAGTTATCGGACATCCCCATGAAAAAAAAGTTATAATTGAACAGAAAAAGACAAACAATATAATATCATGATAAACAAAAGACAAAAAAGTTATTACAATATTTTTCTAAAACACCAGAGCTCCATGAAAATGGACCAATATTGTTCTCCGGAGACCTCTGTGCAGGTATCCCATCATTCTCTGCACAGAATGATGGGATTCCTCATCCTTTCTCCCCTTACTGACACAATGGCACAGACACCCATATGCAGAAGCCTAATGTGTTTCTCGACCTAATAGCTCTTTCATTATTGCCAATCCAAAGACAAATGGATTCAATAAGCAGTCCAAATCTCTCCGTCTGTTTGGGTTTAGTGGCGACGCTGTACCTTCGTCCCTGCCTGGCATTTATGTACTGTGATGTGGCTGCAGCGAGAGAGAGGTGAGGAAATAAATGGGAATGTAGAGTTTGAAGGCGACAGATTGATCAAATGTGGCACGGGGACAAGGCGAGAAATAAAGAGGACAGCGAGCGACGGAGTAATGTTAGCAGGCTGTATGTCAAGATGCTGTTAACAGGACGTTGACAAAACCATTAGGGAGAGTTGAAAGAACCAGGATAATTGTGACTTGTTTTAGTGAACATTTAGAGGGAATTACACGTCGTGTCTCGATAAAAAATAATGTGTGAATGAGCAGTTGTATTGCAGATGTTATCTTTACAAATCTCCTTCAATATTTAAGTGCAAGTGGCATTAGTTTGTCATACTTTTATGTGTATAACACTGGTGAGAACCCATTTGGTCACTGTAGAAGACTTTTGGGAAAATTCTTATGCATCTATAAGTTAAGTAAAACCATGGGGGCAGCCATGTTGCTGGACTGGTGTCCTCAATCAGCTACTTGATTGGTTAAACCTGATCGTGTGTTGGTGGGAGTCTGCTGGTTAAGGTAGCGGACTTCCACAAGACTTAAGCTGGTGGATTTGGCTTCAGGTTTGAATCCATTTAGGTTCAACCAAGATTGTGCTAAAAGCATAGCGCCCTCTTCCAGCATGGTGCAATGTGATTTGGGTGGCAGTCGTGGAGAACCCTGCCACCCCTTGTGAATTAGGATCTTATAACCTGAAGAAGCTAGTTCTGCATAGAATGACTCCATAATGAATGACGATTTAACTCAGTTCTTAATTATTTTCTGTTATGGCCCCCCTAGTAAGAAGAAAACAATTCACGCCTCAAGCCCACCACCCACTCTCCGCCGTAACTATATATGATATCATTTGTCTATAAAATAGTTACAGGCACACCTCTGCTTAACATTGTTTCCTTGTTAACATAAAGAAAACAAAGGAAGACATACTGTATAGTTCAACTAGCTGCGCACAATGTGCAATGAGAGCACCACTGCTAACTACTGGAGTGGATGTGTAACTACACTTTATTGTAGTATGGTGGAAAAAAAGCTCCTCAGCATCGCACCTTCCCCTCCCCAGGGTCCCCCCCTACTATTTGAGAAGCACAGATTTAAATCCAGCCATACAAACTGATAACAAGGTTTCTTTAAGGCCAACCTTTGCAAACATGGGTGCAGCCATTATGCACAGAACTTAACTCTCACATTATTGACATTTCATTTAAGAAAAACAATAAAGAAAAAAAATTAAAGACATTATATTATTTTTTTTTCATGGTGCCAGAAACACCCTGTTCTTTTTTTTTTTTCTTTGGCCTAAAGGCACAGAAACAAAGAAGGTCTAATCTGATTGTGAACACATTATAGTCATTTGCTTCCATATACTGTGTATTCGCTGAACTATAGTTAAAATAAATCAAGACCTCAAGGCTGATGAGTGTCGGTGATGTGTAATGAGCACTTATGGGTGACGACAGCGTTATCAGCGGCATGGATCCGTGAATGGCGCTGGTGGAGCCATTAATCAAGTTTCAAATTCCAATTTCCAATCAGTGGCCTATTCTTTGAATTGGGGTCAAGTCTGTTGCGCTAATTTATTTGCTCGCTGGAGTGAAAGAAAGGCAGCACAATGGGATAGTGCAGCAATGCATGATGGGTGGCTGCAGAGCAGTGATTCCCAAATGTTGATGATCTATTAAGTCGGAAAACTATTACTTATTCACTGCAAATTAATTGTATTTGGGTGTCGGTGCGACACTAAGATTTGTCTGGAGGAGTTAAACGTTCGCTGTTGAGTTTTTTTGGATCAGAATTCGATTTCTCGGAGTGCAAATGAGGTTTTGGAGGATGTCCCGTTATGTAGACACAAAAGTGTGTCTGTGTGTGTGTGGGTAGAACAGTGGGCTGCAGCGTTGGAGGGGGATTAAAGTAAATGTGTGTGGGTGCTTTCCAGTTAGTGTTGGTGGAGCTCTCTAAATAACAGTGATCCAAGGGAACGTCTTAAATAAGACACTTCCGTCCCTCTGTGTTTGTGACCCACGGTGTAAGGTTATGTTTCTGGCATTGTTCCTGTTATATCAGGAAACTGAACTCCAGAAATGGAATGCATTTTTAACACTTCCTTTAAGGCTACACTGAATGTGGGAGTGGAACTAGATGTGGATCAGGTTTATGCATCAATAACTCTACCAACTCCAGTATTGTGCTCTTTTGGAAATACCCTGGTCTTTTGGAAGCGTGGGACCCTCGCGTAAGATTAATAAATTGCACTAATTTTGGCATTCTAACACTGGACTTGGTTTGATCAGATCACTTTGGTGTGATGCTACTTTGTGTTTCGTAAAATGACGGAACATAAGATATTTTCAAAGGTAATCTAGAGGAGGTGTCTTAAACACGCTGTTCAAGGGCCATTTTGTGGCCCCCACCTTGACGTGAAAGTTGAATTTATAAAAATACAGTGTTGCCACAGCTTTTGTACACCTCAGCCCTCGACCAACTCAACCCTCAAAGTTTTCAAGAAAAATCTGCCTTCACTTTCGACTGAATTTCAGCTTTCCAACGGTCTGCGTCGAGTCGAGTCAAACCGAGAGAGCATTTGGGCAGCCACGCTCGTCTGAGTCAAGCCAAACTGCGTGCATTCTTTCTTGTTTAGTGTTGTATTACACAGAATCTATGGGAAACTGATTCTTTATTAAATTGTGTGGATGGTGACCCCCAGCTTATTTGGGTGTGAGACCCCTGATCTAGACAAAAGCTGTATCTTATACCATAAGGCACCTGTCTTACTCTTAATCTTACTTATTCTGTCTCTCAGCTTCTACTGTGACAAGAAGCGTACAAAAGGATTTGGCTAGAATTAGTGGAGGATTAGACACCTATTTTAGTGTCTTCTTTTGACGAAGATGTGTTTCCACTGCCTGAAAAAGTGAACCGGATCAAGTCACTGAGCTGCGTATTGAGTGATCTACACTGGAAGTGCTGAGCGAGGCAAAACCTGTTGTTCAGTGTCACACATCAAACAGGTTACCTTCTCAATAAATCAAACTACTACATGACAAGTTGATGGCTTCAAAAGGCGCTTTCATTTTGCTCTGACAAAGCTGTTTCTCTTTTGAGTCTCAACCTCTCATTGTATATTTTTCTGCATCAATCAAACATCTTTGCCCCTTATGAAGACCTTGTTTCCATGGCAACAAGCGTTTGGTGTGTGTCTGTTAGTGTGTATATTTATGTGTCTAGTGCCACTTGTTGCTTTTGGTTATGTACCAAACCAAATTCTTTTAAAGATGGGAACATTTTGGCTACTTTTGCAAGAAAACATCTGTAATCATTTTAAAATAGGTCTATTTTGGTGAATCAAGTTATCTTCCACTAGTTAGCAGCAGAGAGCTATGATAACTAAAACATTAGAAAATCTTTGATCTGTTGGTGGGAGTCATTGTTTGTATTATTTTTCCATTGCTGTTCCCATGCATTTAGTAAAAGGGTTTCTCTTACATGGAGCCACAACTTGCAGTTTTCTGTTTTTTTTTTTTTTTTTTTTTTTTTTTTTTTTTTTTCATTTTCTTTTTTTAAAAAAAAAAACAGTTCTATATCTTTTTTCCCAGGTGAAATTAGGATGCAGAGCAACATTTGTTCTCCTCCAGCCACAGCTTGCAGAGTGAGGTGACTCGTGCCGTCTGTCTCCCCTCCTCTTCCTCCTCTTCCTCTGACTATATTCTCTATTTCTGGTGATCAATCTGTGGAAGTGAATGTCTTGCCCTTCATTTGATAATCCAGTTTTTCACCGATGTGGACCAGCTCTTACACTTGGAACTTCTCACACGTTCTCCTTGCATCACATCCTTCACTCCCTCCTATATGCTCCAACCTAAAACCTCCAGCCACATCCACCTTAACTGTCGCCTGTCTGTCACCTACCTGTGTGTGTGCTCTTGATGGAACTATCGCTCTGTCAGTGGTTGGAAGTCATCTGTCATGGATCAAAGTGCAGGGAAGCTCTCAGATACAGAAAGCTTTGGTTGTCATCCATCCACTTGTCAAGACCACATCTCCCTTTGTGTCCTCCCCCATGGCTCCCCCACTGCCCTTGGTGGATCTGATGTTAGTGTCGGGAAAAGATCACTCAGTGTAGACGTGCATTAAATTGATGTCCTGCGGTGAAGTAAAGACTGATGGAAAGGTTGTATTAATGTTGGGTGAAAAGGCTGTAATTTGACTGGACATCAGTGAAGTGAACTGAAATGACCACAGCTTTCAGGAACTTGGTACTTAACTACTGTTCATGTAACGGTTTTTCCAGGTCACTGTAAATGGAAAAACCATAATCAAATAACAAAACCAAAAGGAAATAGAAGCATGATTTTTTCCTTTTTTTAACCCAGATCTGCAATGTTCTGTCTGTAATTGAGAGCACTTTTGTTCCCTCAACTTTTTTTTTCATGGCATGTCAATTATGCATGATAGATTTATATATTTTTAAATACTCCTGTATGATTAATTTTGTTCTGTGGCAGTTGAACACATTTATGACATGTAGCCACTTTTCATCCTTCCAAAATTTTAGCTCTTCAGTTGTTGGCGAAAACAGGACCTCGAACAACATTGGTAAGCACTTTTGTTTGGCTACATTTTAAAACTGAAAACAAGCTTTGGTCCAACAATTGTATTAGTTCTTTGTCATCATTACTTATTAAGCAAACTACCAATTCTGGTGTAAAAAGTTCTGTTCAACAACTGGATGTTAAGTATTCCCTAGAACAGTGGTGCCCAACCACTGGGTCAGGGACCGGTACTGGTCCGTGGGCTGTCTCTTATACACATCTAGATGTGTATAAGAGACAGGCACAAACCCTCAGAGTTCAGTCCAGACTGTGCTTCTGACTGACGACTATGGCCGCCGCCCCCTGCTGATTCCTCCTCCTCCTCCTGCTCCTCCTCCTCCTCCTCATCCTCCTCCTCCTCCTCCTTCTGTGACCTTGATTTTTTTTTTTTTTATTATTTTCATCCTTCCAAAATTTTAGCTCTTCAGTTGTTGGCGAAAACAGGACCTCGAACAACATTGGTAAGCACTTTTGTTTGGCTACATTTTAAAACTGAAAACAAGCTTTGGTCCAACAATTGTATTAGTTCTTTGTCATCATTACTTATTAAGCAAACTACCAATTCTGGTGTAAAAAAGTTCTGTTCAACAACTGGATGTTAAGTATTCCCTAGAACAGTGGTGCCCAACCACTGGGTCAGGGGCCGGTACGGGTCCGTGGGTGAATTGGTGCCGGGCTATAGAGAAATAGTGTTTCCTTTTGGCCCCATCTGTCTATTACTTCCACTTGATCCATACCCATATCAACAAAAGAACTGACCAATAGAATGGCTAGGATTCCATCATCAATAATGCAACTATAATTGATTAGGAAATATTTTCTCAGTGAAGACAACAACAATAAACTCAAAATGACGCAGAGTCATTGATACAAGAACGTTTTATGTTAATGCTGTGTGCACTTGAGAAATCCTTGTCGTGCCCATGCACACGTAAATTCAGGTAGAAAGATTTTATAGGTAGGAAAATATTTTAGAATTTCTGGTGTTCTACCACAACTTAACAATCCGTCCGTGAAAACAATACGAGACATTTAACCGGTCCATGGTTAACCTTTTCGCCTCTCATCCTGGTGAAGTTCTGGTGAATGTTTCACATCCAGCTCCCTATCTCTTCAGCTATGACCTGAATGAGAATCATTATAGATATATAGGGTTCTTTTTTCAGATTGTAAATTTGTAAATGAAATTTACATAAAATTTGTAAATAAAAAATTGTAAATTTATGCTTAAGTTAAGTTTTTTTTTTTTAATTTGAATCTGTGCTTGCCTTTAGTTGATACCCTTCTAATAGTACCGCAGCAGGTATGTGGTACTTTGTGTTATTAAAATGAAAGCAGTGTGTTGGCCCCTACAGGGGGCACTCTTCAGTCTTTCAGCACAGCTTAATTATTGGATGTTTAATCAGACAAGGTAGAAATGATCCAGTCGTTCTGAAAATTAGACTAATGACAGTGGAGACAGAGTGAATGTGGTTTGGTGTGATTGTTGTGGGATTGAGGAGCAGTAGCATGAGGACGGCAGTGTTCAGGTGAACTCTCTGCCTGTTCAGGTGGCAACAAACAGAGCAGAACAGCTGGCGAGGGATGCCACAGCTTGGAATGGCACAGGTTGGTTTGGCACGGATGTGATCTGCAGCCGCTTTTTAACAACTGGACTGGGAAAAACACAGAGATGAGAAGAAGGAGTTCAAGGACAGATGATTGTACTGGGGCCAGAGAGGTTATTAAGGAATCTGATAAAGGGGAAGCTCTGGGTAAAGGTGTTCAAATTAGTTTGTAAAAGAAAGAAAGAAAACTGAAATTGTTTTAACTTTAATACAATTGTGTGTGGCAGTCAGTTTTGCTAGTACGGTAAATCCTGTAGTTCTCCAAACCCTGATCCACAGTCTCCTGGTTCAGTGTTGTATTACAAAGAATCTGCTAGAAACTGATCTTTTTTAATAAAATGTTTCTTTTGTATTGAACACTGGGTGGTGGCCCTCAACCTATTTGAGTTTGAGACCCCTGCTCTAGTGAAAGAGTCACAAGACTGAAAAAAAATAATGGTAAAATCGGCTCAAAATTGCATTGTGTAAACCTTGTGTAGAAGTTAATGAATAATTTGCTATGTTTTGTAAAACTTCAAACTGACTTACATCCATTTTAAAATCCAATCTACACACCGGAGTAAAACAGCTGTGTTAAATTTTGTCCAATTAATGAGCCAATTATAAAGTAGTTCCGCATCACAGCAGGTTTTTGTACAGGTATGGAATGTGAACAGCCTGTAGGAAAAAAATAAGGCCCTGCTCCCCCCTGTTCTCCTCCCTCCCCCTGTTCCTGCATTGACAGGATTGGCTCATTTGCCATGATTAAATGATGTGTGCTAAGAATGCAGAATGCCGTTGCATGACCTGTAGGTTCCTGTCAACATCCTGGCTTCACTGACTTGATGAGACCTGCTGCGCTGTGAGGCGGAAACCTGCTGCGGGAGCCTGTGATGTGTGGTGATCAATGGGACTGAATCACTAATGGATCAGTGACTCTATAGGACTCTGTAGGAGTTCATCAGCTCACTTCACCTGATCACACTGAGGAGGTTCTCCCCTTGTGTAATGAAGTACGCTGACAGCAGTTCACCGGTCACATGTAGTAATCCTCACGTTTGGGCGTGACACTTCTCCCCAACGTTAGGTTTATTTATCTGTGATGGAACCTCCAGGGACGGAGCCAAGTGGCAGCAGGCCGGTACTTCACTTTAGCTCAATGATGATTCCCAATTGATATAGGAATTGATTTTGCTTGAGTGCTGCTTTTTCTTATCACATCAGTAAAATGATCTGTTTGTGCGACTAACATCAGATTCTAAATAACATAAGATTCTAACAATTTAACCAAACACCAACATCAGGAGGAATAGGTTTGAGTGAATGTTGTTCACTCACTCGTGTACTAGTCCAGTGGTCCCCAACCTCAGGGCCCGGGACTGGTACCGGTCTGTATAATGTTTCCTTTTGGCCCCATCTGTCTATTACTTCCACTTGATCCATACCCATATCAACAAAAGAACTGACCAATAGAATGGCTAGGATTCC
>JAFBJS010000185.1:129489-145616 GCA_016785265.1 Paraplagusia blochii
TCAATAATGCAACTATATTTGATTAGGAAATATTTTCTCAGTGAAGACAACAACAATAAACTCAAAATGACACAGAGTCATTGATACAAAATTCTTACCTTGTATACCGGTCTGGTAGCAGAAAATTATAGATCCTTTTTGTGCCTTTGCGTAGTTTATTTGGGTAGGGAGATTTTTTTTAAGGTAGGAAAATATTTCAGAACACCAGAAATGTAATTTTATTAAGGGGTATTTATCTGCCAAGTTAACGACTGGTCCATGAAAATAGTACGTCGTGCAAAAATGGGGAAAAATGGATGGGGAAGCTGTACTAGTCTATCACAACTGTTGGGTTACACAAACCAAAGTGACTTAAGTGACTGATGAAGATGTTGAACTGTTCAAACAAAATGTTCTTCTATTCTTTAGAGCAAGAAGAAAACATCATTTTACAAGATAATTCATATTTATGACAAATAAACTGCTGTCTCAGCCGTTTCACTGCCCCAGGCAAACCAGCAGAAAGTAGAAAAATGCCCTTAAATAATGCAGCCATATTTACTAAATACACCCTAAATAATTTCTGCATGTCTTCAGGTTCACTTTTGCTGTGAACCTTTCTATATTCTATTCTCTATATATTTATATATATATATTCTATTATATATATATATATATATATATATATGTTTCTATATAAATTCTATATTTTTGGTTCTTTTTATATCTGACTTTTCTAATTTTCTTCAAAAAATTGTATTTCAGTCTTTTTCTTAAGTCAAACAAACACATCCATGGCTCTGCTCCTCTGCAATAAGTATTTCATTTATAGTATAATTTAAAATATAAAAAAAAGGTTTTCTATGCACACAGAGATCACTTGAGGAAAGTAAAGAAGAGATCCTGTTAAATTCCTCCAGTCTGCCAGCCAGCATGTCCTGGATCTTCTGCAGATGGAGATGACGGCTCTCAGACAATGGTGTTAACCAAGTTTCATTTGTAAAACCTCCTTCATCCTTTTTCCAAAGAAATCACAAAAAATAGAGCTGCCCTCAGGAGAAAAAAAATACACAACTCTTGTGTCAACTTAACTGTGGATAATGAATAAAAAAAAAATCTCAAGCAGCTGTTATTTTGTCATTTTGTTGTCTGTCACACATATGCGACCTCTAGTGGACTGTCTTGTCAGATGATAGTTATTATCCGTCTGCCATTATTATCGGCCTGATATAAACATAGGAATACATACATACATTTCTGATAATAATAATGAAATGAAATGATAATGAAAACCTGATAACACAATATCTGGGTTTTGACTGGATTCACACATAGGGTTCTGAGATGTTTATCTCAGTTGTGGGGGCAAACTGCAGCATATGACCGTATCAGAGAGTTGAGTGACAGTAATAGGGAAATTGGATATCAGAAAAAGACAAAAAAAAAAACAAAACAAAAGACAACTCTATTTGTCCTTAACGGCTGTGGTCCCCAACCACCGGGACATGGACCGGTTGCGGTCCGCGGGGCAATTGGTACCGGGCCGCAGAGCGATGATGCTCAGCTTAACACAATTTATGTTTTATTTAATATAAGACGCTAAAAAGTGTTTTGATAAAGGACCAGATCCCCTTGTGTTTGAGTGTCCAGGCCATGTACCTAATCTACTCCACTACAGGGAATTAAGCTGAATTCTTTATTTATTTTCCATTTCTTCAATAAATCAGAGCGAGATTTCAAATCAGTCGACTCCCCTCAGCTTCTCAGAAGATGACAAGATTCATCTGTCTTGCTTGACCTGTCTCTTATACACATCTAGATGTGTATAAGAGACATGTTTTGATAAAGGACCAGACCCCCTCGTGTCCAGGAGATGTCCAAAAAAATACCACTTTTATGCTGGACGTTTTATTTTCATTAATAGTATTTATCAGCTACACCTTAAAGACTGGTCCACGAAAAAATTTCTAGACGTTTGACCGATCCATGACGCAAATAGTGTTGGGGAACACTGCTTTACAGTGTCACCGTAAGTACTGGATTGGTTTTATTATCTTAGTCAATCCCAGCAGTCGCTGATGGATGGATGGATAAATAAATTGATGAATAGATAAGTGGAGCTATAAATGGATGGATGTATGGATGGATGGATGGATTGATTGATTGATAAATGGGTGGGTGGAGCTTTATTTACATTCCAGAGTATTTTTTTGGAAATTATTGGTGAAGGCGCTGTACCTCCTCAACTCCTTAACAATCCCTAACAGGGACGCAGACAAACATTTCTTTGAACTAGCTCTCACACTTGTGGTCATGGTTCAAACAGCAACCCCCCCCCATTGTAAGGCAAATTCTTTAACCAGAGTTAGCCACAACCCTTATAAATTTAATATGAGTTTTTTTTAGTTCTGTTTATCATGGGCTGCAGGGCCTCGGGGGGTGCAGGACTTCTCTCTCCTCCTCCTCGGTGGATCTATCAGCTTCGGTCTTTCTTGGACATTCATGGGGATGTGACCTGGGACCTCGGAGAAGACTCTCCACGGAAAAAAACCTGTATTCAATATCTAGTGTCTTCAAGATGTCCTCACCCCAAAGGTGGTGCAGGCTGTGAGTAGTCAATGTCAGGAGCAGGGTGTGATGGGAGTTTAGGAGAAGGTGTTTGTTAGTTGGACAATCACATGTACATTTTTCTGAACATCACGCAGTGGACATGTATACCTGGCACCTTATCCTGTTTTTCCATTGTCTGCACTTCATGAGGCTCAACGTCTGAAAACCTTTCATGCGTGTCGTCCACCACCAACGTCATCGTGGCAGAGCTTGTTGGTCCGGTCATTGTAGCCAAGCCCCCTGTTTGTCCCTGATCTCACAAACTCGTCCAATGTTTTCAGCGTGGCCCCCGTTAGCAGGTGATTCAGATTTAGAGGGTTGTTTGTCCAATCACAGAGCTGATGTGACTCTGGGGCAGCTGTTCAAATTATCTCTGATAGGCAGAGGCCTCGTACAAACACAGTTCATTTACACAAAGCTCCGTGGACACTGGCACAGCAGAACCACGTGGGTTTGGCCGACGCTTCGCTTTATTTGGATGCAGTTTTCAACTTTTATTTTTAAATTAAAACAGTTGCACTAAGACTTTCTACTTCTGGCACTCATTATTTCCACCGTCTTATCTGAGTGTCCAGAAAAGTTCCATATACTGTACATTTTTTCAGTTTTAGTCCAGTAAACTCTGATAGATCATTTCACTGCAGGACATTTTTCCAAAGAACATACTGCCAGGTACTTTTGCAAAAAAATGTATTTGTCTTGTTTTTGAATTATTTACAAGGCGCACTAGGTTTTCTATTTCTCAAACTTTTTTTCCTACTGCTGGTAGTAGTAAAGGAGGAGGAGGAGGAGGACGAGGAGAGAAAAGGCAGTTTGGTAGCCTGTAATTGTGTGAGTTGGTGTGTGCTTTCACAGCCAAGTGTTGGAATTATTATCATAGCAGATATTAGCAAGATTAATTTGGCCTCAGCAGACAGAACTTCCCATTAAAAGTCTACCCACATTTATGGAGTTCTGCTCTTATTTTCTCATCCTGGAAACGTTCTTATGGCCACGGCACTCCATCCCATGAGCCTCTTACTCACACACACACACAGGGTGACAGAGACTTTGTGTGTTTAAAAGCTTCCTCCAGGAGATGAGAAGTGTGTGTGTGTGTACACAGAAACAAGGTGATAGCGGCAAGTGTGTGTGAATCCAGGACCTCCAACTGTCAACTCAAGCACCACTCAAGGCCTTATCTCTCCTGTGTGAACAACACAGAGACCAGCAGCTCATTCCACAGGCAGCAGAGATACTACTGCTGCTACTGTTGCTGCAACCACGGCTGCTGCTGTTGTTCATTGTTCAGTCTTTCACTCTGATAATCTCCTGGAGAAAACAACACCAACACCTACAAAACAGGCTGGAATTTACTGAAGAATACATGAGTTAATAGCTTGCACAGAAGGTTGATGAAGATGGAAACTACGTTGGAGTATCTCCTCCCAATGACAGATCGATTTTAATAATGTAATGTTGAGAAATCTTCTTGGTGGTAGCTTCACTTCTGTGTTCCTCAGTTGTGGGCCTATTATTGTAAGGTCTTTTAATTCTTAATAATTATTTTTCACCATATATAGTGTCTGAGCCACGTTGTGTGTTCCAAATTTGACATTAAAAAATAAAAAAATCCCTTATTTTTTAACAGCTATTTCATACCTTTTCTTACATTTATTTTATACTTTTTATACTTTTTTATATTTTTTTCAAAAGGTTTACTCTAAGTTGTTTTAGCGGTCTAGTATCTTCTTCTTTTCCTTTCGGCTTGTCCCTTTTTTCATTCACATCTCATCGTGTCCTGTATCTTCTACTCTAACTCCCTCACTGCATCCATCAATCTCCTCTTTGTCTCCTACCTGGTAGCTCCATCTCTAGGATCATTCTTCTACTCCTGATTCCACCCTCGTCGACGTCTGCAGCTCAGAAGATGTGTATGAGAGACAGCCATTAATCACCTCATTCCTGATTCTGTCCGTCCTTGTCTCTCCTAAGGAGAATCTCAGCATCTTTAACTCCTCCACCTCCAGCTCTGTCTCCTGTCTTCTGTCTATTCCTAGTGTCTCTAATCCATCCATCATGGCTGGTCTAACAATTGTCCTGAAAATTTTTCCCTTCACCTTAGCTGACACTCCTCTATTACAAATAAAATTTAGTTTTCACAAATTTAGTGGTCTAGTATGTCTAACTTTAAGATAAATTTCATTGCTACCCTGTTATTCATGTTCATGCTAGATTTTTAACTGCAGGATACATTTTCTTTTCTGGAAAAACAGGGGAGCAGAGTGACTTCTTTTAGATGCCATATTAAAATTTTTCTTTGATTTATTTCAAATATGTTCCTTACGACTGTTTGTTATTTCTCAACCTTGTTGTTTGTAGGGAGTTAACAGGATTTAATTATATTAGTTGCCGCTGTCATGTCGTAAAGTAGTTTGTTTTTGTCTCTGGGGACTTGAAACAAACAAACTCCCGGTAATGGCTGCAGCACTAATGTAGCTGCCGATGTGAAGCGCACTTTGACAGTGAGAAGAGAATGTGTTTCCAACCTGTGGTCTTGTGTGACCCGCTTCAGAACCATGTGGCACGTAACACTCTCCTAATTACACACCGGTGGGCGCTCTAATTGGCTTAGTGCTAGTTTTAATCACGAACAGTTCCAGGATTAAGACCCCGGAACTGCTCCCGGGAAGTGAGAGCACGGAATGTGAAGGAAAAATAGTAGGGGAGAGAATTCACCGCCCTGGCAGAGTTAGGAATGGGGGTTTAGTGAATGCAGACAAACTGCTTGTCTCACACACACATCTTAGAGCTTTTAATGATGCGTATTTAAACTGAGAGCAGTGAGAATCTGCTGAAGGCCATTAGCTCGACCTCTGATTTATTCAGCGGAGACTCCAAGCAGCACAATAAATATGGAAATAACTCCTGGCCTTTTCAGACCGCAGCTCTGGGGGAAACACCCGGGCAGAATGAGAATTTGGAAGCGTTGAGCGTTGATGTCTTGTTTGGCGATGAGCCGCTGATAGCTTCTCATAATCATATAATCACTGACGGTGGAGGAGTGCGGTCCATTCGCTGCTCCAGTCGGCTCTGCAAATGAATGAAAACCACTTTTTGTTCTGAATGTGATTGGAACAATTTTCTTAGCGTCTCTCTGCAGTGTGAGCTCATTACAGATATTGAGGTGACTTGGGTCAAATGTCTCAGTGAGTACATGGTCTCCAGGTTGTCTGGCATTCGTTAGATTTACAATTATGCACAGAATCCATGTTATCATTGGATATTATCCATTATACACTCATCCACTGGGTAACTTTCTTCACTTTAGTGAAACAGCTGTGTCTCTTATTTAATGAATGTCATTATTATGCAAATGCACTTTGCATTTTTACAGGATCAGTGGTTTTCTTCTGTTTCAGCTGCTGCTCATCTGCACATTCAAACTAAATAGTTCTCAAACGTTGACTTCAGTAAAGCTTAATATAACACAGGTGTCATCCATGCCTTAGTCATATTGATCAACTTGAATTGAAGACATTTGGATGGAAATGGGCAACAATTGACCAAAAAGGGTCAACAGCCAATGCAGAAAGACTTTACTCAGATGACAGTGTTGATTCATTCATTCATCTGCCTGTCTGTTGCTTGTCTGGTCACTGAGCTTCTACTAGAAGTTATGTGGGTCAGGACGCTGCTATGGTCAGTTCACCGCAGTGGCAACCTGGCAGCTGTTGGAATCAAACCTGTAGCTTTGCGGTCCTGGAGACTCCACTTCCCTAACCGCTAGGCCACCACTGCAACATGACAGTCTTGAGTTACAAGACAAATGTAACGATTGGTCCTGATCAAACTCAGTCTTCTCTTGTTCCTTGGAAAATAATACTAGTACTTACCAGTACTGGTGCACACTTTCACTATGTGTTGTCTTTGTGAGACGGGAATGGGGTCTGGAGGGTTCCAGGTTCAAATCCACCAACTACCAGGTTACAACTGCGGTCCACTGAGCATGGCACCATCCCCACTCACTGCTCCCTGGGCGCCCAAAGCTGCCCACTGTTCACTTGGTTAAATGCAGAGGTGACATGTCGTTGTGTGCAGTGGTGTGGATCACAACGTCACAATGACAAGGAGTTTGGTTTCCTTCCTTATCTTATGTCTTTGGACCTTGCACTATGTCTCAGGAGTTTTAACAACATTGGCTCCTGCTAACTCCTTTTTTACATAATCAGAATCACATCATCTATCTCTCAGATGACATTCCGGGTGTATATATACTGTGCACATAGTTGATCGTTCCCATTCCCTCTGAGAGGATTAAAATAATGATTCCGTGTGTAACGATGCCAGTGATGCCAATCCACAGCAGAGCCAGGAGCGCAGAGCTGTCCCAGAGAGACGCAGCTGCATCGCATGCACGCATCAAAGTCATAATATAGAGATCAGCGTCCACTCCCTGTGTGTATCACATACAGTAAGGTGGAACAGAATGCTGGCACAGAAGCATCCATCAAGGTCCTCTTTCCTTATCAGCAGAGCCAAAGATCACATGACATGTTCTGATCAGGATCTGATAGACCATTGGTAGTGAGGAGGTTGTTGTCAAGCAAAACTTGAAATTTGTGAGATTAAATTCGCTTTAATAAAATAGTAAGCTTTTAGATGAGTTTGTTTTGGGTGTTCGATCACAAATTTTGTCAAAGTGTTTGCCGCAGATGTCAAACTGATTAAATTTCTTTCCAACAAATAACAGGTTGTTATTGCTTCTTCACAGAAATCCTCAGTGTTTGTGTAATTGAGCAGATTTTATTTCCCTGTTTTGTTTCTCCTTGATCAGAAAAACACAGACATTATGTTGTTTTGTTGTCATCAGGCTTAAAATTAGATGCAACACAAAATATTGGCTCAAAGTTGATTTTTCATTAAAAACACTGCTTAATAGAGAGGTTGGTGACTCCAGATGTTGCAGGGTACAGTGTTATCTACTCAGTGAACCAGCCAAACGAAATCAATCTATACGTTACCATCTGCACATTTAAGAAGCCAGGGAAAAAAATATTTACTGTATTAATTCAGCTCCACTCGCTCCATATCTCAAGAGAAGGTCTTGATGCAGAGTGAGTAAATTTACCCATGTTGCACTGTGTTGGCGTATGTTTACATATGCAAACGGCGCATGGCCCTCCAGAGCTACCAGCAGCTCCTGGGACGGGGGAATCGGTCCAGCTGTTGCCCTTAGCAAAAGATGAATGTCTGCGCACGTGTCTGCACGAGTGTGTGAAATGTGTTGAGGAATGGCTGTCTCTCCAACACCTGTTTGTATGTATGCATACAGAGCCTGGAAGATAGTTGGTGATATTTTTTAACCTGTTAAATAACATTAAAAAAAGAAGGTTTGGTCAAAAATGTTAGCAGACATATAATCATTGGCACAGTATATGGAAAGATATGTTTGTGGGGACACTGTTGTTAGGACATTTTGCATGTTTAGTAAGCGCAGATTACTTTGAAGTTACGGATATAAATATTTAGTCAAATATTTTGCTTAGGTTGGATTTTTCTCTTCCCAATGTGAATAAAGCTTTTGTGGTGGCCTAGTGGTCAGGGAACCAGAATGGGGTCCGGAGGGCTCCAGGTTCCAATCCACCAACTGCCAAGTTACCACTGAGGTCCACTGAGCATGGCACCATTGGCACCCACTGCACCCCACGTACCTAAAGCTCACTGTTTACTTTGATGATGGGTAAATTACAGAGATGACGTCTCATTGTGTGCAGTGATGTGAATCATAAGAATACGGAGTTTTCTCTAAAAAATAAGCGTCAAATGGTTATAAAATGTTAAATAGTTGCTTAAATGTTGCTGATCTTGTGTAAATCTATTATCTAACAGTTTATACATCTTTTCTTCTCCAACTGCTGTTTTTGACACATGATGCACTTTTGAAACTTGAATTCCAAAAAACATCTTCAAAAAATGTTCTGAAATAGATTTCAAACCAGATAATAAAAGTGACATTGAGTCTGAAGTCTAATGCAAATTAATTTCTCCCGTTTGGGTAGCTTAGGATCTTGAAGATAAGTTACAATCGAAATACTGTTGACGATAATAATCCTAGTCAGAAGATCACTCAACATCTCTTCCTTTATGCTCTCATCAACGTCATCTTCACTGTTGTCGTCTTCAGGAGTTTCATCTCCAGCTGAATCCCAGATCTCCTGATGGATGCAGTTGTCCAAAATTAATTATCCCATGCTCCTGAACTTGTCCTTAACTTTGCATCCTTATTCCCTTCAATATGCCTTTATACTGCGAATCAAAGTTGTCAGTGACTGAAGTTGAGAATCAACTCAGACGAGAAGGACAGAGTTTTTTGTATGTGTTTAATCTAATAGATTTGGTTGATGGTTTCCTCCTCAGTGTATCTTAAATACCCTAATTGTTGACAAAAAAAAACCTCTTTAACAGAAGTCCATTACTGATAATTTCCTTCTTGTCTAATCTGATGTTAAAAAACAAGGAAATAGCCAAACTGTTTTGTTGACTTCTTTTCAAGAAGCTTGCTTAAATTTAATTACATTACCCACGGAACAAACTAAAATCCCTGAATAGACTTGATAAACTGCTTTACTTTTCTGTTGATGCAGCCAAAATCTCGCTGACATTTTGGGGGGAATAAAAATAAACTCAACAGATTGATTCCTCTGTGTCACTTTGTCACACGGCCATCCCTTTAAAAGGCTGGGTTTCATTCTAGTAAAACATCACTCCACACAGGCTTGATGTCGGCGCCAATTCATTATTTTATGCAGTTTCTCCCCACTGTGTGAAAATAAAATAAGTGGAGTCATGTGTGCTGCAGTGGAGGAACCCCATGTATTTAGCCTCCAGTGTTTGCTGGAAAGATTCACCCTCGTCTGCTGCAGGTGTCAGAGACAACCTGCAGGTGACAGGTGGGTTACATTTCACAGGTTAACCTGATAACCTGCCAACAACCCTCTCAGGGTTTGCTGTCACATTCAATTACCCCACTAGTGTGACTGTGTGTGTTTGTATGTGCAGGCAGGAGACAGGGAGAGGGATGATGCACAGAAAAGTGGCGAGACAGTGATGGAGTGTGTGTCTGTGTGTGTGTGTGTGAATAACTGTGTGTTATGGTCTGTTGGATTTTTAGGGAGTCTTTGTTTTTACCCTGCTCCACTTTTCTGTGTGGTGTTGAAATAATTAATGTGCAGCTGTTCCAGTCCCACTGGTATGCAGCCGATTGTCTGGGTCAATAATTTCCCATGGTGCATCTTCATCTTTTGAAGTAAGGCCAAATGGTGGGATTCCGGTAACCTGTCTGAGAATTTTCCCATAAAAATTACGGAATTAGTTTGTGATTATTCTCTGTTTCAACTCATTCAACCATAGAAAGCACTGTTTAGAATCCATTTGTCAAACTGCAGAAGAATATTGGGTGAATTCCTCTGTATTGATAACATAAGCAATACTATGGAAGCAACCATGTTGCTGGACTATTGTCATCAACAACTGAAATGGTCCCTCACAGTAGGTTGATCAGGATCTAGCAGTAGATCTCCAAAAGAGTGCTGGTAGATCATGACCAATAACAATTTATATTAATTTATATTGGTAAATATATTTTGAGATTTTAATCTCAGTAGATCACTACCGAGATTCCGAGGAGGGACAGTGATTACATTGGTAGAAGAATGCTAGACATGGAGTTACCAGGTAAGAGACAAAGAGAAAGTCCAAAGAACGGATTTAAGGATGCAGTGAGGGAGGACACGGAGGTAGTTGGAGTCAGCGTTGAAGATACAGAGAACAGGGTGAGATGGACATTTTTGACTGGCTGTGGCAACCTCATGAGGAAAGGGACATCCCAAAGGAAAAGAAAAAGAAGAATCTCGGTAGATTACTGCAGCCTGGTCATTTGAAAATTAGTTAACGAGACAAAAAAGTGTGGACACACCTGGTCAAGCACGCTCCTGGGTGGAACCGTGCCATTTCTTGTGAACTAAAATCTTGCTACGTCCTGAATGAGCTGGTTCTGGATAGAATGTCCCGCCCTGAAGAATGGACAAGATTTTGCCGGAAGCTCAACGAAACTCCTTCTTTTTATGAACTTTGTGTAGTTTGTAAAGATCATGTCATTTGGTCATGTAGTAGGAGGATGAAACAAAAAAATTGGTGTCAGCTACCTTGTGCAGAACGTTCTGTAGTTCCATAGGAGAGTGCTGTCTCTCTCTCAATGTGCCTGTCTCTCTGTCCATCTAATAGAAGTTGAACTTTAGAGTTATTATAGTTATAATAGAGTTATAATGGAGCAATACCCCCTGCACTTATAGACCCAGAAAAAACGGCTGAGGAACAACTCCCAAAAAAAATCTGCACAGGGAAAAAAAGGAAGAAACCTTTGGGTGATGGACAGTGGACAGGATGGACAGGCAGGCAGCAGGAAGAAAAACAAATTAAATTCATTTACACAGGTTATCTACACAAAGGCGTCCTGCTTGCGTCTCCTAAGTGGACTTCACTGTTTGACATGTTGCAACAACCAATAGAGGGGGTTGGTACACAAATGACAACAATTAACAGCTGCAGTTTCCCATTGGCTTCTATGTTAGTCAGTTTAGCCCACTCTAATCAAGACATTATTGATTCTAATTTGTAAATGCATTTCCTATTCAGAAAAAGGATGAACAACGTGACGTGTTAGTGTTGGAAAAAATGTAATGCTGTACAAATTGTGGTTTGCTCTGGATCATTGCTTTTTAATCATGTAGAATTAATTCAACTTTTATTAAAAACAGTTGTGCATAGATGCATGGTAATCTCCCACAGTTGACTTGGTTAATGCTGATGGCGCTCTGTGTCAAATGTTGATTGCTTTGCAGCGTTGCTGATGAGGAAAGTGACGCATATGTAAATACAGACACAGCCCTGTGACTCAACAATACAATACAGACTTTTAATTGATTATATAACATCCATATAAATCAGCCCTCAACACAACAACATAGCTGTATTTTTTTCCCTTGGTCAATATTTGTGAATTTCTGAGAAACGTCTTCAAATGTGTGGATTTTAAGGTTGATAAAAGTCACCAGTCTCTCAACAAAGAGGACCTGATCGTCCACAGTGATGGATTGACCAACAGTTTGTGTTTTCAGAGATCAGCTATTTTTTTCGTTTTTGGAGATCCTTGATTTTTTTAAAAAGCAAGTACAGTGTGGCCCCCACCCACGACTATATTCCAGCTGCCCCAGTTGGTCAAAATGCTTTTACCTTGATTGCATTTTTCCCATTAAAAGTAACTAAAATGAATTATTTTTTTGCAAATGTAAAGTGCTAATTAATTAGATTTCCTCATTATCTGAACATCAAAATCATATATTTATATGCATGATGTGAAATAATGATTATCATTTTTATATTAGTGCAACTGTGTGTTTGGGTAAAGAAAAAGTTAACAAGAGTGGAAAAGAAAGGAAAAGAATGAAAGAAAGTCATGGATTATATTATTATTATTTATTATTTATTATTGTGCCCAAGGAGAATTTTGACGTTTAACCAAGCCATGGAGCTCTATTAGAATCTGTGCTGATGAATTGGTTGGAGCACTTTCAGAGGAGGAGTCTCGGATGTCTCCTCCTCTGAAAGTGCTCCATCCATTAAATCAATCTGTAGCAGCAGCACTGTCCTGCATCAGGAGGTGTCCGTGGATGCTTCTGTCTGACCTGGGATCAGATAAAGAGTGAAGCTCAGATGAGTTGCTTGGTCCTTCTTTATATCATAAAATGGCAGAAACGTTTCTTGCTCCTACATCGAAATAATCGAAAGCCTATGCGTTTCTATCTGGGATTATTAGACCGGGACTTCTGCCATTGTTTAAAGAGGTCAATACAGATACTTGGACTTTGGCTACAGTCTTGACTGAAATGACCTGACCAACTCCACCTGCCCTTGGATATTTAGACAGAAAGATTGATTTACCAAGGGAAGAGTTCACAGGCCTACAAGTTTAAAGCTATAGCTGGCTGTGCTGGCCACCATAAGATGTTTAAAATCCTAAATGCAGAGTTTTCATTTCAGATCCAAGGAGAATGTTGCCCATACAAGTTAAATATTCAGCCACGGAATAGGAAATATATTATTTAGGTGATAACAGAGTTATTTAACCATAAAAATGCATGTAACTTGTTGGCCTTGACAAGTTGTTACCGTAGCTGCGAATGTCTGGACAGTAACTAGTGACTTTGCAAAGTAGATGAATAAACCAGGACGTTTTTCCACAGCCTTTATACCAGACCCTGAACTCGTGGGACTTTTGTGCTCATCCTTGTTAAGCGTCAGATGCAGATAAATTCATTGCTTTAATTAAACAGCCACTGTAGAGCAGAACAAATTGGAATAATTTGAAGTATTATGATGAGGCAACATGCACTGTTAGACTCAGTGGCAAATTTAATCAAAACTCTTTGCGTTGTAGTAAATGGTTGGTGGCATTTTCAGGTGGTAGCATAAAACATTTTTGGTAAATAGAATGAATTTGTTATAACGCGACTAGAGCACATCTTCAGTTGCCGAGGCTGTGGAGCAGCACGGCGAATGCAGCCAGACTTAAGTTCAAAAGAGTAATTTCAGCTCCATTTCCTCAAGAAGTGGAAAGCCAACTTATCTCTCCTACAGCCAGATGACCTATCTCCTCCAAATCCTAACAGGGCTGTGAAGGATCAATAAGTATTCTAAGTCGCAGCAGAAGAGAACATCATCTCCTACGGTATCGTCTTAACAGATCTGCAGGGCTAAAATAAGATTTTCCTGCTAAAAAAAGTCGAAAATCCTTAAAGGTCGAAAAGTGTGATAAATATTATTTACTCCCCTAACTTGGGGTAGCGTCATTGACTTCTCTGCCTCTGTGTCTGCAACATATTTCTTCTGCACAGGCACATAGGCATTACCTTTAGAAATCTGTGTGAAGTTCATGGATTTTAGTTCCATGTTTGTTTGAAACTGCCTTGTTGTAGTTCCTCTTCACCTGTAAGCACTTTGGAAAACTTGTATATTTCCATATACAAGAAAGGGTTTAACCGTTTCAGACTACTTTTACATCTTGGGATAGAGTTAAAGATGCTGGGGTTCTAGTTAAAGACGCTAGGGGTGACTCGGAAGACGCTAGGGGTGACTCGGATGGTCAGGATCAGGAATGAGGTGATTAGAGGGACAAAGCTAGAGAGGACAGATTGATATGGTTTGGACATGTTCAGAGGAGGTACAGTGGAGACATTGGTAGAAGAATGATCCTAGAGAAGGACCAGGTAGGAGACAAAGGGGAGATTGGATGCAGTGATGGAGGACGTAGTTGGAGTCAGAGGAGAAGATGGAGAGAACAGAGTGAGATGGAAAAGGATGATTGTGGAAACCACTGAAAAAGGGACAAGCTGAAGACAGATTGAAAGGGTTTGGACATGATCAGAGGAGGGACAGTGGTTATATTGGTAGAAGAATGATAGAGATGGAGCTATAAGATAGGAGACGAAGAGGAGATTGATGGATGCATGAGGACATGGAGGTAGTTGAAGTCAGAGTAGAAGATGGGGAGGACAGGGGGAGATGGAAATTGTTGACTTGCTGAGGCAACCCCTGAAAAAGAGGACAAGCTGAAAGGAAAAGAAGATTCTACTTTTACATCTCACTTTTCCTGGTTTATGTATTATGACCTGTTACTTATAGACCTCGTAATTTTCCAGTGTCCTTTCAGTTGGTTGTGAACTTTTGTTACCGGTTTTTACGCTTGGATTGTCGGAGTGTGTCTTTGTATTAAACGTCCGTCATCTCCTTCTCAGCTCAGACAAAAAATGCTTTCTGGGTTTTTATTATTTCACTTTGTGGATTCTTGGTTGCTTGTGAATTGACTCTGGGATTATAATCAAGTTCATAAAACCTACTGGATGACACGTTTTAAGAGAATGTCCCATTAAACCATTGATTAAATGAATGCAAGTAGACTGTCAGTTGAAATAATAGGCCTTTAGAGTCTACTTGGAATGCAAGGTCTTCATTTTCCCAGACCATACCAGCCTCGTCTATTCAAGTTTCCTGGTCCACTTTTGATTTGGACCCTGTCATAAAATAGCATATCATGAACTTTCTTTGGATCAACTCATGGTACGTAATTTACATCCAAGATGAAATTTTTGGTCTTGTTCACAGACCAAGAAGTCTAAATCTGGTTTGGCTGAGACGCTTCATCAACGTGTCCCAGCCAAAACGCAGACTGAAGAACTGCTCCATGAGTCCAGTTTATTCTCAGTTTTATCTGTTTTGGATCTGTAGTTGTCATTTGCCCTGCTGTGCTACAGGAATTAATGTGAGCTCCATTGTCTTGTGCTGAGCAAACTGAGTAATGTGTTCTTATTTCAGGTCTCAGCTCAGTCACATCTTCAAGAATAAGAAAAATTACTAAGGGAGGATTTCTAGTCTCCCAAACAAACAGACCATGTGATCAAATGTCTCAGAATATGCTGGTTTTCTTCCTTGCAGCACGGCAATATTTATCCCTTCATGGACAGAAAACCCCCCACAAACAGACTTGCGCTTATTTGTTTTTGAGACTCTGCATCTTTTTAAGATGCCCTGTCCTGCTGACTAACGCTATTTTGCAGGAGGTTACTGCAAAAGCATAAACGCACCCACACAGTCACACATAATCAGGCATAAACAAGGCAGAGACAGAGGGAAGAGGAAGACTGGTCGCCAATCACATGGCACTGGAGGCACAAACAACCCACTACTTCTGTGAAGAGTGACTGGCAGTCACAATCACCGACACATGCCCTGACTCACTTTTTAACAAAAACAAACGAATGAGAACCAAAAAAAAATAAAAAATTTTCCTCTGGATTTTGCTGCCAGAAAATACAGACGTCTCTCTTATATTATGTAACATGTTATACTAACAACATGTTTTTCTATTCCTTTGTATTGAAAACAAACAAAGATGTACAGTACAATGTCTCCACCTTCATGGTACTGTTTGGTTCCTTTGTAATGGAATGTTTTGTTTGTAATCATGGACCCACTCTCCCCTTGCCTGCAGGTGTCGCTAAGTGATCCGTTTCAGTTTACTTGTACAACTTTATAGCGGTATCTAAGAAATGGCTTCTTTTCCTTTCAGCTTGTCCCTTGTTTTCAGGAGTTGCCACAGCGAGTCAACAAAATTCTCAGCCTGTCCACTGTATCTTCAACTCTAACTCCAACTACCTCCATGTCCTCTCTCACTTCATCCATCAATATTTGTCTCCTACCTGTCCCTCCACTGTCCATCCACTGTCCCTCCTCTAAACATGTCCAGACCATCTCAATCTGTCTTCTCTAGCTTTTTCTTTAAACCTTCCTGTCTGTGTTGTCCCTCTAATCACCTCATTCCTCATCCTGTCCACCCTTGTCTCTCCTAAAGACAATCTCAGCATCTTTAACTCCTCCACCTCCAGCTCTGTCTCCTGTCTTCTGTCTATTCCTAGTGTCTCTAATCCATCCATCATGGCTGG
>JAFBJS010000185.1:154394-181402 GCA_016785265.1 Paraplagusia blochii
CCAGTTGAGGAATGAAACATCTTTCAATTCCAAGCAGAAGTCCAGTTCACTGGACTGAGGACAGAACGTAGGCATTTTAACAGCTTCTGTCCAACGAATTTAAGGTTAAACATGACAGGGATGGAACTGCTCTCAGTTATCACTGCTGTCTCTCTCTCCTGCGCCCCACACACACTCATGCACACTGCCATTCACAGACAGACATGTGCTTCTAGTAAAACACATAGAAACCTAACAGAAATGTCACTGGTTGCTATCTTGATTTCCTTACTGCGCACTATACCACTCTTGTCATCTTCTTCACTGTCGCCTCAGAACTGCTCATTCAGATTTCTGGTCTGAAAGGAGAGACTTAATATTTTGGCGGTGCGAACTTTGTTAGGCCATAATAATCCAGGTTTTTGCTTAAGCAGCATAGTTGAAAGAGTGTTGAAAAGCAGCAACTTATAGTCTGGACTTGTGGTAACCCAAATATTACAATGTTGGATCTATATTAGTCCTAAAACCATTATATTTATAGAAACAAACATTGGCCTAATGCGTCTATGAAAATACAACAGTGGAACCAGACTCCAGACATGTGGTTTCTCCAGCACCCATATTCCATTAGTTCATTAAGAGGAGGAGTGAAAAATGATCCCGCAGAAACTAAGGGCAGAGAAACAGGAATATATCAGAGGCGGATAGAAAAAGCAGATCCCTGCAGAGCTCACGTATCTTCCCAGTCTGGAGAAACACAATATAACAGGAAGCATTGACTTTTCTCCCTTCTGAGTCCTGGTTTATCTGCCTTCTTAAAGACGCACCGCTGTGTGACTCAAAAGGATTCTGCTGAGTAACTTTGTTTGGGATGAGGTTACAGCAAACGGTAAATTCACCCACGCAGTAAAGAATCATCCACCGTATGCAGACGAGACATCAGTGGAATTGTTGACAACAACATTGCCAACAATTATATGAATAATAATAGTAGTAGTAGTAACAATGCAAAATAAACAGTACTGAAAACTGTTTTCCAAAATGCCGTAATGTTTTGTTTTTTTTAGCTTTTTCTTTTTCTCTTCATCATTCTGTTCTTCAACCCTCCTTTCCAGACTAACCACAGTTGTTGCCATGGTAACAATACAAAGAAACTGTCTCCATAGCTCGGTCACCATGGCAATGCTTGGCCTCCAGGCCGTTGTTGAGATTGTGCCACCCTCTGGTCCTCAGCTGCCATTTCTGACTGACTGCTGTCACAGGGAAACCAATCAACGTTAGGCAATCAGTGAAGTACTGACAGAGACTTGAAACCTGGACAGTAGACAAAGAAATGATGCAGAAAACGTAAAATAAACAACTCAAACTCATGCAAAATCCATAACTTAACTAGGGCTGTAAAAAAGTATTTTTCAGATTTTGCTGAAAAATTTTGCTGAAAATAAACAAAAATATTAACTGATGGCAACAGTGGTTGGCTTGGGTCCGCAAAACTTTGGGTTCAAATCCACCAGCTAGCCACTGAAGCTCTAATCAAAGCACCATGGGTGGCAGCCATAGAGACATAGGGGTGACCAAAAATATTGCCATAAATATGTGATATCTGTAAGATTTATATTGTTTTTTTTCTCTCATTATGACGCTTTAAAACCCAATGCTTGGGTTTTGCCCAATTTACTGGCATCTCATGTAGGGTTCTGAGACCTTCACCTCAGTTTTGGGTGCAAACAGTAGTACATATCGGTATTGGTCGGTATCTGTCGCTATCAGTATGTGATATTGGACCTCCCCAGTGGGGACTGCTCTCCAACAACAGATCAGTGGATGAAGACAAATGAATTAATGAAGTGATGAGTTATCGCTAGGTTCAGAAATACGGAAAAAGTTGCTAACACAAGCCCTTTCTTAGAAAGAACCAGTTTTTACATGGTCTCATGACCATGAAAAAATGGACTAGTAGTAGTTTACCGTGACAAACCGTCAAACTGGGAGGAAAACTTCCTGAATGATACAAATTGACCTTTTTTGCAGGTTTTTTTTTTTTTTTTTTTTAGAGGTGTCAGGTCTGGACAGCTTTTACCTTTGCACCCCACACCATTAGTCATCATGACAAGCAGCTGCCAACTCTGCTGTGTGTGTAATTTATAATCATGGTGATGGGCAGAGACAAGAGGAAAGAACCAGACACCAACCTCCACATGGGCTCATAATTGCTTTCTACACCCCTGCTGGTGGAACAGAGATACTGCTGCAGACGCTAATGCTGCACAGCTGGTGCTGGAGCTGTGCTGCTCGCGAACGCGACGCCTGGCAGCCAGTTGGCAACTGAGACGCTTATTACAACAGCGACAGGAGACTTGACATTTTGGATGTATTGTGCCAGCGAGTAAAATGCACTTTAGAGATGTCACACTAATAGGATTGTGTTTTGGCAGCCGGGCCCTGGCAGTGGTTGGGATTTTACACTTTCACCAGGACAAAACACTGGCGATAGCACGGCAGCTACTGATTCCTGGGCTTTGTTGCTCTGAGCCTTTTGTTAGATCATTGGTGAGGTTTTGTCTTTTCTCCTCTTTTAATCCCACTGTCACTCCATTCTGCTTCACATTGAGGATTAATCCAGTGAATTTCAGTAATTATGGCCTAAATACTTATTAAAAAAAG
Organism: Paraplagusia blochii; assembly: GCA_016785265.1. Classification (NCBI taxonomy): domain Eukaryota; kingdom Metazoa; phylum Chordata; class Actinopteri; order Pleuronectiformes; family Cynoglossidae; genus Paraplagusia; species Paraplagusia blochii. The sequence goes on from JAFBJS010000185.1 coordinate 157,038, forward strand.
TGAACACGGTGGAAATCAAATTACAGTATCTAACTATAAAGGATTTGGATTTAATACTTTAATCTACTTTGACGACAAACTTTGACGACGGCAGTTGGTGGCCTAGTGGTTAAGGAAACAGGCTTGGGTCTGCAAGGCCCCCGGTTCAAATCCCTGGCTGAGCTGGCTGCCCCCAGATCACTATGGTGATGGGAGAAATGCAGAAGCATTATTTCCTAAATAAAGAATGTTGATAAAGAGCTAAAAAAAAATAATATAAAGAAATTACTCACTGTCACTGTTACCCTTTTGTTAAACTAAGCTGTTAAAAGTTAGCAAAATGTTAGGTAGAATAAATGTTAAGGCAACAATATATAAAGCTTAAAAATCTTTCAATATTGACTAAACTCTGAGGTTAGGTAGCAAACTTGTGTTGTTTGCAGATAATCTGAAAAAGGAAGAAACAAATTTAAATAATCCAAAAACGTTGGCTCTATATTGGAGAATGTTAATAGGATTTAAATGTAAGAGTCTATGCAACAGTGGGGCTTAAAGGATTTCCTTTTATTAAATAATTATTATTAATTACATAATACCTTATAGTCTTTTTAATTGGGGGTTACTAAAAGAAACACATCTATCCAGAGGAGAGAAAAAAGGACAGGACAGACAGTAGACATCCCATAATGTAAATCAACCTCAATCAACTCCACCCAACCGTATGTCTCCTCACATTCTGCCTCAGCGTTTGTCTCCGTTTGTCCAAACCTAAAGTACCATTAACCCTGAGCTTTTACTAAAGTTCATTCAATGACAGCCTGGTGCCTTTTAGAAGCTCTGGGTTGTTACGCTGTCACTTCCATGTCGTGCTGAGTGCTGGCAGTCTGGAACACCTGCCTACTGCCAAAAAAAAACATTTTATTCACTCTGGAGTCGTACTCTTAACATGGTGTTTTCTCCAGCAGATCTAAATGGTGGCTGATTCAGGGGGAGACGGGAAAAGTAGCAGGATGTGGTCAAAGCAGGGTCTGAAAGAAAAGAGACTTCACTTATGTGAGCACAATCAAGCTCAGTTTTGAGCACTTACTTCCTGTGGAGTCTTAAAATACTGACCCCTGGTTGACAGAAGGTCGTTCGCCTCATTCCACTTTTTTTATGGTAGTCCCACAATGCACCACTTCCTGAGTCGAATTATATGAAGTAAAAAACCAAATGTTTACCATGCTGAGATATAAGAATATAATAGATCTATAGAGCTTTGTTAATCCCTGGGCAGTATACTTCAGGAAATTTTGCCTCAACCTCAACCTCAACGTAACTTGGCAGTAGGGGGATTCGAACAGACCCAAGTCTGTTTCCACGAGCCACAAGGCCACTAATAGCGAAAAAAAATATAAACACCCTCATCAGTCTGAGGCTAATGTCAATAAAGATATTTATTCATCTTGATCCTATTATTGGTTACGGGGTTGCAGGAAGCATCTCCACGATGGCCACTCAAATCACACTGTACCATAATGTGAGCCTTCCTGTGGGTGGTGAGCCCAGTGGATGTTATGTGGGTCGAGAAGGTGCCATGATCCTGGCAGCTGGTGGATTTGAACCTGAATCCTGGTGGGCCCATGTCAGCTTTTCCAACCACAAGGCCACCACATCTGCACAAAACAGGCATATTCCTACAAATTAATAGTCAAAAGCCTGGTTACCTGGTCTTAATATGACCAAATTTAACACAACAAATGTTAACCATAGAATTTCATTAAGTAAAGATAAGCAAAGTGTTAGCTTAAAAAAAGCATAGAGTTATACCAGAAAAGGCCAAAAGAAAAAGTAAAGAGTTAAATATTATCCAAGGTAGGATCCAAGGTAGGTTTGTTTTTACTCTTGAATTATCTTACATTGGTCCTTTTTAATATTGACCACTTGCTTTTGTTCGTGATTTTCTTCAAAAGAGCCAGAACTCACTGTTCAGAACTGTTACATGAAAAATTAATTTGGTCCCAGATTGTTCGTGTTTCTGTTTGTTTTTCCTCCTGTTGAGTTGTTTTCTCCACAAATTTTCCATTTTAATAATAATAATAATTAAAAAAAAAAAAAAACAATCTCAAACTCAAAAAGGTTGAGCGCCACTGCCCACACTGTCATTTCGCCTAAGGGCCTCATTAGCAATTAATGTTCAAACAAAAGACAAATATCGTGAAATAAAATAAAGAAAACACTTAAGACGAGTCACGTAATACTCACATTCATCCACAGCAGTGTCTACCACTGAGTGCATCCAAAAAAAACCATTTTTTTTAGCATTGTTGACTTGAAATCCTTCGATAAATCTTGTAAGCCCCGCCAACAATCAACATTCACACCATGGTGGGGGCCACAAAATATCGTTTAGCGGGCCCCAAATGGCCCGCAGGCCGCAACTTTGAGACCCCTGCTTTAAAGAAAAAAAAGAAATATAGAACAGCAAAGTAGAAGAGAATCAGGCCTTAAAACTGTGACCATGGTGGATCGTTTCATGGCTCCAGGTGGACAACAGTGGTGAAATGAAGCTCATCTTACTTGGTTCCAACGTTCCAACACACACTGAAGGAAAACAGTCGTCACTCAGTCCCATCATCTCTGCCACTGGTTTCCCTTCAGGCTCTACATCACTGTCTTCCTACTAGTTCCAGCCTTGGCTCCTCCTGGCCTGACTTGCTGGAACGGAACGGTTCATTTTGTCACTGTTCCCGCCCTGGGCCATGAGTCGTACATATGCGATGTCTGTAAAGCTGGTCCCTGCTTTTTTTCCTCAGCAATTGATGCCATGTGGCGGGAGATAATGCTTCAGCAGACTTATTACAAAAAAAACCCCACAACCATTGAAATAATGATATTTCCACAATGATTATTGTTTTTCCAAGACGAATAATACCCTTTAATTAGAGCGTTCTTTTTATTTCTGTCGAATTGAAGCAGTACTGTATGTAGCACTCTCCTTTTCTTCTGCTGCTCTTTTTTTTTCATTTATGAAGCCTCTGGAAAGACTTCAATAGTGTCTTTGTGTATGTGATACAGCTTTGATGGGATTTGTGTTCCAGGCGATATTGCTCTGCTCTTATAGGCTTAATTCACCAAGGTTATTGTATAACAGTGGCTTTGTGGACACCATTAAATATGTGCTTGAGAGTTTCTTATCCGTATTTTCTAATAGTTTTCCCATATTTGCAGTTGAAAAGAGAGTTTTACGTCCAGGGATTAAGTGTTAAGAATAAATAATCTGACCCTGGATGTGCTAAGTATGCATAGAACCATTTACGCTCATTCACACAAGCCAATTTAGTGTGAAATGGGAAAACCTTGATGGGGAAAACTGGGAGAGAGTCAATCTGTTATTTATTAACTAGTATATCTAGTATCTATCAACATTGGGGAAGTTGGCGGCCTCCGGTGCAGTCCAAAAGGTTCCTGGTTTGAAACCACCAACTGCCAGGTTACCACTGAGGTCCACTGAGCATGGCACTGTCCCCACTAACTGTCCACTGTTCACTTTGGTGATCGGTTAAATACAGAGTTGACATTTTGTTGTGTGCTGTGGTGTGAATCACACTGTCACAATGTCAAGGAATTTGCTTTTCTTTCATTTTATTTTATTTCGGAATCCAACAGTTGATGTTCTAGCAGTAAGGCGAGACCACTACACCACTGTCTAGCCCAGGGGTGGGCAAACTTTTTGACCCGCGGGCCACAAGCAGTCCTAAAATTGAACATGAGGGCTGACTCAAGAGCAGAAAGGTGGAGCATATGTTTGAACTAAGATAATTGGCACGTAAAAGTCCTGTGGAAAACCTGATGCTACATTTCTAATACCCTTTATGACACCATTTACTGGCAAAACACAGGCATTACTAGCAAAGGGCAGAAGTATAATCATAATATAAATATTTCTTTTATGTGGACAAGGTTGGCGGGCCGCATAAAGATGCTCAACGCGCCGCATTTGGCCCCCGGGCCTTAGTTTGCCCATGCCTGGTCTAGCCCCTTACACTGATGATGAAGAATGAAAAACTGCAGGAATCACAAGATATTAGTCTCCAGTGGAGTTTTGTGACGATCAAGTATCTAGTGGCTGAATCAGAGATTAGCAGCAGATGGTTTTTAACTCCTAAGCCCATGTTGTGCTGCTCCCAATCTGCAGAGCAGGGCGCAGGTAGGGAGGATTGGCAGGGGAAACGGCAGGGGAGGCAGATTTGTTTTGTTTTGACTCAAAATCCCTGAGGTTTTCTCTTTGCCAACAGCAAAGGCAGACTGTAATTAGCGTAAACTACTCGCGCAAACGTGCAAGTGTTGTGGTTTGTGCCGCGGCTGGTGTTACTGGAGGATCTGTGTGTAGAACATTTTTGACTTTGCATGCATAAAATTGAAAGTTTGTTACAACTGTTTTTAGGCTCAAGGACAAGCGGCGACACCGGGATTAAAGGTGACATGTGGATTAGAAAGTTTTGATTAGAGTTTGACACTTTGTTAACAAATCCTCTGCTTCGGTGCATGTCTCAAACCTGTTCTGACTACAGCTGGGCTGCTCTCCTGCTAGACTTAAAAACAAATAAATCCTTTTGTTAATCACTCATTTAATCCTGCTTTTTTTCCCCTACCATTTGCACTTTTTTTATTCAGGTGACAAAGAGGAGCGCTTGTGTAATATTTTTTCTTTGATCAGGCCGTGCGCTGCTGTGCTTTCACTCTGTTATGTAACAAGGTCACCGTGGCGGCTGTGCACACAGCTTTAATTAATGTTCATCATCTGCCATTATCGCTGTATCACTATGTTTCTTTCTTTAAGGCTCGAGGTTTATCACATCCCAGATGTGACTATATTTATCCTATGTAATCTGGTTTATTGCTAGATACACTGCAGTTATTATGCATTTTATTGCACAACACTTTGTAACCACTGCCCTGAATTTCACCACTGCCGGCTGAAGGTTAAGACTATGGATATTAGACTACGTCAGATGTGATTGTCAACATCTGGAAGACAACTAAGACTAAAGAATCATTTGTGACATCACTTCCCGGTTCAGATGGCGGTAAACAATTTCATGATTGGAAGTATCTTTTATCCTTTATATTAGTTGACATTTGACAGTTGACATTAAGCGGTGTGTCTTGATTGGTCCTCTGTGACAAAGGGGCTGAAACACTGGGCTGGTGTACATCAGCGTTTCTGTTCTTACTACTTTGACCGGTTCCTCACCATAACTTCCTTTTTTCTTTTCCCAAATCCATGATCATTTTGTAAAACTCTTTGGATCGAGGTTAGGCCACACTTATAATTTAAGATGAAATAGAACACTCAACAAATATATATGTGTATATATATATATATATATATATATATATACACACATTTTTCTGCTGGCTGATTCCCTTAGTTATAGATTTGTGATTCTGATTTGTGATTCTGCCCTGAGAAACCATGGAATCCAGATTAAGCTTGGTCCACGTGTGAATGTGCACTCAGTGATTCACACATTTTTTTCTTGTGTGAGGAGATGGATCCTTAGTGCCAAAAGTGTCTATGAAAAAGAAACAACTAGATGTTCTTTTTTTTCAGTTCAGGGTTATTATCAACTCATAATTCTACAGATTTTCAGATTTGTGTTCTGGTCTATTTTCAGAGTGGTAAACAATCACTTTAGAATTCCTTGTTTCTTAGTGACAAGAACAATTTTTACATCGTGAAATGTCGACCATTCAAGCTTTAAACAGCTGAATTTAAACTCTGTTGCTCCACTGCATACAGAATGTCAAGTCAGAAAAAGCTGATTTAGTTTTTATGTTTCTTATCCTTTCTGGAGAGGAAGTGAACAAGAGAAGGAGGCAGAAAGGGAAGAGAGAGTAGAAGGAACCACAGGGCAGAGATATAACAGTGAATAAAGAGACACCAAAAGAAATCAAAGGCAGCCGAGCTTTTTCTTACAGAAGTCATCTTTTATTGCCACGTAAGAAAGTTGAATATAGAACAATGGTGATATACTGTCAGACTGCAACTCAACGACAGAAAGAAAGGATCCAAATATACCTGTCATTCCTCTCCAAAAATAAGAAAAACAGACAAAGTCATAGCAACACTGTGGTAAATATGTGTGTCGGACAAAACGTCTGCTCTACCTCTTTTTTCTAACAATATTAGTACCAAAATACAGATTTTTTTTTTTTTCAATCATGTCATTTCATCTAATATGAAGTCAGTAAACAGTGAACAGACGATGGAGCATCACGGTGCATAATATAAGCTACTGTGCAAACAATCGTGGGGCGTGGACCCGGCCGTAGAAAATTAGTTTGCACAAGTTTACGCATAATGTTGGGGGCCACACACACACACACACACACACACACACACACTTATGCATAAATAACCACAAACTGGTCAGGACATCAAAAATAGAACATCTGATCTGGTATTACGCTGCACATTATGAATCATTAACATCCAAATGAGTTAATCAATGAGTTTTCCTTTTAAAGGATTTGTTCACTAATGAACAGCAGTCATATCATAAATAGCTTATTGATTTGTGAAAAGGTAATGACTATGGCGAGACTGGAGCGGAGATCAATACCGCCAATGTTTGTTCACATCCTGCGTCACTGATCTCCTCTCTTTACCGCTGACAGCACTGGAACGAAGCACAGGGTTTTGATCAAAACCAAACATACAGTAAAGATCATGTAGCGTAGAGCAGTGTTCCCCAACCTTTCTTTGCGCCAAAGACCGGTTAAATGTCTCGTACTATTTTCACGGACTTGTCGTTTGGAAAATATTTCAGAGGACCCAAAATTTCATATTATTAGGGGGTGTTTATATGCCACATCTTACCTATAAAATTGTCCTACCCCAATTAACTGTGCATGTGCACAACAAGGATTTCTCAAGTGCACACAGCCCTTAAATTTTATCCTACCAGACCGGTATACAATTTTAAAATCTTGACTTTGCGTAATTTTGACCTTATTATTGTTCTCTGAGAAAATATTTCCTAATCAAATATAGTTGCATTATTGATGATGGAATCCTAGCCATTCTATTGGTCAGTTCTTTTGTTGATATGGGTATGGATCAAGTGGAAGTAATAGACAGATGGGGCCAAAAGGAAAAATTATTTCTGCGCGGCCTGGCACCAATTCACCCATGGACCGACACCGGTCCCCGGCCCAGTGGTTGGGGACCACTGGTTTAGAGGAGCCAGAAACAGACACACAGACCCTCAACACTGAATCTCTAAAGAGTGTGAGTACTTTAAGAGGACAAAGTGGTGAAAATGTTGCGCATAAATATGCCATATAAAGTCGTAAACATAGCTGACAAGAATCCCTTAAATAATACACTGATATATGTGTTTCTGTCCCTAATGAAGAGGTCGTACTTTATGGGCTGTAATCTTTACATCTCTATGAATCCCGGCAGAGACTAGACAACGGTAAAGGGAGGACGAAAGGAAGAGAATCTGTTTGAAATGATATCTGTGTTTGAGCCCTTTAGTGTCGTCAGCTCCTGATTTTTGTACATTTTCCCACTTTTCAGACATTCCCTCTTCAATAAAAATAAGTTAAAATAAGTCTTGAGTGAATGAAAAATAAAATACCCAGCCTTCCCTGCCTCCACTCCAGGAGCTTGATATTTACAGACAAATGAAGCCTTCAGATTCACAGCAGTGTGTTTTCATTTTTATCTTTGCGGCAGCATACAGATGTATTTATTGTTGTAAACCCAACTTATATGAACCTGTTTATATCATAAACACAGACCATGAACATCTTAAAATAAGGCCGACTGCAGATACGTCAAGGTGACCGTTAAAATACTCCCAGTAATCCAAGAGTCTGTCAGATGAACCGGAACACCTTCACAATTCACATGGTTAATCAACAGTGTGAGGACATTTAGGTCTGTGGATGCTGATGGTCATTGGTATTGATAAGTGTATTAACAGTCTGTCATCTCCTGCGTCACAGCTAAACCTTAGCGTATTACAGTGTTATTGATTCCATTTCCATGACCTCACCTCTATCAGGGTTTTGCAAAACGGACTAGAACCAATCCTTGGTCCAATGACACTGAATGTTGGTTTGCACCAAGAAATCAGTCACTTGGTCAGTGTTTTTTTTTAGTGCCAGTCTCAAAACTTTGGCCAAATCTAAGATGCGAGACAACAAAATGATTTATCATTCCAACAGTGACGAGACAGGGTGAGGTGGAAATTGTGACAAGGCCTGAAAATGAAAATGAGGACTTGGTTTGCACCATAACTGGACTGACAAAAAATACTGGGGATCGCACCAACAACCCACTGTAACTGCATTTATTCCAGGCTGTTTGCAGGTTTTAAATTAAGGCCCTCGCTGAAGTAGCTCTGTAGTAACACCCCCACTTTTACTCACTTATCCTCTCCTGATGTTCTTGTTCTCCCCGTTCCCCAGTGGTTCCTACTCATTCTTTGATCAGTAAGAGGTGGCACAGAGATGCTTCCTCCGGTTTCCAAACCAAACACGACAACCAGTATTCTGGTGTCAAGCTTGACTGGTCCCATCATATGTGCACACTCTGCAGGTATGACTGACCTGATTGCAGCCTTTGTTGCTAATCAATGCATCTATGAACCACTGCAACCTCTCACCCAAGGCTGATGATTGTAATTATGTCCGTTCCATTACCACTCCTTTTTTCATGATTCATTCAGCACAATAAGCAAAACAAAAGGACATTTTTTAAAATCTCTTGCGGACTGAACTCCCACATGGAAATCAAGGTCTTCGCAATTTGGAACAATGGATTCCTTCATTGTTCACTTCAGCTTGTCCCTTTTTTCAGGGGTTGCCACAGCGAGTCAACAATTTCCATCTCACCCTGTCTTCTGTATCTTCTACTCTAACCCTAACTCCCTCCATGTCCTCCTTCACTGCATCCATCAATCTCCTCTTTGTCTCCTACCTGGTAGCTCCATCTTTAGGATCATTCTTCTACCAATGTATCCACCGTCCCTATTCTGAACATGTCCAAACCATCTCAATCTGTCTTCTCTAGCCTTTTCTCCAAATCTTCCTGTCTGTGTTGTCCCTCTAATCACCTCATCCCTGATCCTGTCCATCGTATTCACCCCTAAAGAAAACCTCGGCATCTTTTACTCATCATTGACTCATCACTAATCTAATCTTCAACATCATTAATAACTACCATCTACTTGATGAAGCAACTTGTGAAATATAATTCTCCTCTGTAACGAAGCTCCTTTGGATCCATTCAGGCCACAGAGTCGGTCAGTGACTCGTCCACCTCTCACATTATTCTCCGGGCTACCTTGTGTCCATTTGTGTCACGTGCCACCTTTATTTATTTATTTCCCCCTTTTGTCTGAGCGAGTTGTCTGATGGAAATGTCAGACACCACCGCGTCCCGACCCCACTCATCTGTCGCTCTCACCCTGCCAACCATGACCTGGATGGCACAGCCAATTCCCTTCCCTCCGTCAGGTTCATCCCGGCCGTTCCGGTGAAGCGAGAAGCCTTTTTTGTGTCCACTCCCTCACTGCACCATTGTTCCAGTGACTGCTCCTGCAGAGCTGAATTGGCTTTAAGGAAAGAGCAGTAAATGGCCGGGAGAATGGGTCATATTTCCACATTTATGCCTTGCTCGATTAAGTCAATAGAATCCAATAGCGCACTTCCTGAGCAAACATTGACCTGCTCTTCAACTCCCAGTGCAAACAAAAACAGTGGCTCGCAAGGAAAGGAGGAAATGCAAACAAATAAAAATAAATCCCCCGTAGGTCAAAGAGAGGGCGTGATACTCAAATCCCAAATTGTTTCATTTGGATGAGAAACGTAAGTCAACAATAGAAATTAAGTCTTTTGTCTGAGGTCTGCAATAACATCTACCATTTGTAGATTTTGTAGAAAAAAACATTTCATCTAAGATGCCCAGAACTCTATGACAAATCGGGCCAGCAGATGGCAGGTAGTCTAGGAAAACAGTGAAAAAAAGATGCTAACAGACGGTCATCGATGATCTCATGTTTTAAATCTGATGTTTTGGTTCCACCTTCATTAATGCATTTTTATTGCTATGCTGTTGGTTGAGGAGCCTCCAGGAGCAACGCTCCAGGGATAGGAACTTAACAATGGAAGTTTTCCAGTTTGATCAGCAGCGTTACTGTTATCTTCACTGAGAAGCTCCGTCAACTATATTTGATTTTGTGTCCTGCCTACTTTGCTCCTGAATTTTTGACATGTCCCACTAGAGCAGACATGGGCAAACTATCCGGGGGCCGGATGTGGCCCGTTGAGCTTTCCAATGCGGCCCGCCAGCCTTGTCCAAATTAAATATTTTATTTATACTATCATTATATTTCTGTCTTTTCCCTGCAATAATGTGTTTCCCCAGTAGATGGCGTCATAAAGGGTGTTAGACGTGCCTTTTATATGCCACTTATCTTCAAATAAACTATCCATCTCTCTCTTCTAGACTCGGGCCCCACGTCCAAATTTAGGACCACTAAATCCTTAATAAAATGCAAGCAAGCAAACTTTTTGAAAGTTTTAAGAACATGGAAAAAAAAAAAGAAAAAACAACATCACGAGCACAGCTGTTGTTATTAGGTGGACAAGAAACTCTGTGAAAGTAGCAGTGAATTCTTCATTATTTTCCCAGTGATGCAACGTGTCTCCGTTATGACGACAGATGTAGCAGAGTTTGCTTTGACCAAAACAGTGTCGTGAGTCCAGTTGATTGCAGTGCAATCACAGGTACAAAATCGAAAAAAGAAAAAAAAAAGAATTACATTTTGGCACAAAGAAACAGCAGAGAATTCTGATGAATATTGATTGGGTGAGAAATTTCAACAGTGACCCACTTTCCTCGCTTCTTCATATTCCTTCTCTGAATGTCTTTGATTTGGATGGTGAGGGAACAAAAACACAAAGAAGAGTAGAGGACGAAAGCATGAAAAGAAAGAGGTTATAAGCAAGAAAGGCTATGTATACTCATATATATGTGTATATATATATATATTTATATATATGAATAAAAAGAAAAGGATCAGTTCTCGCTACAAAGGGCCAAGGTCTGGAGTTTCACAGTCTTTCTTGTCCAACAGAGGCAGAATCGGTGCCGACTGACTGAGTGACCGACTGTCCCTCCGCTGTGATGACGCCTGCCGTCAGCACCGCAGGAGCAGTGGGGGAGGCAGAGTCCACCCTGTGATGTGTACTGCGTGTTTTCTTGTTTTTCTTGTGATACATGTGGCACTGCTTAACACTCCGAAGAATTGGGCTCGGTTTGGTCTCAGGTTCCCAGTCGTGTTGCAGAGATTCCGCAGCGTGTGGCCAGAATGTTCCCCTCCTGTGGAACTCTTATCTCTCGTCGTCAGCTGGCCTGGTCGATTCATGTGTGACATCAGGGTCTCATTTGTATCTCTGCCATTTAATTTGGCATTCTTTAAAAAAAAAAGTAGATTCTACATTTCAGTCTCAGCCAGATGTTGATCAGAAACATTTTTCGTGGTTGGGACACGTGCTTGTGCTTTGGTCAGACCTGGACGAAGAAGAACTGACTGCACCCCTACTGTTGTTGAATGCTGATGATCTGTTGAGATGTTCGAGGGAATCAAGTCTTTTTTTAAATCTGGTAAATCAGACCACACAGTAATGCAAATTAAACTGAAGAGTGGAATGGGATTATTAGTGAAGGATGAGGAGAAAATAATAACAGTGGCTACAGTTGCTAATAAGTAAATCATTAGTAAAGTAACCAGTAGGCTGAAAGGCACAGAAGCCCTTTAAGATTCACAATTAAAGATATTTTTTCTTGTCCACTTCTTGGAACACAGATAGGATCTTTTTTTTTATTTTCTTGAGCAAGTTTACAGTGAGTGATCTCTTAGAACTTGTTTTGGCAGTGTCATAAATTACCAGCAATTCATATATTTTGTCATATACTGTGTATATATATGTATATATGTATACATATGTATATATACTGTATATACATATACATATATATTTATATATGTGTGTATATGTATATATATACAGTATATACATACATATATGTGCATATATGTATATATATATATTATATATGTATATGTATGGTATACCTGACTTATTCAGTAGTTCTCTGCTTTTCTGTAGAAATACACAATCGTTTGCAAACATACGGGAAAAATCAAGTCAAAAAGTTCTAAGACAAAATATTCCAATCGCAAAAGCTATTAAATTAAGATTAATTTAATTCACAATTAATTCTCAGATTTAAAAAAAGTTGCAGAACTCGACATGAATTGAGAAATTGTTGAAAAATATTTAACGTTTATAGAAATATTAATATATTTCTATGTTAAAGGAATAAAATATGTCTAAGGACTTGTTGACTTACCCCTAAAACTAAAACTATTTTGAAGCCAAACGTTCCATTGGCCCAATGACCAATGGGAACAGTTTCACTAGTCATCTGTTCAGCTGACATGTAACTGCTACAGTATCAAGTGTGTGCAAAAGTTTTGAAAAAGCAAAAAACCTTTTTTTCTGGGAGTTTTTAAGGACTCAAAAGAGAGATGTCCATAATTGAATAATAGAAAAAGTTGAGGACCAATAGAGTGTTCATCAATCTAACCCCAAAAAAGTTGTTTTATATAAGCCAGATCTATTGGCTATTTGTAGTTTTTATCCAGAGAGATTCTTTTCTAAGGCGTCTCAAGACTTGTGCACACCACTGCATGTTTGAATCGTCCTGTGTTTGTCTGTGTGTTTGTGTGTCAGTATGAACCCTGTGTTAGCGGCGTCACCATCCAGACGCCGCTCCCTGCCTCCTTCCCCGCTCTCTCTGCCAGCTGTCACAGCACAGACGAGATCTGAATAGAACAATGCCAGAGCGACAGGGTCCATTCTCTGAGCCGCAGCCTGGTGGAAAAGGGCAGCCTTCAGCTGCAGAGCTGATGAAGGTTGTTTCTGAAAGCCAAAATCTGAAGCCCAGCTTCTTCATCTCAGGTCTTTGTCTCAGTAGATCTGTTTTTTTTTCTGTTTTTTTTTGTCTTCAGGAAATAATTTCACATCCAACATGTTCAGCCCTGTCTTGGCAGATGAGTAGGGCTTTGTAGATAAACCTGCTGTATGCCGTCTTTCCAAGATACTTCACTGCTATATCCTCCGTTCTTCATATTGCTTCTAAGGTTTTCTTGGTAGAGTATGAGCTAATCTCGTTTTTCCGTTTCATCATCTGCGCTGCTCGGATATTGTATCATTATGGAGAAGGTATTATCTTTGAGACCATAATCTAACCACAGACACGTCCTCGCTCTCTGTGACACTTACAGACGTCACCGTCCTGGGTGCGATCCTCCTGAGGACAAAGGTCTGTTCAGTGATTTGATCGGTGAACTCGCTGTGAAATGAGGACAACTCAGACACGGTGTCACTGTCCAACCATATTCACCACTACACCAACGTGCTTGTACTTCTTCACACAAATACACACAAAGATCTCCACCCGAGTGGAGTCGGTGTCTTCACATGTTTGGCCACTCCACATGCACTTCCTCTGTCTTCCTCATTGACGTCCTCTCCTTCACACAGTAACCTCTGTCTTGCTGTTTGTCACAAAATAGGGCTGTGTGGGGAGGAAGTGTTGGCTGTGGCTGTGGCCTCTGGTGCTGTGGAGCTGGTTCGGCTCTAGCACGGTACACTGAGGTCTCTTATGACTGTAGGTCTTCCTACGACCCACCGTCTCAGTCCCGTCCCAACCCTTTAGCCCCAAACCCATACCGTGCCCTGTTGCAATTGTGTTAGAGTTGTACGCCAATGGGCGGCCCATTGTAGCTGAACTGGAACCAATGGAGGTTTCAGCGGCTCTGGAAATTCCCAGGGACATTCCACCTGGCATAGTCCCTGCGAGGTGGGACAGGGATGTGGCTCCCAATCCTGCCGGCTTGCTACTGTGACTGTGAGCATGTGGGTGGGAGCTGTGAGAGCTGTAGGCTGCGTGGCCGTGGCCGCCTTTGTTTTTCTGCCCGTTGGGCTTTAGTCCCCCAACTCCACCTGCCATGTGTCGCTCCGTGGGAAGTGTGGACACAGAGGTGATTCTGGGCATCTCCGTGACGTAGGTGGCCACCGGCTCTGGAGTCAGGGGACCCAGAGACGTCATGGGTGTCAAGGTTGTCATGGGCGTCATAGATGTCATGGGAGTCATGGAAGTCATCTGAGCCATGGTGTGGTTCATGGTATTGGAGGTCAGGTGATTTGAGGCCATGGGGTTGTTGGTCATGGGAGGAGTCATGGACGACATGTTTCCCAATGAGGGCTTTGAGTTGCCCATTGGCTGAAGCGGAAGTCCGCCCTTTGTTGGCAGCTCAACCATCAGCCGCCGCTTGTGGTACAGTTCACCATTGTACTTGGCAGCTGAGAGAAAAAAAGCAGAAAGACAAAACTGGTGAAATATAAGTGGGACATTTTGGAGTGCAGATAAAATCCTGAGTCAATTATTGAAAATCTATTTTCCTTCTTTTCTTCAAGTCTTCCTTCCTGCTCCTGTTTTAACTGTTGCTCATTAAAAAAACCACAGTATCTTCAGCACATCTGTTATTTTGGGGCGGAGGAAATGAAACTGTTTATAGAGCGGCTCATTAAATAGGTTCTTTGTAGATCAGCATTTTGTAGATCAGTTACAGAGCCTTACTTTCAGTAAACAGATACCACAACACGGCAGGATCGACAACCTAAGATAGACCTTTTGGGCTGGGTTCCTAAATCATTTCACATAGCATTTCACATATTGAACCTTGATGTCCATAGTCCTGCCCAATGGGCAAGAATGTTCTCTTCTTTTATTTTTGGACCATAAGGTGCACCAAGTTCCATATTCTGTCTTGGCGCAACAGATTATAAGGCGCATTAACAAACACGTGGAACTTTATTAAACTTCTCATCCACAATACCATCAATTATACAACTTCATTCTCTGTGTTTAACTTTTGCGCAATATCTTCTCTTTATTAATCGATTCAGGACTTGAGTTGAAGAATCTGCATCATAACTATGTCATAACTATGTCTATATATACTTTAACATTAAAGTATATATTTTGTACACTATGCCAGGCATGGGCAAACTAAGGTCCGCGGACAAAATGTTGAACATTGAGCTCTGTAAACCGGCCCGCCAACTTTGTCCACATTCTATAATTGAGTTGTATTGTGATTTTTCTTTTGACTTTTCCCTGTAATTACCACATGTTCCCTGTAGATGGCGTTGAAAAGGCTAAACGTATTTTAGCAATTTAGCCCTTTTGCATGAGTTCTTTGTGCATTTTTTTTAGTGCACATCAATGCTCAATCCATCTGCTCCTTAGCAGGTATTACTCCGTGAGGCTCTGCAGACTATAGTAGCCGTAAGGCTGAGAAAAAAACAAAAAGCGATGCAGCTTCAGAGCTTAAGAAAGTCATACATAAAACATTCTGACAGATTTTTGAGCGTGATTCCAGCTCAGTAAAGATGACCAGAATCCACACATAAGGCTTTATAAGGAACATTGAGGATTGCTGAGGAAATAATAGGTTTTTAACTGCACCTTGTGCTCCACAAAATATGCTGCTATTGTTTTTTTTTAAACAACACTAGGGGACATTTTTTTTTCTTTATTAATAATGATTAATTCTAAAATAGCTAAATATAATGAATTAAAATGTTTCAATTATTTGAAAGTCCAAGATATGGTACATTAAAACATAATGATATCTAAAATTCTGAAAGAATAAAATCTGGGGTAACTGAGAGAAAAAAGGTATCAAATACATTATTTGAAGCTGGGATTCAAACCATGGACCTTCTTGACGTAAATGTCTAGCTTCTCAGGTATTTTCCATCCTTGAATGCATTCATCCATCCAGAAATAGCTACTTTTTTCTTTAAATGGATGCTGTGTGAGCTCCCCCAGACTCACAGTTGCGTCACTGCCTCCCATTTATTCCTCTCTTTGTCCGTCCATGTCTCTGAGCCACAATCTCCACGCTGACTGCGTAAATGTAACCACTCCCCGGTCCACTCACCACTGCCCCAGTGGTCGGCAGAGATAAACTTAACGCAGTCTGTGGGTTTGCTTTACCACTGTACGTATAAATGTAGTTTATCACTCTTTAAACAGAAGGAGTGAGTGAGTGAGTGAAGAGGTAGCATAGAAGGGGGCAGAGGGTGCTGGGGGGGAGAGCAGTGTCTCACCCGCTGAGTTGCAGCTCCGCTGCCCCTGGGGATCAAACCTGCTCAGGCGACAGGTGAATCAATCTGGTGGCAGTCGGCTCAAACAGTGCACACATCCAGCTGCGTACGTGAGTGGAAATGGAAAAGACCGCTGCTTCGCAGTATGGGCTCGGCACCGCCTCTGCCTGAGAAAGGCCAGCACCCCGCGGAGACTTACACACATTATACATCCAGGAAGAAAGAAATCAAGCTCTGCTTTTCACTCCGGTCCCTGCAGCATCAGTGATATAAAGATGTTTTCAGAGCCAGAACAATATGTCAGAGAGCTTTTATAAGGCAATCAAAATGTCTACCTCCAAAGAGATGGAAGGCGTTTCCCTCGTCTCAGGACAGATGAAATTTATTTTTTGGGCGGTGGTAAAGACTGGATTTACTCCCAGGAGTGTTTTAAGGTCCGATCAATCAGTGTCGGACAGCAATTATCGCAGAAAACATTAATTGCGTTGGGTTACAATGGAGTTTTACTGTCTTAATGCCTCTTGTCAGGTAATCTCCTTAGCAGTGAATGATCGTATTCTCCAGCAGGGACATAGAGACATTCAGCGTTGGCAGAGGACTGGAGATGTAATCAGAAACTCTGGTCTCTGTTGCGGCTCACATCCAATCAGTGGAAATAAAGAAATGTCAGGAAAAAGTGTTGCAACTATTGGCAACCGTAAAATTCCTGATGGATTTTAAGACGTTGAGTTGAAAACAGTTTGAGGATTAAAGGACCAAATAGTAAATTCCACAAATGCTTGTTGGCATGTTGCAAATACTGACTGAACTGCTAGTGTCTCCAACTACCTCCATGTCCTCCCTCACTGCATCCATCAATCTCCTCTTTGTCTCCTACCTGGTAGCTCAATCTCTATGATCATTCTTCTACCAATGTCTCCACTGTCCCTCCTCTGAACATGTCCAAACCATCTCAATCTGTCTTCTCTAGCTTTTTTCTCCATACCTTCCTGTCTGTGTTGTCCCTCTAATCACCTCATTCCTGATCCTGTCCATCCTTGTCTCTCCTAAAGAGAATCTCAGCATCTTTAACTCTGTCTTCTTCCAAGTGATAGTGTCTCTAAACCACCCATCATGCATTGCTATAGTTTTCAGTCAAATATCACAACAATTTTTTAAGAAAGATTCACTGAGTTAAAGTGGAGTACATCTGAGACCAGGTGACTCTTAGGCAACAATCAAACACAACAAAACATGGTCAGAGATGGAGTGTTTGCAATAACTAAGATAGATGGTAGCTCCATCAGCTCCATCCGGCCTTTTGAACATGTGAACAGAAATAATAGGAAAAGAAAACAACGTCCTTGTCATTGTGACGTTGAGTAAAAGAGTGGATCAATCCAGTTTTGTTTGTTTATAACCGCAGTAGAAATTGCAGGCACCGAGGTCTGTAATTGGTGGTTTGTACTTCTGCCCTAAGATCCAGGTCTGTGTCCAGGGACGTCTATTAGTTGGTTTTAGCTTTGGTATCAGTTAGAATTTCGATAAAGTGACCTTACATAGATGCACAGAAGGGACGGTGGAGATGGTTATTGATTGACAGAAGTGTGGCTCATCGGCTGGACAGTGGACCACTGGGAGAGCGGCAAAGGCAATTAGGGAGAAAGAGAGGGAGAGAGGAGGTTGGAAATGGTGTTGATCTTAGACTTGGCTCATTCTCTCCTGGGGTTCAACAAAGTGAAAACAGCAAAAGGACCTCAAAAAAAAAAAAAAGTAAAGTCCATTTATGTTCCTGAAGATTAACAGCACTCTCAAGGAGGCGACTTCAAAAGGAGACACCGCTGGCATTTTGCTGGTGCGCTGTCTTTCATTCCCGACTCGCCATGTCTGCCCTCCTTTTCTCACTCTCCCTCTTTCTCTCCTGCTTTCTTGCTTCAATGCCCACAGTTTTTTTTTCCTCCCTCAGCTCATGAGTGACAATCCTATCAATGGAGCCACAGTAAAGGCACTTTGCCTCCTGGAATTCCGGGTCTTCGGTGCTGCATGTGTGAAGACAGATTTCCAATCACTGCACAGATGCCTGTTTGAATACCACTCGTAGAGAGGAAATCTGTCAGTCAAGTGAGAGCAGCAGCAGAGGGGCAGGGCCAGGCTGCAATTACAGAAATGGAATCAGATATGAGTTCCCCCTGTATGTGAAGATGGAGATTAGCGCTGCGATTCTCCGAGAGGTGATGGATTCTTTTGTGAGTGCGTGTGCATTGGGGGAGGACGGGGAGGAGGACTTTCAACGGTGACGGTACAGGATACGGAATTGACAGGAGATCAGGGGGGAACGGAGCAGATGGTGCAGGAGAGGAGGATCAGGGGATGGAGGACCGGAAGAAATAAAACGAAGAGAAAAAGAAGATTAGATATGGAGTAGAGGGAAGAGGTTCCTGGAGAAGGGGAGGAGGCCGGATGAGGACCTTTTTTAGGTGAGATGAAGAACCGCAGAAGATGAAATTACCTTAAAATGAGCTGAAATGGAAGTGAAGGAGGGAAGGAAGTGACTGACAGGTGCTGAGAGGTGGAGCTGTAATTTTTATCACCGCTGCCTCGGCTAAGATCAGCCTGGGGACGTTGCAAGATAAACACAAACTCACTGATTTGATTGAGAATGAACCTTGATATGGTTCATTCATATGGTGGTTTGAACATGGAAGTTGTGCTGATTCAGATCCCATTACCAAGTGTTTGTGATTAATTTTTTTAGTAAAAGACTTTTCATTTGTTGGCACTGGTGGCCTAGTGGTAAAGAAAGCGGACTTGGATCTGCAGGGCTTCAGGTTTGAATCCTCAAGCTGCCAGGTTTGACACGTAGGTGCTTTGATCATAGCACCGTTCTGACCCACATAACTTCCTGTGGGCTCACCACCCACAGGAAGAATCACAATATGGTGCAATGTGAGACCTGGGTTAATAAATGACACTTTAATTTAAAACAGGGCTAAGACTATTTGCTGATAATGGGCAGAAACAAGAGAAAAACTGGAGAGGTGTTTGTTATTCTACAACAAGGGGAAACTAACCCCTTTTTGGTTCCCCCAGAGCACTAGCAGAGTGATAGAAGACAGACAGAATCTGGTCCTTTTGAGTAGAAGACATTTCATACTCTTCCTCTAGAACAGAGATGCCCAATAAGTAGATCAGTATCTATCAGTAGAATCCCAAGAAAGGGCTTTTAGATCATTAAACTAAAATGTTTTCTTTTTATTTTTTGTCCCTTTGGCTTGTCCCTTTTTCAGGAGTTAAATAACTAAACTACCTCCATGTCCTCCCTCATTGCGTCCATCAATCTCCTCCTTGGCCTTTGTCTTTTTCGCCTTTGATGAACGCCTTTGTCCTTTCAGTAATATTAGGCTTGTGGTTGGCAGTGATTGAAAAAGTAAAAACAAACTAAATATTCAGCATTTATCACCTTTCCCTGCAGTGGTTCTTACTTTAAATCAGTTGAAATGGTGTTACTGAGTAAGCTAAAAAAAACAATATCAGAGAATATTAGCTGTATTATGTTTCATTAATGGCTGCTTCAGGAGCCAGGAGTGCTGAAGCTGCAGATGGACGTACTGAAGCTCCTGTTAGTGGAGAAATTGGCATCTCTCCTTCGCCCATGATGGATTCCCTCACTCGCAGAAATATATCAGTCAAAAAAAAAAAAAAAAACACTGTTGTGCTGAGAGAAAAATCAATGTCCTTTAGATTGTGAGACAATAAAATCAAGATGTCTCTTTTGGCAGCCTGGAGACCAAGTCCTATTCTGTGTCTTGAACACACAGTGGGACACAGTGTCTCCGGTGTATGTTCATTTGAAAAACACAGCCAGTGATTTTATTCATTATGACAAATTACAGCAGCAAACATTGGCCATGACAGTCTTAATCACTGTTTTACTACCTGTTTACAGCTGCGACGGTTGTCCGTGAATCACTTAGTTCATATTCATTTCCACCTTTTTTCATCTCGATGTTTACTGACAGTTTCATATAAATTGCTAGTGTAATTAGGCAAGATCCGGTGTTTACGGCGTACTGAGCAGAACTCAGCATCAACAGGAACGGGTTTTTTTTTAAAGCAGCAGATGCAGCATTGATAAAGACTTTGGTTTTTGTACATTTTGTTTTGATGTAAAAGGAAGAAACAGACATTTCTCTGTAGTCATAGAAAATAAATCAGCAATGTTTTGCATTATATTTATGTATAATAGTATAAAATATTAAAATTTTTAAAAATTTATCTACTACAGGGGTTTCAAACTACTGCAGGGCCACCACCAACAATATCATATCACTGAAGGGCCAGGTCAGCTTTCAGTGTTCTATACAAAAGAGAAAAAAAGAAAAATTCAGTTTTCCTTAGATTCTGTGTAATACCACACTGAACCAGAAGGAGACTGTGTATCAGTGCTTGGAGAACTATAGGATTTACCATAAAATATGGAGAACAAATCTATAAAATATTATTATAAATTCAACTTTCATATAAAGGTGGGGGGCGCAAAATATCATTCCACGGGCCACAAATGGCCCACGAGCCTCGAGTTTGAGACCCCTGATCATCTATTTATGCAACTTGACCAGAATATATAGTGATAATCACTTAATTAGGCTTCACTGCCTCATTAAAGATACTTACTTTGCGACCGGGCCGACTTGTGAATTTGCGACCGGCGGCACAAGGAGGCGCCGAGTTACTATTTATGAAATGTGTTGGACCTTGCCTGAATACACAAACACGAAGGGAACTGTTCATTTTTTCTAAATAAAACGTTGAATAAGTGGAAATAGTGAAAATTAAGCTTTAACTATCTTTGCCCCTGTAGCAACTAACCCATGGACCACTCTCAGTCTGCGGCCCGGTGGTTGGGTATTACTGCTCTACAGTACATATCCAACCCTACAACCTGGTCTAATGAAGACCACCTGGTTACGCCCACCATGTACTGTATATCAGAGTACTTCCTTATAATTGATAAAATAGAGTAAACAACAACCCTGACGTTAAGGGAACAATCAATATATTGTCTCTCCCTCTATATATATATATGCATATACGTATAAATATTATGACAACGAACATTTGTTGCATGGAGGTTTCACAAGTATCTGTAGGAAAGGTTCCACCTGAGCTGGGATGGACCTTGAGACACAAGCTGTGATTGGTGATTCCTCCAGTATCACCAAGAGGAACAAATGTGGACAAATATTGTTGTCGTAGTAGTTGCCACTGCTGCTTGTACTGATATCTCCACGCAGGAGAAGATGATATCTGGTATGAGTGGGCTGACTGCAGAATGAAGACAGGACTGGCTGCAACACCTGCCTCACATCAACAAGCCGACGACACAAACACACACATACAGGCAGAAATTCACAAGTCGGCCCGATGTTATTAATTCAGGTTATGGAATAGCGAAGCCACTGCCAATGACATATGTGCAGGGCGAGGGAAGATCCGAGAGCAGCTGCGCCGACAAATAACCCGAATGTGCGGACGATCATCAAGCTGCCAAACAGCTTGATGATCAGGCTGTGATGTTGTTACAGACAGAGTCCAGTATGGTGATCAATAACAGCTGTCACATCAGCAACTGTCACCACACGAGCTTAACATAGTCACCGCCAGAAAACAAAGGTGGGAAATCCTCAGCTGCTGTTTCAGCAGGGATCATAAACTCTTCAGGGAGTGTTGATAAATTATTTATTGGAGGACTGGAGGACGAATAAATAAAATAAGTTGGGAGATAAATGCGCGGGAATATATATTACGGACATTCGTTCATTTATCTGCATATGCTTATCAGATGCCGGGTTCGCAGGAGCAGCAGTCTGGACGACACACCGCTCCATACTGTGAGCCCCACGTGGGTCGTTGTCATTTCAGTGGTAACACGGCAGCTGGTGGGTTCGAACCTCGAGCCCTGTGGACCCAAGTCTCCTCCCTTAACCGCTAGGCCACCACTGCTGCCCTTGGGATGTTTATATTATCAAAAGTTTGGTTTATGTCTATTTATTCATTGTTTATTTCTGAGGGATGTTACAAAATAATTAGCTTTTAGTTTTTTAATGGTGAAAATGTGATCTAGATGCGAGTGCTGTTGTGAATCTAAATAAACTGGTATCTAGGGGCCACTTCACTCGTCTTCATTCTCTCATTCATTACTGGATCTCCACCCAAATCACACTGCATTATACTGTGAACCTTGGTGTGAATGGTGAGCCCATTGGAAGTAATGTTGGTCAGGACGGTGCTATGATGAGATTTGCCCAGTGGCAACCTGGTAGTTGGTGGAATGGAACCTGAAGTCTTGTGGTCTCCGCTCCTGTAACCCTAACCACTAGGCCACCAATCTTTCACAATATTTTCAGGTCAATTCTGAATATTTTACGTGACCAGATCTTCTGTGTTCTGCAATTCTTGATATAAGCTTCTTCCTTTATCCATTACTTGGTTAATTAAAATCAACTTTTTCCTGTCTATATGAGTATATATCAGAGGCAGGCTGTGCATTTCAACCGTAGGCCTTCAGTGACATCATAGTTTTGTGACATCAAACTAATACGCCTCATAAGAACACCAAGACTGAGAAAATCCACACATATACATTATATCACCCTTAATATAGGCTCATCAAGCAACACTTAATTTCCAGAGCATTTAAAAACAATTCTTAGTATTTTTGACAACTGTGCCAGTAGCCAAGTGGTTGACGATTTGGTTTGTCCCCACTGGGCTCTGGGGCAGAGCCTTCACTTTTGATCCTGAAGGCTCTGGCAATTGTCATGGAACCTGATGCCACTAGCTAGCTGAAATATTAACGGATAAAAAGTTTATATCCAACTATTTGAATGATAAAACTCCTTTATATTAATAAAACATAAATACATTTTCTGAGTATGCTTAGGCAGCAGAGAAGGCTTTGCTGGCCCTGAAGGCCCACCACTGGTATATACAGGTAACAGTGTATAGCGTTATCTTCATGCACTGACACAGATGCATTTACTCTGTAATTAAATTCATTGTAACCTAATTCAAGGATATGTTCTAAACCTAAGGCCCAAATAACTTCCTGGACCAGCTGTGGATCCATCTGACTGTGTTTGCAGACAGGAATGGGGGGGGGAACCCCAGATCTCCACCCTCCACTGCTTTTGTCACAGTCGGAGCCCAGACACAACTGGCAGCATCAGTCTGTGGTTTCTGTTGTAACCAGTCTCACATTTAGGAACATACACAGTGTTTCGTTCCAACTCTGGAAATGTTCCCTGTTTTAAAAAAAAAAAAAAATCCTTAAAACCTTGACAGTCACTCACCCACAGCCTTCAGCGAAGCGTACTTGTTGAAATCTTTATTCTGAAGCTGCTGCTGCTGCTGTTGTTGCTGATTCTGCTGCTGCTGTTGCTGATGATGCTGCTGTTGCTGATGTTGTTGTTGATGGTGCGTTTGCTGCTGCTGCTGCTGCTGCTGTGGCTCATAGACCCGGGAGAGCTGGCTCAGGGCCGGATATGGGTGCTGCTGACCCATGTTTGAGCCTCCTCCGATGTTATTGTTGATCTGCGCAGCCTCTGTGGACAAGGACACAGAAGAGGACAGGGTTAAATTTAACATTTCCTCTCACTTCGTCATTGTGAGTTTTTTTGTTTGTTTGTTTTTCCGTATCACGTTCCAAAGCGCTGATGTCCAGAGCATCCATCTGAGTAATTACCATCCACCATCGTTTATAGCTGCTCTTCATTGTAAGTCGTGCTCCACAATATACATTTGGACCAGAACCAGGCAGTAAAAGTCCAGACTGATCAGCTGCATCTGCTGACCATCACACCACATTTTACAGTATGGCACCACCATGCTGAGAAAATAAATCAATTTCTCTCACTGCTCTCCGCACACTTTGACATCTCTGCCCATCGGGGTAGAAAAGAAACTTTTTAGAACATGTTGTTTTCATCTTGTAAGATATCTCTATATGTAGATATCTCTAATTGTCCCTGCAGTTTTCACATTTCTGCAATTTTTTTTAAGAAAATTGATCTTTTAGGTAACTTTTAGGAGCGAAAAGGATGGACAGGATCAGGAATGAGGTGATAAGAGGGACAACACAGACAGGAAGGTTTGGAGAA
>JAFBJS010000185.1:185255-197738 GCA_016785265.1 Paraplagusia blochii
AGGTGATTAGAGGGACAACACAGACAGGAAGGTTTGGAGAAAAAGCTAGAGAAGACAGATTGAGATGGTTTGGACATGTTCAGAGGAGGGACAGTGGAGACATTGGATGCAGTCAGGGAGGACATGGAGGTAGTTAGAGTTAGAGTAGAAGATACAGAGGACAGGGGGAGATGGAAATTGTTGACTCACTGTGGCAACCACTGAAAAAAGGGACAAAGCCAAAAAAAAATCTAAATCTGCTTTATCTAGTTGTGGCTGCTTTTTATCTGTGATTTTTTTTAAAATATATATTTCATGAGTCTGTGAGCTGTCAGTGATCTTTTTTTTGCATATATTTTTATGAACATCTCTTATGAAAGAATATCCCCCATTATTGCAGTTGAAAGCGGATTCAATGCGCAGTCACCTTTTCTCCATGATTACCATGACTGAAAAATTAGAGCTGAAGTGATTAAGGACAGAACTCCTTCACAGCCAGACACTGCTCAGTGTCGGAGTGCAACATAAACGAACGAGTGGCCACGAGTTCGACAAAATCAATGAGTCTCTTCACGCTGGACGAATATACTGTGTTTACGAAGAGGGGACACACTTTTTTTATGGACGTCGTAAAACTTTGAAAGGCCAGCCCGGAGGTGTAGTTGGGAGGAAGAGCCGTTTTGTCAAAGTTTCCCGCAGCCAGATGTGGGTTAAAGCCCCAGTGGAAGTCTTGGCAGATGGTGTGGTTTTACGACGAACCAGTGGAGGGACGGAGCACATCCCATAATCGTCAGTGACTGTCTGGGAGCGTGTGTCGGAGATGGAATCGATGGCGGAGTGATCCATCCTCTGATCAATAGCGCAGTAAAAGTGACTTCCTTCACTGACTTTTAAATAAAAAGCTCACACAGGGATGAAGGACACGTCCAACGACACTGTATCAACAGTTACAGTAAACTGAAATGAAACTGATCTGTGATCTGTGCTCTCCACTGCATGTTGTAAATATTTATTGTTGACTAAAGAAATGGACCTTCAAGTCAATGTACTATAATCCTTTAAGAGGATTTCAGCAGACGATGATGAAGTGGCCAGAAGATGCAGACGTATCTATTTATTTCTCCGACGGAGGCTGGATGTGGAGAGACAGAGTAACAACAAAATGGAAATTACTATGGTCCAGATGGACTAGACGTTTTTATCAAGAAATAAAATCCTCCTCTGTACGGAGAAAGATCCAATTCAACAGTGTTAAGCTTCTTCATTTTTATGTTTTACTCGCCTCTTATTCAGGTTCAAGGGGTTTAAGGAGCGAAAGCAACGTAAAATTTTGTGAATTTTCTGAACAGAAATGTGTTTTTCCACGTTCGTCCCTGTTTTATTTTGTTCCTTTAAGATCCTGTGTAGCCTCCATCAGAGGCATTCATCTCCTAAAAAGTCTATGGTAGCCAGGAGTTTCAGAATTTTTTGCCAATCGTTTTGGATTTTAACATTTCTGGTTTTGGGTTCCATCATGACGCTCCTGAACCGGTTACAACAAAATATGTCGTTCCTGGATTGTTTTAGGAGACAATTGACTTTGATTGTGGGCAATACAGGATCCTTAAGGAACAAAATTCAACAAATGAACTTGTTACCATAATTATTAGATAAGCATTTTTTGGGAGTAAAAAAATATGTTCCTGGTTTTATTTCTGTTCCAAGAACAATGCCGAAGGTTTTTGTTCCTTTAACCCATTTGAAGTCCTTATTTTGTTTCTGTTTTTTTTTGTTTAGCTGTCTTTTTTTCTGTTTGGAAATCCCCTAAAAATTTATTTCTGATATGTCTTCTTCTCATTGGTGTTGTCCCTTTTTCAGAGGTTTCCAAAGCGAATCAACCTTATCTGTCTCATCCTGTCCTCTCTATCTTCTACTCTGACTCCAACTACCTCCATGTCCTCCCTCACTGCATCCATCAATCTCCTCTTAGTCTCCTACCTGGTAGCTCCATCTCTAGGATCATTTCTCTACCAATGTATCCACTGTCCCTCCTCTGAACATGTCCAAACCATCTTAATCTCATTTATCCAAACTTGGGACCAACCCTAAAGACCACTTGTGCTCCCTAGTGGCTGGTGTTTGTCTAATAAATAATCCAATCTCAGTAAATCTAAATATCTGATGATTTACCAATTGTTCTTATTGCTCTTAAAACCAGCAGGTGTATCTACTGCAGCGTCATCCCAGGATGGTGTGTAATCTGTGACGTTCTTCTAACCTCAGATTAGACCCAGCGACAGGCGTGAAGTCACTTTGCAGTCAAGAAGCAGGTCAGGATGACAGCGAGTGTGACTGCTGTGCTGATGAGACAGTCTGAGGATGATGAGCTCATGACCGGCAGGTAACAGACAGTGGAGTCAGCAACACTCACACTCGCACTCCGTGTGTGTCCTGCAGAGGCAGAGTCACACACGGCAACAAATAGTGAGACATTTCAAAGCTCCACTCTCCCTTGTGTGAAGCCAGACATTCAGCATGGAGCCGCGAGTTGATCCTCCCAGGGAATGAGAGAGGGAGAAAAAGAAAGAAACGCAGGCGTTATCTGTGTCTGTTTCATGTCACAGACTAGAATACATTCTCCCGACTGAGGGAAGCCGACGCCGGCGTGTTTTCCCCTTGATGTTTCCCCGTTCAGCCATGTACACGCAGGAGAAAATGAAGAAGAAAAGAAGCATAAAGAGAGACATCAATAGCGAGCTGGAGCACATGTATGTAGGAGGGCTTCTTTCTCATTCTTGGCCTGCCTCCATCGCTATTGGCTGTACAGTATAATTTCAGCATTCGCTCGATTCGGCAGTGAAAACAGCGAGGAGCTGACTCATCTATTATTCCCTCTTTCTCCTCTCTGTGTAAATGGATGAACCTCTCTCCTCATTTTTATTATTCCTGCCTCGCTGTCATTACTCAACCCTCTCCATCTTATGCTTCCCCTCTCTCGTCATGGCAACCGTATCCTTTCGTGTAGTATTTGCTCTGCAGCACGCAGCGTGCATTCACATTGTCCTACAGTCACGCGCGCCCACATATCAACAGGCAGGCCTTCTGTACTGAACTGTACTGTACTGTACTGTACCTAACTGAAAAAGTCATTGTTATGCAACTTTCGTGATGTTGGCTGCTGCTCTGGCGGTCTGTGTGTGAATCTATCTCCAGACCTAATCCTCCACATGGCAGTAATGTCCGAGAGCGGTGGTCCCCAACCACTGGGCCGGGGACCGGTGCTGGTCCATGAATGATTTGATGCAGGGCCGCAGAGAAATAATGTTTCCTTTTGGCCCCATCTGTCTATTACTTCCTCTTGATCCATACCCATATCAACAAAAGAACTGACCAATAGAATGGCTAGGATTCCATCATCAATAATGCAACTATATTTGATTAGGAAATATTTTTTAGTCATTGAAACTAGATTCTAACCTTGTATACCGATCCGGTAGCAGAAAGTTATAGGCTATTTGCACTTGAGAAACCCTTGTTGTGCCCATCTACAGTTAATTGGGTAGGAAGATTTTATAGGTAGAACGCCAAAAGTTAAATTTTTTAAGGGGTATTTATCAACTAAACGAGTGGACCACGAGACTTTTAACCGGTCTGTGGTGCAAAAAAGTGTAAAAAAAAAAAAAAAAAAAAGAGTAAAAAATTGTATTCATTGTTTCAATATTGATCAACACACAATTAGTTGTAAGACAGATTACTTGTATACAAGGAGCCATCCTTCAGTACTACTCACTGAACCACTTTCCTTTGGTCACAGCAAACATCAGAATAAATTAGATGTAGACATAATGTTGCATCACACTTGCAAGGACATTTTGGGCCTGTTTAAAGGCGAGACGACCTGTACCAGCTGGTAATCAGACCTAATGTCAGGCCTTGTCAAAAAAGCAGCTTTTTATTAGAACCAAAAGAAAAAACAGCCTTGGTTGGGAATCAAAGCAACAGTGTGAATCACCACTTGCTGTTGTGACATCCTAATGTGTTTAAATAGAGCCTGACAATGACAGATGAGCAAGATGCATTGGTCCACAGGCTTCTCTGCGATGTGCAAGGTTGAAATCAAAACAGAGGCGAGGACACGAAAATCAATCTCTGCATTGTTTGGTTTGGAGTATTTACTCCGCGCTGTCATCACACCTGACATTTAGTTGTTTATCATTCAGTCTCGCGTGACAGAACAGATACCTCCCCTGAGAAGGTGGGGTTTCATTTATGACCTGCCTATGCATGAAAGATGAGCACGTTCTGTCGGAACCACATGAAGCAGAAATGATCAGCTCCCACTTCGGGAGCTCCTCTTATAAAGCAGTGGTCCCCAATCACTGGGCCGGGGACCGGTAGCGCTACGTGGGTGAATTGGTGTCCTTTTGGCCCTATGTGGCTATTAGTTCCACTTGATCCATATCAAGTGGCTAGGATTGCATCATCAGTAATGCATCTATATAAGATTCCAACTTTTTATACCGGTCTGGTAGCAGAAAGTTATAGGCTGTGTGCACTTGAGAAATCCTTGTTCTGCCCATGCACAGTTAAATCGGGTAGGAAGATTCTATAGGTAGGAAAATATTTCAAAACACAGGTTGGGGAACACAGAAAGGTTGGGGAACACTGATAAAGAGTACGCAGAAACTCTGTCTCTTTTGTTTGTTTCTCAGTCCTGGGCACTGTTGCCAGGGTTGAAGACAAACGTTGATTCAGATAAGCATTGAAAAAAAAGAAAGAAAAAAAACAGACTTCCTGTTCTATTGTTCTATAAAGAAACTGTTCTTTTGTTTGGATAATTTTAACTCATCACTTCAGGTCCCTGACATCACCAGGACACAGTAACTGAACAGTAAACTGTTAACAGTTGCAGACACACAAGTCTGCATTGTGGGTTGCATGTTGCTAGGCTACAGAGAGTGCTACATTCATGGTCTGTCCTGCTGTAGAAATTTCCCTTCACTCCCCAGTCCATCTCAGTTAGTCTCTTCAGTTGCCAAAGTGCCATTTTCGACCTCTCTCATGTTGAGTCCGGGCTACACATGGCCCCCAGGCCACTGTTTGAACAGGCAGGTAAAAGAGAGAAGTGTTTTCTTTTCCCTAGAAGTCTCTCTAGAGCAGGGTCTCAAACTCTAAGTTGGGACGGTGCTCAGTGGCAACCTGGCAGCTGGTGGATCAGAACGCAAAGCCCTGTGGACCTGAGTCCGCTTCTTTAAGCCACCATCGCCATTTTTGGACAAAAGTGTCTCCACTGCAGAACAGGTTGGTTATCAAAATCACATCCCATCATCTCCACTGCACCTTCTTGTCCACGGTGGAGAGCAGAGTTTATTATTGGCCTAAGGAAAGAGGGTTCATCTCATTCTTGTGTTACACGCACACAAGAAAGTTTTCTCACACCAGAGAACTAGAAAAGAACAGATGTCCGTGGCTCCTACCAGCTGCGGGCGCTATCATCAGCAGGTGGCTGCTTTGAAGTGAGAGGCCAACAGACTGACAGATAGGAACTTGTTTGACAGCAATGCTTACACCTACAGGCTTCATACGAGTCCAGCTTCCACCTAACTGCAGCCGCTTCAGAAGTGAACAGAGCTCAGTCACTGAACAACAGCCCTGACTCCACGGTTCCTATGGGGTCTGCAGTGGCCGGGGGACATGTGGATAAGATGGTGGACCGACTGAGAAGATTTGAAGAGGTTCACAAATGTAACTACACACAGGTGTAAAAGACGATCAGATCAATTGGCTTGAAATTCATCCATGTAAGGTAGTAGAGCGGTTTGTGCACTTGCCTTACAGCAAATGAAGTTGCAAGTTTTGTATCCATAATAGAAAATGTTATATATTTTCATTGTTGCAGAGCTCTGTGTCGTGCTGGGCGATATGAAAAAAAAAAAAAACAAAAAAAAAATTTTGACAAATGTCAGTGCTTATACTGAACTGTCACAAATTTTGCACTAAACAAACTATTGCACTAAAACACACATTTTAGTGCAATAGAATAGAACCAATAGAAATGGATCAAATGGAAAAAATTGTTGGGGAGGTACAGTATTTTCAGGTTTTTTTTTTTTTTGAGAAGAACAACACAGTTTTGCACCAACGTTTGACAATTAAAAAAATATATATATATTTTTTAACTTTCTTAAATCTGTGACTTTGTAGTACAAAGCTGTCGGAACCGGGTGCAGGAACAGTTTTTTTAGTACAGTTTATATATGGCCGTCTTCTGCTCCGTGTCGGACCTCTTGAACCCAAGAGTAACAGAATCACAGACATACCGGCTCTTTTCGGTAAAAGGGC
Organism: Paraplagusia blochii; assembly: GCA_016785265.1. NCBI lineage: Eukaryota > Metazoa > Chordata > Actinopteri > Pleuronectiformes > Cynoglossidae > Paraplagusia > Paraplagusia blochii. Next base: position 191,556 of record JAFBJS010000185.1, read on the forward strand.
TTCTTGCATAGCTCTCTCTGCTCCCATCGTTTGGCACTTTTGCGTGAAGTAACGTGAAACTTGCGAAAACTTGCTGTTTAATTCCCCCATTATTTTCACTTATTTAAACTTAGTATGCGAAGGGGCAAGACAATACAAATAACATTGTCGTAGGTTATTGCACCATATATTTTGTGTAGTATTTGATGAACAAAAAGATTAGAGATGATATAAATGATAGAAGAGAAATGGCGCGGTATATATCCTGGAGGCGTTTCTATTGTCACCACAATATCTTTCGTCAAATCGCCCAGCACTAGCTCTGTGTTAGACTGACATAGGGTTGAAGCTTCTGGCCAGACAAAAGATTATTGTCCTTTTCTTTAAAATATAGACTTAAAACATTCAAACTTAAGCAACACCATCATTGAAAGCTCAATATTCCTGATCTATGATTCAGAACTTGGCGTTTAGAGCATTGGGGGATAAGTGTTGGCTTGTGCAGCGTGTTAAATAATTCCTTTTAGAGACGTATCACTGGCAGCAGACTTTATTTATTTGCCCTTAAACAGTAAAAGCTGTGGTTGACGTTGCCATGAATAATTTATCTCATGTAGCTCAACCATAAGCCGGTGGAGCCCACTATCTGTCTGCTCCGAAGCAACATGTCAGATTCCCGTTCTCTGTATATACAGCCGTGTTTTTCCAACTACGTTCATCTCATTATCGTCGCCATATGTCGCTAGCTTTGTCTGCAGTCATTAGCACGTCTCTACATTCCCGTTTGGAGAAGAGATATAACAGTGAAAGATGAGGAGGAAGTTACAGAGTCCTCTGTCATGGAAAAACCTCCAGAGACTCGGAGGAACAGGTGCAGCCAACTCCGTCTCATATCTGTGAGTTGGTCTCAGGAGGGATGACCATTAAACAGATAAAAGTGCAACGCAGAGAAACGGCGTTATTGAAAACTCTGTCATGGGAAATGACGGCAGAGAGAATAGCTTATCTGCCCTTAATTGTTCCTCTTCCCGCTTTTGAGAAAGCGCAATGATTGGTGCTGCACTCCCTCATGATCAGAGCCCTCCGTCACGGCCTGCTCATTTTGAAGAACCATCGATTTCTATTGTTCTAATTTTTTTTTTTTTTTTTTTTTTGCTGCAATTCACGTTGGAGTGTTTCCTGCAGGATTGGACCCATGTTTCAATCTCTGCTGCATTGTCTTGGCACAGGACAATGCACCATTCCGTGTCTCAGCGGACGTTGTTAACTCAAGTGAGCGAATCGATAATGTGATATCGCTAATATCTGTGGAGAGGTTATATATTTGATGAAATCTCAAGTGCAAGTGAGATGTGAGGCTTATTTTTACAGGTGTGAAAAATTACTTATAGAAGAGTTTGGACGAAATTCGTCCAAGTCCTAGACAACACTGAAATTACCCTCGATCATTTCCTGGTCTACGAGAACAGATTGATCAGAATCTTATCTGTATCCAGTCCTAATCTGTGACAGATGGAGGAACCCAGTCGTAACAGCGAGGCGATCATCACGGCCGACTTCCCACACGTATTTAAATGGAAAAGAATCCACCTCAGGGCATCTGGACCGTAGCGGCGAGATGGGAAACAACTCACACGTGAAGGACGTTTGAGTAAACAGAAATGCAAAATAACACCTCAGCTACAAACCTGAGCGCTGACAGATGTGAAGGTAGGCAATAGTATGATTAGGAAGCTGGTCTGTGACAGACATTGATGTGAGGGGTTGCTCGAAATCACTATAGCATGTACTCTATATGCTGACGTAACGACAAATACTCGGACCGGAGTACAAAAGACCATAGAGCTGATACCTGCCTCACAGTTATATATCCCTCAGTAAATGTCTAGAACAGTGGATCTTAACCTATTTGGAGCTACCGAACCCAACCAAGTTCATATGCGCATTCACCGAACCCTACTTTAGTAGGGTGAGTTGGTGTGTCTTGACCTCTGTGGTGTCTTGAACTCTGTGACAGAGGCTCCACCGAACCCCAGAGAGTGACTCGCCAAACCCCTAGGGTTTACTGAACCCAGGTTAAGAACCACTGGTCTAGAAGTTGATGAATCTCAGGTTCAAGAGTTTTACAGATTCCTATTTGATGTCCAATGCCTCTGTGCCTGCACATGCTCCCTACTAACTTTAGAAGACTGCTGAATTGAACACCTCTTCAAGGGCAGTGGTAGCCTAGTGGTTAAGGAACTTGACTTGGGCCTGCAGGTTTCCAGGTTAGAATCCACCAACTCTGCCAGGTTGCCACTGAGGTGCTCTGATAGCAAACCTTGTAACATCCAGTGGCCACAGTCACCACAGGAAGGCTCACAGTATGGTGCATGGCACTGTCCCCACTCACTGCTCCCCGGGTTCTTGTCCTGCCACCCAAATCACACTGTCTACCTGTGGGTGGTGAACCTATCCTATCCAAAAAGGGTTTAGTTGTCAGCAACTGGACTTCTTGGAATGTAAGACGTTTCATTCCTGAAGTGAGGAACTTCATCAGTTTCTGGTTGATATCGGAGGGAACTCTAGTAGTTTTACTCCTCTAGACCAATCCCTTCACCACTGGTATGAAGAGATAAAAAACTAAACCCTTTTTGGATATCATGACCTGGATGAATGAGAATCTTCACAGACAGAGTGAAAGGTTTTTATTATGCTCCGAACACCTCAGGGGGCAACCTGTTGGATTCAAACCTGAAGCCTCTCGTGGATCCTAGTCCACTTTATTAACTGGCCACCACTGCCACCCTGGTGATAACAGATTGCATTTAAAGTTAAAACCTTTCATTGAAGTTTGTCACCAATTCTTCTGCACTCCAGGAGAAGATATTGTATTAGATCTGTGTCGTGTCCCTGATATTGAAACCCTGACCCCACCGCTGTCCTGTACCTCCTCAGTGCTGTGGTCAGTCATCTCTGTCAGCTGCAGAGCGGGTGTTCCTGCCTGTGACAGGCCTCATCAGTCACTGAGCCACAGCAGGACAGGGAGGGAGAGGAGGCAGAGACGAACAGATAGATGAGACAGAGACATAAATACCTGTTCTTCTAAAGAACATGATTGACACGGAGTTGTCCTCCTTCATCAGGATGAAGAGATGCCACTCCAGAAAACAAAGCACTGCTGATAACATCTAACGATGTTGTCTTTTTCCGACAGTTTTGTCTCCTTCACCAAAGGAAAAAAAAAGTTATTTTGTCCAAAAGAAGAAGGCCAGGCATCAAAGTTAGAATCTGTTTGTATTTTTTTTCCCCAATCGTCTCACTGTGAGTCTGTTTGCTTCAAGAGTTTGTCTGAGATTTCCGGCTCTCTGCAAGAATTGGCTTCACTTCCAACTCGACTTTCTAAGCTGCGCCGTCGTTTTCCTCCTCTCCCAGATTTATGAGTCAGCAGTGGGACGGCTGCTCCATCAGTTGATGGCAACATGCTGCCACCGACAAGACAGGCAGACAGATTGAAGAGCGGGGAGGCAATGGGAGACAGCAATGATAATGATGTGTGTCTCCAAGGAGAGGAGGTGCAGGGCGGGGGGAGGCAGGGGTGGAGGAGTGGTCTACACCTCTGACAACATGTCAGAAATACTGACCCAGATACTGCTGCAGTGAGACAGACGAGTCACTTCTGATCAGCAACTGACTGTGGAAACTCATCAGGTAGTTACGGTTTTTATGATGATGAATGTGGAAAACAGAGTTTGTATGTATAGGATGTCTCACGCAGCCAAAGTCCACCGAAGACAAATGTGATCAGTCTCCTTGAACTGGACCGCGGAGGACACCACTGTCTCTTTTATTACATTTCACTTTACTGGCCTCCAGGTGCAGGGCAGTGAAAAGAGTTGTATTTTCTACAGCTCTGCAGGGAGCTGTCTGCAGTTTCATACAGTAACCCTTATGAAATTTTATTCTTCACCTTGTCAGGGACATCGCAAACGAATTTCCAGACTGAAAGCTTGGAGTCTTCATGACTGGACTTGTGTGCAGCGAGATGAACGACAAATTCAGGACTAGATCTCTGCCCCTGTCTGCTCCACACGCCTGAGTTTCCCTTATAATTACATTTTTCCTTTATGCCAATTAACTTAATTAAGTGCAGTATAGTTGCGTTCTGGGTGAAAACAGCTGGAGATTAAACAGATGGAGGAGCGGGGGCTAAATAAGCCGTCATCACATACAGCTCATCATCCAGTCTGATTGTTAGAGCTGATAGCATTTAATTAAGTGTAACCTCAAATCCAATTTCACTAATTGTGTCTGAACCACAGTCTCTTCCACTGAAGAAGAGAACAACATTGAACAGATCTGTTTTTTTTGTTTTAGATTTCTAGGATTTTACAGTTTTTGCTGCGACTGGTTAAGTGGACAGGCGCAGAATGCAGCGAGGACTCAAGTGCCCCTACTGGACACTATGTCCAGCCCAGCTCTAGATGGACACTGGCACTTGGACATATTTTTTGTGTATGTATTTGTGTACTAGCATGTTTTGGGTAATATCTACTGCACGTCTGTCCGTCCAGGGAGTAGATCCCTCACCTGTGGTTCTCCCTAAGGTTTCTGCCTTTTTCTTTTTTCCTTGCTACAAGGTTTTTTTTCGGTAGTTTTTCCTTACCCCGGCTGACGGCTGAGGATGTTACCAACCCTGTGAAGCCCTGTGAGGCAAATTGTGTTTTGTAAATGTGGGCTTTATAGATAAAATTTTATTTAATTTAGTCTACTGCACGGAGATACCGGTCTGACAACCTGGGTCGTCTCTCCAGGACTAAATACTGTACAAGACCTGAGCCCCATTCACACAGGCATCAGAACAATCCAATAAATCCTGTGCTGTAATTAACAAGACTAAGTTTATTTGCTGAGGACGGGCAGAAAAAAGAAAAAAACGGAGAGGTGTATGTCCTTCTCCAGCACTCCGGAGGAAATGAAGCCCCTTTATTGGCTTCCCCCAAGCACTAACAGCCTGGTTGCCTGGTGCTTCATCATCATCTTTGGACAGAATCTGCTCCGTTTGCAGAGTTAAAGAAATTTCATACTCAACCTTCTACCTCTACGCATTTCCCAGAAAACTGGACACAACAGCACAACACAGCAGGGAGTCGGACAGAGAGAGATGCGTCCTACTGATCACCACATCTGTGATGGATTAAATGTGTCTTTTGTACTTTGAGTTTCTCTGGTTGAATTTGTTATTCTCCTTCTGTCCCCTCAGTGAGGGTTAGTTGGACTAAAGGCTGTGATTGGCTCCAGATGGTTTTGACTGCACGTTACACGCTGAGCTGTAAAAGGAAAATTAGATAAAATGCAAAATACCTTTTTTGAAACACTGACCAGGGTCATGAGAGGAACAACTGAATTATTCATTACAGGTGAACCAGGTTGTTCTGCCTAAGGCTGTTCATGTTCTCAAATATGAGGACGTTCAGAATCTCTGCAACAAGAACAAATGTGAATGGACCTGTGATCGCAGTAAGCCCGACGTACACTGGGAAATTGCCTCGATTTTTCAGTTATGCGATAATAAAGCGCCAATATTTGGCTACGTTGCGCGATTAAATCGTGTAGCGTACACAGTGGTATGACAAGTAATTATCGCTTCCCGTCTGCAATCACGATCGGTCATGCCGATATTCCTGCGATTTTTACCTCAACCTGCCACACTGCCCGCGCAAGGTAGATCTTTTCTTTTTTTCCTTTTGGCTTGTCCCTTTTCTTACAAGGGTTGCCACAGCGAGTCAACAATTTCCATCTCCCCCTGTCCTCTGTATCCTCTTACTCCAACTATCTCCATGTCCACTACATCCATCAATCTCCTCTTTGTCTCCTACCTAGTAGCTCCATCTCTAGTTTCATTCTTCCAATATATTCACTGTCCTTCCTCTGAACATGTCCAAACCATCTCAATCTGTCTTCTCTAGCTTTTCCTCCAAACCTTCCTGTCTGTGTTGTCCCTCTAATCACCTCATTCCAGATCCTGTCCATTCTTGTCTCTCCTGAAGAGAATCTCTGCATCTTTAACTCCTCCACCTCCAGCTCTGTCTCCTGTTTTCTGTCTATTCCTAGTGTCTCTAATCCATTAATCATGGCTGGTCTCTCCACTGTCCTGTAAACCTGTCCCTCCACCTTAGCTGACTCTCTTCTATCTCAGATCACTCCTGACTCTTTTCTCCAGTT
>JAFBJS010000185.1:206713-228576 GCA_016785265.1 Paraplagusia blochii
AAAAGAAGAAGACTGAATGAGATGGTTTGGAAATGTTCAGAGGACAGACAGTGGATAAATTGGTAGAAGAATGATACTAGAGATGGAGATACAAGGTAGGAGACAAAGAGGAGGTTGATGGATGCAGAAAGAGAGGACATGGAGGTAGTCAAAGTTGATGATACAGAGGACAGGGGAGGTGGAAATTGTTGACTCGTTGTGGCACCCCCTGAAAAAGGGACGAGCCAAAAAGAAAAGAAGTGATTTATGCTAAATCTTATATTCCTGGGAATTGGTTAATTAGAGGGTTTTCCTGTTGCTTCCTCTGTCCATGTGCTCCCATTTCTGTGCTCTGAAATTTCGGCAATTGATTTAGTCAGATGTTATAATTACCACGGAGAACAATGACTCTCCAATTAAAGCTGTGCGAATTATAAATTCTAGAGAGAAAACTGATGGAAATGATAATTATAAGCTGTGGCTAAATCTCCGGCTCCATTTACACTGGAGATCCAGTCAAACGTCACTCTCCTTTCCAGACAATTTTCCACCTTGTTATCACCGTTTCTCCTCATTGTCCACCAACAAAGACGCCGGCAGAAATCAATGCTCGCATCTTCTTCTCTTTGTGAGACTTGGAGATCCGTCCACCACATGCGCGTCAATGCCATTTGTCACACAGAAGCTTTGGACCATTTCAGGACTAATTGAATGTCAAACCACTTAAGCCCCATCGCCAACACAGTGCAATGTTTTATTGTGTGCTTGAAAGTGAAGCGCAACAGGGGACTTTTTTTTCTTCTTGTTATTTTCATATTGAAGATGACTAAAGTACCTCTCATCTCAGTATGGATTTAGATTCCCTCCCTCAGCGTCCCCTCGGTCTGTCTCCCTCTTCTAATCTTACTTCTCTCATCCCCCCCGTCCTCCTGTTGCATCTCCACCGTCTCCTCCCTTGTTCTCTCAATTGGAATCGACGAGCTCTACGCCAGCCTACTACAACACTTGAATTGAGGAGACAATTTCAGATTTAAAGATCCCTTCAACTTCCATCTCCCGAGATTCCACGGAGGGCCAGAAGATTCAATCGCAGTGACATCCAAAGGTAGATCTCCCTCTGGATTCCTGTCCCTGAAGCTTCTGTACCAATCTCGCTGCTGCAGCAGTAGCTGCTGCTTCGATAATCTCTTTAAAGTGAAGAAAGTACGACGCTTTTGTCTTTGTGGATGATTATTGAACTCCACATACAGAGCTGTGTGATTACAGGCAGCGAAGGAGACACTCCAGGGAAAGGATTAAATCTCCATCCCGGTTCTTCCACTCAGCATAATGGAGCCAAATTAAAGTTGAATGCGTCATCACATGCACAGCACTTTATATATTAGGCATCGCCGCTCAAGCACCTAAATGAGTGTGCTGCGGGATTTTTTTTTTTTTTTCCGACAATAGTCCGATGATATTATGGAGCTCATTAAGTTGCTCTGTGGGCAGATAAAGTGGTACTTTGCCTCTGTGGCAACTACGCATCTCACCGGTGCGGCAAAGAATGAGGTCAAATAGATATTTGATCAGAAGAGACATTGGGAAAATTGGATTGTCTGTGGGTTGATAGGCGACAACTGGGGTTTCTTAAGACAGTTAGTCATGATTTAAAAACAGGGGTTCGAATCCACCAACTGCTAACCACTGAGGTGCACTGAGCATGGCACCGTCCACACCCGCTGCTCCCCGGGTGCTCTACGCTGCCCACTGTTCACTTAGGTGATGGGTTGCATACATTTAGTTGTGTGCAGTGAGGTGAATCACAATGACCTTTCATACTGGCAGTTTTTTTTTATTTGCGTATGTCCATTTTTTTTATTTTTAGTATTCTATCAATCCCTCGGGAGTATCCTTCGGGAAATTATGCCTCTGCATTTAACCCATCACCAAAGTAAGTGGGGGGCGGGGAGCAGTGTGTGGGCACCATACTCAGGGCACCTCAGCGGTACCTTGGCAGTAGGGGGGTTTGAACCGGGGACCGTCCCTAACAACTAGACCAGCAAATGCTCCAAAAGTTAGCAGAGGATGGTTTTGATACATCGACCTCTGGGTTATGGGCCCAGCACGCTTCCACTCTGCATATTGAAAAACAGCATTAAAAACAATAATAAACCTATTCCAGTAAAATTTGTTTCCTTAGCTAAGCTTAGGGAGTTGAGTAAACAACATTATTAGTCAAAGTAATTTGGTTAATAGGGTTTTCAACTGACCAAAAAAAAAAGCCAGAATATTTAAAAGTCAAATGCCCATAAAAAAACACTTTGATCTCACTTGACACTAATGGGTGTTAGAGTGAAAAGATGAAACGGAAACAAATCCAACATCTGACAGCAACTGATCTTTAGTGCAAACCTCCGCCTGTTGCCAAAATCCTCAAAAACCAGAGATTTATCGATGACTACTCTGCAGTTGTCCCAGCCCCCGCCCCCAAAATCAAGTATCCACTGTAGACTCTATTCTTCTTAGTTCATTTTTAAATGCCACGATGTAACAAATCAAGACATTCGTGAAGCGCCGAGAGGGAAACGTCTAGAATCTCATCCCAAAACCCGCAACAAAACATAACAACAGCAGCAGCACCAACACCTTCTGTAGCCGAGAGAGACAGCAAATGCCAGGAGAGACGGCACCAGTGGCCAGAAACTGAGAACAGGACTATTGCTGCAGACACCAAGGTGGAAACAAAACTCCAGGCTGGTTATTTACAGGCACAAGGTCTGTCAGAGTCTGAGCCCAGCATTCTGACACACTTCGCCCAGGCACACGTCCCCTACTCATGGGCCAGAGCTGAGATGGATGGGACATTGGTAGGAGCCTGTGCTCTGACTTGTCTGACTTGTTGTCAGTGTATGTTACTGCTTGCAGTATGCATGAGGATTGAAGGACGGCTGCCAGTGGATCCCTGTGTCCTCAGGCCAAGCTGGAAACAGAGCCAGGCCATATTGATGTCCGTGGGCAAAAATAGAGGGAAAAAAAAACACACCAAACTACATCAGGTGATGAGTGTGTGTGTGTGTGTTTGAAGGGGTGGGAGGAATGGCACAGATAGTGCTTGGGAAAGGCTGGTTGGAATGACAATTGTGCTCACAGCATGAGCTTTCCCCTGCCTGTGACATAACTGTGCTGGTGGCATCAGTCAGCCGGCCAAGCAAATCTGTTACCTACCCCGGGGCCGTGTGTGAAGCACAGGCCTGGAACAGGATATGCGGGTGTGTGTGTTCATGAATTCTGTACATGTTTGTTGGCTTGGTGTTGCCATATGTGTTTGAGAGAAAGATGGAGATGAGAGATGGAGAAGGAGCAGGATCTAGAGATCTAGCCAGTTGATCCTCAACAGGTTGTTTCCAAAGAGGGAGGAAAGTCATGGCTCATATAAGGTACAGTACTAGATTTATCATATTGATTCACTGTGGCAACCCCTGAGAAAAGGACAAGACAAAAGAAGAAGAAGAAGACTGGATCTTTGGGGCAGTCGTGGCCTAGTGGTTAAGGAAGCGGACCTGATTCGAATCCCCTTCCTGCCAAGTAACCACTGAGGTTTCCTGAGCATGGTATCGTCCCCACACACTGCTCCCCTGGGTTAAATGCAGAGGCCAAATTTCGTTGTGCGCTGTGGTGTGAATCACAACGTTACAATGACAAAAAAAGAGGGTTTTTTTTTTCAAATGTAAAACAGAGGTCCTCCAATTATGGTCTTAATGGTTCAGATCCCGCACAAGTCTCGGTAAAAAGATGGGAAGCTCTGGAGTTTATTCCAGCTGGAACTAAATCATCATGAGTGTGAGTCCATTTTTTGTCTTGTATCCCTCAAAGCAGTGGTGTTGGAGAACTGACTGGATTTTGTCGTACGTTTCTGGCAGTCGGAACGACTGAGAATATCCATGTTGAAATTGAAACGGCAAAGATTTCCCTTGATATTTTAGTGTAAGTGATTCAACACATTCAATCATATGTTTAAAGCACTGTTTAGATGCTTTATGGAGTATAATTTACACCCATGGTAGAAGACTTGGGAGAATTCCTCTGTATCTGTAACATACTCGTAAAACCACAGACGCGCCATGTCGATCGATTGGTCCACTCTAGCGCCATCACATGTAGAACCGTGCCACTGCTCATGAACCAAATCTTGTCAAGCAGGTTCTGGATAAAATGCCTCATCGTAAAGAACACACAGGCGTGTCTTTTGTAATTGGCAGGATCACATGGAAGAAAAGGCGCAAGTTCATTGGTCGATCACCAGAGGAAAAACCAGCTGATGTCGGCCACCTTCCTTTTTCTCTTCAGCTTTTCCAGGAATCTGGCCATGTGCTTTGCTCACATTCGTCTTCATTCGTATCCTAGTTGTGCGTGCATTGGCCATCTTATTGGGGAAGAAGAGGAGAAAACGGGCAAAATTACCTTGCTAGCCCCTTTTTCCCTTGTCTTTGGACGTAACATTGTTCCAGGTTCTAATCCACCATCTGCCACAATAAAGGAGTTTGCTTTCCTTTTCCTTTTCATATTGACTAATACTTAACTCAAGATCATATTTGACAAAGATTGTTCAGTAATAATCCATGAATGTAAATTAAATGAACACATTAAAATGGATTAGCTCAGCCTGCGGGTGTGACACACGGGAAAAAAAAAAATAAAAATCTTTCACCTTGAATATTGTTCACAGTTGCATCAGCAGTAATTAATTCATTCTCTTCACCCATTTAACAAAAACCAATCCCAATATTTGCAGAAGGCTTGAATCATTAATTTGAAGAGTAGATTAAGAAGAAGAAGAAGTCAATGCAGCAGTTAATTAGAAACCAGTGGTGATAACCACCTGCTCAAACATACAGATGGGAAATCTGGCAGCTCATCCCATGACTGCCTTACACACACTGCAGCGTAAATGAAGGGGAAACAGATGAAGATGGATGGATGTTCAGGTATGCACGCAGTAGGATTCGAAAAAAAATAATTACGATCGATTTATTTGTCCAACATTCAGCCCTGCTTACTGTAAATGTCATGAACAGTATCCTTCAATAAAAACACATCTGCTTCCTTTTCTCTCTCTCTCTCCTTCCGTCACTCACACACAGACTAGCAGACATAATTACCTGTCAAAGGCAGGATGTGATTTCCTGGGAGTAAATGACCTGATTAATATTCTTGTGGTTGGATGCCGGGCTGATTAGAAGCTAAGATATTCACTGTCCCTGACGCGTCGTCTTTTACGTTACAATGACAAGATGGCAAATTGCAAAACAGCGCAGACGTCGAAGGACAGTTGGCAGGACAGTACGGCCCTTTCTGCCCTCCCAAGTACAGCCTAATAAATCAAAATATACACCAGATCATTAACAACATGGCCGCTCCTCAATAACAGGGTCACCTGAGTGTAATTTAGATTTTGTGACATCATTTAAATGGAAAAACAAAGATAAATCTTCCACCGGGGGTTGAGTCTTGTGACTGTTCTGTGAGGCACAAAGTTTTCACTGTGTCACCTGAGGCACTGCTGTCAAAACTACAGTCAACGTCTTCTCTGGGTGTTCAACAGATCTGAAATTTTGCATGTAAACAGATCAAGGTGAATTGGGTTGAATGAACAGTTCTGGTTTAGATGTATGTGGAAAGGAGGGCAAAGGTTTGAGCATCCAAATGAACACTTGGAGCCATGTTGTCTAGGGCGCAATGTCCCTTGTAGGGTCTCCCAAGGCAAACAGGTCATAGTCGATAGATCAGAGAAGGAGCTTGTTCACAAGACTCCTTGATGTTAACTACTAAACCAAGGCTAACAATGTCACCAGGGCTTGCGTAACTGGGGCCCCAACATAGAGCCAGACCAGGGGTTTGGGCCCATAGGAAAGATCTGTGGCCAAACCCAAAGAAACAATGTGGATCCACAATCATGCAGTAAGGTCCACAAGGACCTATTTTTGGGGGGCAGTTGGTGGCCTAGTGATTAAGGAATTGGACTTGATTCCACAATGCTCCGGTTCGAATCCCCCTTCCGGGAAGTTACTGGCGAGGTGCCCTGAGCATGGTCTCCCACACTGCTCCACGGGCACTGGGGTGAAGGGTTAATTGCAGAGGCATAATTTCCCAAAGGATACTCCCAGGGGATAAATAAAGTTCTAAAAAAAGAACTCTGTGGCAGTGGTGGCCTGGTGGTTAAGGAAGCGAACTTGGGTTTGCAAGGTCCCCAGTTCGAATCCACCAGCTGCCAGATTGCCACTGAGGTGCTCTGAGCATAGCACCGTCCCAACCCACATCACTTCTTGTGGGCTCACCACCCACAGGAAGGGTCACAATATGGTGCAATGCGATTTGGGTGGCGTCAACTGCGCCTGGCGCCACCCCTGCGACCCGGCAACGGACAAGCAGAAGAAGATGAATGAATGAAATAGAACTCTTTTGAATTTGCGTGGCAGTCGTGGGCAAGACCCCAATGGGCCAATCACTGGATGACCAGTCTTGCAATGGGCACATGGAATGTCTCCTCTATGGGGGGAAGGAGTCTGAGGTTGTGCAAGAGGTTGAGAGATACTGGTTAGATATAGTTTGGACCCTAATCCTTTAAAGGGCCTCAATCAAAGTATTTGTGAAACAACCAAAGTTCTGATTCAGGTAACGGTTATAGGTTCTATCATGGAACCCACTGTGTCTCTTAGTTGGATGGAAAGTCTGCAAAACCTCTACGGTCCATTCTCCTGCAAAGGAAGAATCAGTGTACAATCTATGTCAGTTCATGTCTCCGATCAAAAGAGAGCAGACGTAGCTTTAGCCGTACATTTTCCCAGACTCCAACAGGCTTTGAGACTAAGAGTAAGGGATGAAGCATCAGCTCCTCCTTCTTTTTCTCCCTGTTTGAACAGCAGGCCAGGAGCTGAGCTTCAAAAGAGAGTGTGGTTGTAGTGACGCCTGGCAGAAGCTTCAGCTGTGTCACTTTACTGCTCCAACCCTATATCTGCGGGTTTCCACAGCCTGTACAGTATATACGCTGTATATAAGCGTGTGTAGGTTCACTAGCTGGGACTCCTCTTTCTGCGCTGACACTGTGCAATCAAATGTGACACACCGAAGGCTCAAATGACAGGTGTGGAAGACAAGGTCACACTCGTCTACTTTTAACGAAGGCAAAGCACAGCTCCTGTTGACAGGCACAAACCTACAGCCGCACACTGTCTGCATGCGTTTTGCACACACTTTCACTGTGGAGAGATCACACAGTCAGGAGGCAGAGCTGGAGTGTTTTGCAGACGGTGTTTCTTTTTTTTTTTTTTTTTTTTATCCTTCCATTCCCGGGCATTTTCCAATGCAGTCACCTATTAAAAGTTCATCCTCTTCATCTCACACACACTTTCACTGTGGAGAGATCACACAGTCAGGAGGCAGAGCTGGAGTGTTTTGCAGACAGTGTTTCTTTTTTTTTTTTTTTTTATCCTTCCATTCCCGGGCATTTTCCAATGCAGTCACCTATTAAAAGTTCATCCTCTTCATCTCAGAATGAAAAGGAAAATGGCTGTCAGGGAGGTAATTAAACCTGAAAGAGAATTCTGAATGTAGGGAAGTGTGTGTTTCTACTCATGGTGCAGAGAAATGTGTGTGGGGTTGGATTTATCTGAATAAAACTACAGTGTGCCAATTCAGATATCTTCGGATCTACTACCAAAATTGATCGGACGTGAGAGTCTTATTTCACTTCTATTCAACATCACACAGTGATCGAGGTCGGAATGATGGCGTTATCTTCTGTCTGTCAGCAAGATAGAAACACCCCCGTGTTTGGTCTCTTGAAGGAACAACTTTCTTGGAAAAATGCTAGGGAACACGTTAAGAAACCCCAAAGCCAAACATCTTAGTCTACTTTCTTCCTTAGTCAGCACATCTCGGTCTTTGTTTCTACCCTGCATCCTGCACTGTGCTCTGCTCCTTCCTCCATCGCTGACATCCAGTCCACTTCCTGGGGCAAATTTCAGCCCTTGACCCTCAGTTGCCTCCTCCACCTCATCTCGACTCCCAGTAAACCATCCATCACAGAGTAGTTCCTCACAGCTCTTCTGTTTTTTGCTCCACTTTCTGATCCTCACTCTGTCATCCCATACCGGGAAGTTATTGCCCCATATGGTTATGAATATTAAAGAGTCACAGAGGACAGATGCTTCACTCGCTGTCCTACACCTTGTTGACAAGTGAGCCTGATGAAAACACATCAGTGACACAGCAGTGTTGGTCAACAGTGATTACAGACACAGGGATAACCTGCTGTGACTGACATTCACATGAGGCCCAGTGGAATTTCCCCCCCGCGGCAAAGATCTAGCAGAGAGGCTTCATCGATGCCAGTAATGGGCCAATCTGGACCATAAGCTATAATCAATACGTGGTTTGCACTAAAAATAGATTTTCCGGTGCAATCCTGCATTTTATCAGCGTGAGTTTGTGCACACATCCGCACATCCTTGTGCATGTGAGCCTTTTAACCCCGATGTATATTTACGTCGCTGCGACTACTCATCCCCTCCAGTGTCCTCTACCCCCTCGTCTGTCCTTTCACACTTCACGCCCCCCTAATGAAGAGTCATCTTGGTCTTTTCAGTCCATTTAGCTGCTCGTTAATCATTTGAAACGGGAGAAACTTTCTCGCATCTGGTAGAAATCTTATTATCCAAGCATCTTGTCGTATCTTGGGATAGCTCCCTTTCCTTGCTGACTTGGAGGAGTCACTCACTAATCAGGCGCATTGGAGGAGGATCTGATCGCGGATCACCGGGGTTAATAATGTTCCACATGATTAATCACAATTCCCAGGGTGGAGGTTTTAGAAGAGTGCTTTTCACATTGCAAATATAATAATCTTCAGTTCCTGGCTGTTGCGTCTGATACTCAGGTGAGAGGGCAGCCTTCTATCTCACCCACTCTGTGTAATTCATCTCCGGTGTCTTTTTCTTTCCTTCTGCATTTATAGAATGAGATCTCGTCGCTGAAGCCAAACCTTTGAAAATGAATGCAACCTTTGTTTCTGCCCCGGCCCATGAGATGTGCTCTCATCATGATGTGGATGGTGTCTGTGGGTGGAGTGCTTCATGCTGAGTAGGGTTATGTCACCTGAATGTTTGTCAAGGAGGAGCCGTTTCAGGATTACACTTTTGTCTCATTGTCATAAGCCGACACAAGTAGCTGCAAACACACACACATGGAGGAACACACACATGTCCTACAAATACTCTCTCTCTCTCTCTGTGCTCCCCTTCCTGTAGTGTTTCATAATCACAGTATTTCATCAGCCAGTTCTGTGAAGATCGGTTCCAACATAAACTGTAAACTGGGAAGGGATGATTTTGGAGACATGGCACTGGTTTGGAGTTGTGTCCAAATATCTACAGTTCCAAGTCTTCATTTCTGATGTCTGTAAACTTTTCCTTTAGTCGTTAGTTTAACATTTCCCTTTTTAGAACCTGAAGACAGCTTTGCTAAATTAAAATTCCTTTTAGAGAAACATGCTCAGTGGACCATTACCCGACAAAAGACATTTTTTTGGTCCTTTTCAATTTACCGGTTGTCAATCACAGGTGGTGTTCCTACGTTAGCTCAACCTTAACTTGTGCTTTATCGTCTGTTTTCTCCAGAAAAGTCAATGCATTTTCAATGGTTTAACCTAGTGTCGTCGCCCCCTATTGGCATAAACCCATACAGATCTCTACAAGATTTGTGGCGTTTTTGTCTTCAGTCAATGGCCAAGCTCTAATCCCAGTTGGGGCGATCGGCTCCTTCCAGTGTGAAGCTCAACACCTGGAGGAAGGTTCATGAGGAGGTGGTACGGTTCAGTGTGATTTGGGTGGTGGTTGTGGAGACTGGTGCCTCCAGGACTCGGTATGGATGAGCAGACAAAGATGGATAGATGGAGAATTGGAATACCATAAACACAGGACAATAGTCACAATGGTTTATGACCATTAGTCAATAGTTAGTGCTACCTTGTAATAAGGCACAACTGTTACTCAGTTTGGGAGCGTTGTTTAATTGAGACTAACCAGTAAAGTTTAGTCTAGACCAGGCATGGACAAACTAAGGCACGGGGGCCTGTTGCGGCCCCGGGGGACAGATGTGTTGAGCTTTTTAATGCGTCCCGCAAACCTCGTCCATAACAAATAATTTAGTTATTTTATCAATATCCTACTGTCCTTCCCCTGCAATAATGTGTTTCCTCAATAGCTGACGTCATAACGTGTGATAGAAATGTAAGATTTATCTGAATTTGGACGAACACTTCTTTCTGTCTTTCTGCTCTGGACTTGGCCTCCCTGTCCAATTTTTTTGGACCAATCGTGGCCCGTGAGTCAAACAGTAGACGCAGTAAAGTTCCATGGTTTATACTCAAATGATCAGACTTTGACTGCAGTGTGTTGCAGAGTAATAATGTTATAAATACTCAATAGGTGTGTTAGTTTGATTTCTGTTGATAAAACTGTGATTAGAATTATTCAATTGTTAAAAAATGGGCTACAGATTTCCAAATTGTGTGTCATGAGATTTTCCATTTTTATCTTGGCTCAAAAAAGATTGAAGAACACTGGTCTAGACCATGTTTATCCCGTTTGTGGTCTACAAAGACTGAAATGTTTCTCCAAATTTGGTGAAATTAGCTACGGGTCTGAACCTCTCAGCGGACTTCGTCAAAACTTTTTAGGGTTATAGAAGGACTGGGTTGCGTTGAGTGTGTGTTTGTGCGCGCATTTATTTGTCGCCATGTGTTTTGTGTGCATTCATCTGTTTGATCTTCAGTGTTAAAAACACAAAGAAAGCCTGGTGCTGTTGCAGCCCACGGGACGCAGCAAAAATAGATGGCATTCATAGTCTGTGTACTCTACACCCCCACCCCACACTAACAACACAACCCTTTAAAACCACAGCCGCCCGATCTCCCTCCACCTAAACACACACACTCTCGCTCTCTCTCTCTCTCTCCCTTACACACACACTCTCCCACTTCCCTCTTTCATTCCCTCATAATATCATGTGGGCATGAACTAAAATAACAGCTGGATTTGAAAAGAAACAGAAGGCAGGGGACATTATTTTTTCCAGCATGTTATGAAATGGACGGATATCTGAGTGAAGCAGGAAAGAACAAAAACAAACCACTTTCATGAGAAAGTATCAAGAATAGGACAGCGCTCTGTTCTGTCCACTGATACGTGGAGGCAGCCATCAGTCACTGATGGAAAAACACTGGTCCTGACTGGACTGTGGGTGAATATGTTTCCAACCACTGGGCCGGGGACCAACAGCGGTCCACGTGCAAATTAGTGCCGGGCCGCAGAAAAATAATGTTTCCTTTTGTCCCCATCTGGCTATTACTTCCACTTGATCCATACCCATATCAACAAAAGAACTGACCAATAGAATGGCTAGGATTCCATCATCAATAATGCAACTTTATTTGATTAGGAAATATTGTTCTGGTTGCAGAAAGTTATCGGCTGGGTGCACTTGAGAAATCCTTGTTGTGCCAATGCACAGTTAATTTGGGTAGGAAGATTTTATAGGTAGGAAAATATTTTAGAACACCGGAAATGTCATTTTATCAAGGGGTATTTATCTGCCACAACTTAACGACCCATCCGTGAAAAAAAAGTAACAGACATTTAACCGGTCCGTGGCGCAAAAAAAGGTTGGGGGACACTGAACTACAATATTCAGATGAAAATTAATGACAAGACCAGCCTAGAAATGTATTTCCTCTAAAATTAATTCACAAACTTACACTGTGTTTAGTTGAAGAAGAAAATGAAGATATACTGTATGTCACTGTTACGCACACTGTTTTTTCTGATTTCTATTTTGGCCATCACTTGCAGCAATGAATACTTGTCACAGCAGAGTTCACACACATATATATATATATATATATATATATATATATATATATACACAGACACACAAACCTGAACTAATAAATGTCTCCAGTTGCAGCACAAGGACGTACTCATAAAGTTTTAGGGGCAGAACAGAGTTAGATACTAGAGTCGACGCGTTCACCGTAAATTCTATCGTAAACCACAGATGAGTTCGACAAGTTGCCACGATGTAGCGGTCAGTGGAATACTAACTAATATTTAAAAAAGTGGAGATGTGTCTTTTCTCCGTTCATCATCAACCAAACAGTCTCACCAGAACACTCTGTCCTACTGACACACCTCATCCATACCTCGCTTTTTAAGTTACACGCACAGTTCAGCTCAAAACCAGGATTGATTTTTCACAAAGAAAAATGAAAATAGAAGAAATCTCACGGAGGTTTGTGGTCCTGGAAACACAGTGCTGTGAATGCATCCCCAGGGCCTCCTCCCCGCGGTACTGCTCACCTGGACATCCGCCCTGCAGCACGCTGGCAACGGCCCTGTCAGAGAGAACGTGGAGATAGAGGAGGTGCAGACGTTAAGAAGGAGCGCACAACGTGTTTAATTGTATTATTCAGTCTGGCTGCACATCTGTATTTCTTTTATTTTTTTTTGTTAAATAAGACAGTCAGGTGCAGCCGCGCGTTAACACCCTGGTTCCCCCCCGTGAATTGCATTGGTGTTATTTATCTTGATGTCTCCTCTTTCTTCTGTTCAGTCGCTGCACATTCACTCTGAATTACATTACATTACACTACACCAAAGCCTTTGCACTGATCTCAGAGCAGACACAATGGAGCGCCGTGCCGCCCTGTAGTGAGAGAAGCCGCCCCCTCTTGATGAGAGAGTGGCTCCAGTGATGTTACATATCACCATGGTCAGCTCCACTGGAGTGGACAGAACATGCAGCATCCGAGACAGATGACCTAAGTTCTTGTGGTTGCCCAGAAACAACAGTCAGACTGACTGAGAGATGGGAAGCTTAATTATAAGGCAGTTTATTCCCATTATACTTTCATGAATATATTAAGGCAG
The DNA here is from genome assembly GCA_016785265.1 of Paraplagusia blochii. NCBI lineage: Eukaryota > Metazoa > Chordata > Actinopteri > Pleuronectiformes > Cynoglossidae > Paraplagusia > Paraplagusia blochii. Next base: position 219,658 of record JAFBJS010000185.1, read on the forward strand.
CTGCAGAAACCAGAGGCATGCTGTTCACTCTCCACATCACTGAGTGCGTAGGTTACTACACGGCAGGTCTCCTTGTAAACAAGCACACCAAGAAGGAGAAGGAGAAGGAGAAGGGAGCGGAGTTGGGTGATGGAGGCTCACCTGTACATGTTCTCCCTCTGGGGCCGGTGCGCCTTCTCCAGCCCCAGTTTGGTGAAAATCCCCACCAGCGCCATGATGGCCACTACTCCACAAATAATGTAAACAATTAAGTTGGTCTTGTCTTTGGTGCTGTCGTGCATCTTGTTCTTCTTGTTGTACGGGGTCTGTCCGGTCTTCATCCACAATGGCGTGTCGTAGTTTTTACAGGTGCTCTGGTCCAGGCGCGAGTGCTTGTAGGCGCAGCAGAAGCGGAAGCCACAGGTGCCGCAGCAGTAGAGATAGTTGCCCGTCTCGCAGACGAACGGCGGGTCCCACTGGCCCATCACGTCGAAGTATCCCCGGCATTTGTCCTCCGTGTGCGGGGTCTCCTCGGACACGCTCTCCTCCTCCTTGGAGCCGTTGGAGGTGGCGATCATTACGAATCCTCCGAGCATCCCCGGCTCCCCGTCGGCCTTGCACACCAGAGCCATAAGTTTGAGCAACAAGAAGGCGAGGAGAAAGTATTTCCCCCTCATTGTGTTTTCTTCCAGCATCAACTTCACGCAGAGACGAAAAGACTGGGAGAGAGGAGAGGAGGCGCACGGTCATGGTATGCTGAAAAGTCCAGAGATGTACATCCAAACGGCACCGTCATCCGCACTGATGGAGCTGGACTAACATGATCTGTCCGCCCAGGCACAGGTGAGAAATACCAGGAGAAAAAAACAAAACAAAAGACAATCAGAACAACCTAATTTCACTGACTGCCGTCTGCGCTGCCGATGAGCAACCGCGCGTTTGAGGAGAGTCGGGTTTGGCGTCTTCGCGAGTGGACCAGATCAGATCCATCAGTGCGCTCTTACGCACGGGAGTGGGAAGAGAACACGAGCCACACTGAAGGACGAGAGCGCAGTGAGCGAATAGAAAGAGAACCGGGGGTGGAAGAGAGTCTGGCTCGCTGAAGGAGAAGGTGGAGAAGGAGGAGGAGGAATCTAGGAGTGCGGAGAGAGCGAGAGAGAAAGAGAGCGAGGGAGGGAGAGAAGGAGAGAGAGAGAGAGAGAGGGATTAGAGTAAAATAGACTCTCGATATCCCTTTAAAATATTCAAGTCTTTGTAAAATCTTTGTTTACATTTCATATATCTTGTTATGTCACCACTGTGTGGTTAAATATCTCCATGTAGGACGTTTAAAAGTAACAAGTCAATATTTCTTTGACTAATTAAATATGGAAATCCAAGTGGAATTTCTTCATTTTCTTATTCTTAATCAAAGGTATTCCACTGTTGCCTTCAATGTCATTGCAAAAACCTCGTAAGAAACTCATAATAAAATAAAATAAACGTAAAAATAAAATGACAGGGACCTGTGAATGTCTTGTGGTTAAGAAATCAAACTTGAGTCCCAAGGGTTTCAGGTTTGAATCCATCACCCGCCACCACTGGTTACTACTGAGCATGGCATGGTCCCCACACACTGCTTTTCACAGAGGTCACTTTTCTCTGTGTGTTACAATGTCAGGATGAGAAGGAGTTTTTTCTTCTTTTGACTTGTCCCTTCTTCAGGGGTTGCCACAGCGAGTCAACATTTTCAATCTCACCCTGTCCTCTGTATCTTCTACTCTGACTCCAACTACCTCCATATTCTCCCTCACAGCATCCATCAATCTTCTCTTTGGCCTTGCTTTGCTTTACAAAATAAGTGATCCAGGAAAAGTACTTTAGATCCCTTAGTACCAGAGTGTTGCTGACATGATGTCCTTTAAAGACCACAGCAAACGTCTGATGCCAACACTGGACATAACCCATTTCATATATCCGAAATCGACAAAGTATTTTTGCAAATCATATATTGTAATCTCAGAGTAGCACGAATAGATGAGCAGATACTGTATCTCCTTTGTGGCAGATAAATTGAACTGGTGTTGTGGGTTGGCTGTGGAGCTCTATCCATGGTGCTGAAGGTCCAGAAACTCTGTCCACAGGCTGAAAACCTTAAGGCACTTGTGTTAAACCAGGACGAAGACACAAATCAAACCTTAAATGTATAAAAAATGTTTGGCACTTGCATATGTTTTCTATTTTTTCTTATTTTATCAAATGTAAATTTTAATTTTGCATATTTTCACTGGCCCACGAAAAATGTCAATGCCAATAACTAATATCCAATAACACATTGTTTGTTTGGCCAAATTTAGTGGGATCACACACAAGATCCCAGATGTTTACCTCAGTTTTGGGGGCACACAGCAGGATATGTCAGTATGGGTCAATCAGAATCAGGGGAATCAATTGGGATTTGGACAAAATCGGCAACAGTTAATGTCATACATCCCAAACAGGCTATATACTGGCTGCCAAACTCTGGTAGATACTTGATACAAATTTGTGGGCCAAATATAATCACATTGCGGGCCAGATTTGGCCCCCGGGGCCTGAGTTTGACACATATGCCTCAGGGTTATGAAAATTACACAATCAAATACTTAAGCAGACAAAGCAAAAATTTCCATGTTTTGTCGAGCTATTGCCCAGATTGATGACATCACTGCCTGTAAACCTGATAGAAAATGTCCTTTCACCCCTTTTTCTAATACTGCTCATTAAACAAAATTTAATTCTTTGTTAACTTAATACTAATTTTACATTTGTTTGTTGCACTCAAATCAAAATTCTGGTATGAGGTAACCTACGTTGCCTTCTTACATTCTTCAGCAAATCGATTTTCTAGACCTCAGTTATCCTGTAGTTCAGATATATACAAGCAGGGGGCGCACCTTAACTACAGCAATTGTCTGTCATGTTTATAGGCCCCTGACTGGAAAATTGGGGAGAAAGATGAAGAAGCTCCAGGGAAAGTATTTATGAGCAGCAGCATAAAAGTTTAGTTTATGTAAAAGTAAAAAGAATGAATAAATACCTCCATGACACGACACAACCCCAGGCTGCAGTCTCTTTGTTGAAGACCCTCGAACTTTAGCAGCAGAAGTGTTAGTAAAAGCCATGAATGATTAGCTCAAATAAAAAAGTTGTATTTAAATGCATTTAGACCATTTCCTTAACGTGTGAGTTAATAATAAGAAACTAATAAATAAAATGGGACTATGAGAAAAGGGAAATCGGTAAAAAAAGGTTTCTTTTCTTATAAAAGTGTTAAATTTCAATGTGTTTACTTTGTTTATGGCCGCCATGTTTTTTTTATTTTGCCGCCACTGGCACTGGACGCCAGGCTGACTAGTCGATCGCCGATGCTGACCGGCGTTCGCTGTCAGAGCACTGACAGCTCAGACACGTCGAAACTCTACGGCAGACCGCTCCGGTCACTGTGGCAGAGTTACCAGCGGCTCAACCCTTTTTCCCTGGTCCGTTAAGTTTATCGACCTCATGGCGGACACCGACGACATCTTTCTGAGAGCCAAACATCGGACTTTCAGAGGACTGACAGAAGGTGAACCACAGACACGGTAGCTCCGGAGGGTTAGCCGGTTTATAGGCTAACGTCTTAGCTGTAACGCAGTCGGTAACGCAGTTCTTTCCAGCTGTGTTCGTACTGACTGTGTTCTAACAACTTTTCTGACTTCGGTTTTAACATTTATTATGATTAAAGACACAGTCAGCCGTTTATTTTCACACAGAAACTTTAATTCTCGAATGCTAATTAGCTTCGTTTTATGGACTGAGTTGATGTTGTTCTGTCTTCAACCCAAACACAGCAGCTGTCACTTCTGCTTTCCCGTTGTTCCCCAAAAACAGCGTTCGCGTCTTTTAAATAGTTTGAAATATATATTTTTTTATAACTAACAGCATTGTCAGAGCTGTAGTACATTATTATTTTTATGTCAAAGATTATTTAAAGTCCTTGCTGTGTCAAAACAAAGGCGAAGTCCTGGGTCGAGAACTATAGACTATATGGTCCTAGAGGAGTTGCTTATAAATAAGTTTCTTTTTTTATGCCATTAAAAACGATTTATCATATTGTATGTGGTATGTCATGCATGCACTTTGTCTTTTGGTTTTGGGTTAGGACATAGTTGGAGTCTGAGGAGAAGAAGGAGAGGACAGGGAGAGATGGAAAAGGATGATTGTGGCAACCACTGAAAAAGGGACAAGCTGAAAGAAAATGAAGATGAACTTGCTACACTATATTTTTACTGTTAATTTCGGACAAGATGAAACAAAACCTGAGTGCTCCACCAAAGTGAATTGTGCTCAGTGGTGGGGTTCAAACCCACACCATCGTTACCCCAATAAAAACTAAGAATGGACAACTGGCAAACTTACAGTGAGAAGTGAGTTGTGTGGGACTGGCTTGTGGATAAAATTCTCAGTTTTAATATATTTCTTGTTCTTGTAACCTTGTGTAGGTAAAAAGGCAGTAATAAATTGAAGGATTTGAGGGAATTCAAGATGAAGAATCACAATGTTAGTCCTCACTGTTTCTAGTTGCAGCTAAACTAAGCTCTGTGAGTTCTTTCATCTCAAATTATGATTAGTTTTGTTTGGAGCAGCAACACATGATCGGCCACCAGAGAGATCTCAGCAATCATGTTTGAAGTGTGTGTTTATGTTTGAAGTCAACACAGACGCACTCTGGTGCAGCTTCTCATCCCCTGTCATTGGAGCTTTTCTTCCATCCTCTGTTGCCTTGGTGCATGTGTTTAGCTTTTTCATTTCATTTTTATTAGTCTGTAAAGTGTTTTTGCTCTGCGGCTGCAGAGACAGAGCCACAACTTTAATGTTTTCTGGTGCACGTATTCTCAAACATGTCATTTCAACAAAAATGGGGAGAAATGTGGGCCAGTATGTGTGGTTTTGTCAATGTGTTGTGATAACGAGCAGGATGCTACCTTGTCCTGGAACACTTTAACAAACAATAACAAGAAGGAAAGACACTTAACAGCATGTAGAGCCATAAAATCTATGAAACAAGGGTTACTTTTGTGTGTGTTAAAGTATTTCTGGTTTGTCTAAAATCAAACATTAACTCTGACCGAGATGTGAACCCAACTTAGAGCTGAGACCTTATCACTACTGTCAAGTAGATGCTGACAAAGGCAAACTTTTGACCTCATTTCCTTCACACATTAAACCAGGTTCATGGGTAAAGAATTCAAGCACACTGATTAAATATTTTCCTCTTTTCCACTTTTGACCTCAGTTCTCCTTCCAGTGTTTCTGATGCTGTGAATTGCCTTCAGAGAATGTTCTCTGACCATCCATAGGCATGTTATTTTCATCATCAAATTATCAGGCTCACTGTGAAATTAAATATTGAAATATAACTCTGAGAGCATGTTGCTTACAATGTAAACTCTAGCATATGTTACTTTTTTTTCCATTACCTTTGAAGGAAGTCTTCATTGGGTTCTTCTCTCATCTTACTCCCAAGAGTTAGATGATCTTTGTAGGTTCCTTTTTTTCCTACTTTGCACCAGATTCTTCAGACACAGTGTTGTAGGGGGACTGACCCCTGCTGAGACTATGAGGGGATTTGTGTGGAAAGAACACGGAGAACCCCATAGACCACTACAGTGGTCCTCACCTTCAACACACACAAAAACCACACACTTCCTGGGAAATAATAGAAGGGGCCATGGTGAATTGGTTCAGGCCTGCTATTAGCATCTGCTCTTAGCATGTCTCCATGCCTATTTTGTTCAATTATGCCAGAGGTTGTCATTACCGCTCGTGCTTGTCCCCTTTCAGTCATGAATTTAACGGCAGAAGCTGCCATTTTAGCTGCAGAATTCACAGCAAAATGTATGTGTCTATAGGTGAGTGCTAGGGATTTCCGACATTAACTTTTGCCGATATCCGATATTGTCCAGACACTCAGATCCCGATACGGATGTATGAAGGCGATTTCCCCATGAATTCTTTTTTTGGCCTGACTCAAGGCATTCTACAAGATAACAAACTGTGTCGTCTTCTTTCGGCTTGTCCATACTTCAGGGGTTGCCTCAGCGAGACAACATTTTCTTTATCACCCTGTCAATTTCCAACAGTACCCTATAGGTTACAGCGTTGTTGGCGGTCGTTGTTAACCCATGTCCCAACCAATCCGGTATGGAAATCATTTTTTTTGCCACGCGTCATTGATTTGACCAAAGTTTTTCACCAAATGCAACCCTCACCATTTACTCGGGCTTGAGATCGGCACTAAAAATACACTGGCTTGTGCCCCCTAGTGGCTGGTTTAAAATAACAATCTGCGTACAAAAATAAAACACTACCTCAATATGAGAAAACTGCCAAATTTATTTTTAACATTTTGTCTGAAACAGTCCTGTAATTCTTTGTGCAGCAAGAAGACAAATAATGTCTAGTGTTGGACAGAATAACTAGCCAGAATCAATCATTAACATAATCAACTGGGCTCATTCAGCCCTCACAACAATAGGAAAAAAAAAGGCACACAGATAGAAACAGCTCCAGTTGAAAAGAAAAAAAAATAGCTCTCTTTTAGAGTGCAAAAATACGCTTTTCAGCATCGCCACAATGTAAACAATTTCTTTTCTTGTCAATGTGAGACGGCAACAAACGGCGATTTCCTAGCAATTGTCTGGAATATATGAATACGACAAGAAATGACAGGGAATGGCTTGAGAAACTCCACACGTTTATTAAATCCAGCAAGACGACTGGTTAAGCAGCATGATTCACTCCATGATTTTTGTCTGATCTCTTTTGCTCTTGGGTCTTCTTTATCGTAATTAACTTTGACTCTTTGAGAGTCAGCTGTGTTGTTGATTTTTCAGTTAGTCTATTTCTATTTTTTTTTTTTTTTTAAACACCTTGTGAGAAATCTTGCCTGCATGACCATCTCCTTGCAATCATTCCAACATACAGTTTTCTAACTGGTTTCCATCGTGTGACTATGGAGAGGCGGAGAGTTTAGACCAAAAGGCTGCTGATAAATACGTGATCGAGTTCGCCCCGTGCATAACAGCTGTTCTAATTGCAATGAGACCGGTCTGTTTCGGAAAAAATGTCGGCCAATACGTACATTACGTAGGAGGACAAAAAGATATTAAATATACATCTACATGTTTAGGACTAAATTGCTGTTTAGATACACATTTTAATTAAAAAACTGGACTTTTCATATGGGCCAGAACGGATTAATGAGTTTACTATTATTTTTTATGGGAAAAAAATATTTCTGACCTCGACCACCAATCTGGAACGGATTATGTTCAAAAGCTGAGGCACCACTGTACGCAAAAAACTTGAGACTACGGGGATTTGGTGAAACATCGATCCTTGTTGTTGTGCCTTTTGGGTCAGGGGTGGGCAAACTAAGGCCCGGGGGCCACATGCGGCCCGTTGAACATTTTAATGAGGCCCGCCATCCCTGTCCAAATTAAATAATTTATTTATATTATAATTAAACTTCCGACTTTTCCCTACAATGCCTGCATTTTCCCAGTAGATGACATAATAGGCTATTAGAAATTTAGTATTTTGGGTTTGATACATGACTTTTACTTGCCATTTATCTTAGCTTACACGAACGCTCCATATCGTGTCCAATTTTAGGAGAAATTGTGGCCCGCAGGTCAAAAAGTTTGCCCACCCCTGCTTTAGGTGCTGTTTGGTGACGTAATTTATCATGCGCTGGTCAAAGTGGAGGTAGCCCCATGAGAGTCCAACTGATTTTCTGAGACCTGGACTTTGCAGCATCGGATTTTAAAATTTGGGTGGAAAAATTGATACCGATTGACTCAAATATTTATCCATTTGTTAAAAAAAATGTAAATAACCAAGTTCTGCTTGTTGTGCTTCTACTTAATTTTGACTTGTCCAAACCCTTATATTAATACGATGTATTTTTTCCCCTGGTTCAGATGCTGAATGCCACTGGAAGGGACCCTTTTGTCTTATTCAAGCTGCAGATCCCCAACTTGGACTGATGAAGGCCTGGAGGGAGGGCGACTGCAGCAGAGGAGGCGATGAATGGGAGGAGGAGGTTCAGCTAACCAGGCAGGCCGTGGAGGCTGTCAATAAACTGACTCCCAGACCCAGGTTTATGGTGCTGTGTGGAGACTTGGTCGACGCCATGCCAGGTAGAGATTCAGAGAAACATCACACCGAGCTGAATGAATGGTGTGAAAAGGAGAAAGACTGCTTTTCTTCCCCTTCTTTCAGCTGTTGGGTATCGGTATTTTAAGGCCCTTTGTGAGCTATAAATAAACAAGGCAGCTCTAAAGGCTGCACTAAAACACAGAACAGCACATGTTTATGGACGTGAGGAGCTGCTCCAGGCTGATTTAAGGCCGTATGGACAGTAAACAAACCATTGGCAGTCGTACCAATTGTAAGAACATAAACTCCCAGAACTCTCAGGTGTTGGTTAGTTTTAAAACTGTTTGTCTGAGTGTTTCAACAGATGTGGGAGGGGTTCAGACAATTTTGAAATAACACTTTTTAATGACACTTTACTTCATTTCACTCATCTTCTTGTTTATGCCTCATTTGATTTCAGGCCAGTAAAGCCATGTCATAGTTTTGTCACTTAAATCAGTGTCACCAGGGTGTCTGTACATTCAGTGGACGCCCCCTCCTCCCTCCCTGAGACAATGGTGATGCTAATTATAAACTTATAAGAGGTGTTAAATGATTGATCTGTGATAGAAGAGAGTCAGCTAAGGTGAAGGGAAAGGTTTGCAGGACTGTGGTGAGACCAGCCATGATTGATGGATTAGAGACACTAGGAATAGGTAGAAGACAGGAGACAGAGCTGGAGGTGGAGGAGTTAAAGATGCTGAGATTGTCTTTAGGAGAGACAAGGATGGACAGGAT
>JAFBJS010000185.1:231350-242114 GCA_016785265.1 Paraplagusia blochii
AAAGAATATACTATAGTATAAGGTGGTGTATATAGAGATATATTCGTATAATAAATATTAATAGCAATGTGAATCAATACTGCGGTATATATATATAGCAACGTACAGTACCTGAGTGATAACCTGGCAACTGGTTGACTTGAACCTGAAACCCTCTGGACTCAAGCCTGGTCCCTTAACCACTAGGCCACCACTGCACCAGGGTAGTCATGTCATGTGATCTTGTACTTGTTATCACAACTTCATTCCTTTTGAAGTTATATATAATAAAATAAAAAAGAAACAGTTGCCCTCAAGCTTTTTGAGCAAATGCCAGGTCCAAACTGCTGGTCAAAAATGGGGGATTGCAGTTTTTTCTTTTATTTTTTTTCGTCGAAACAAAGAGTCAATCATCTTGGACAGATAAGTCCTATCTTCTGGTTTGTCAGATGGTCTTTGAACCAGGACAATAACCAGTCTGGTGTTGTGGCAGCTCCAGCTGGGACCCATGATTCAGCAGATGCCGTCTTTGTCCACTAAGTCGAGTAGATTGTCTGAATAAAATTAGTCGTCTACCTCTGAAAATATCTGGCCAGGTGAACTGTTTTTTTTCTCACACATTTTATTTTCTTATTTGGACCCGACATGCGGTGTGCTGTTCGCTTTTTACTGGCACGAGAGAAACAGAAATAACATGTGAAAGTAAATGTATTTATTTTCCAAGTCCTAAGTATATCTTGGCAGGTGTCAGCTGCAAATAGATGTGTTTATTACAGCAAATGCAACAAAGAGATTGAGTACTACGTTGTCAGTGTTCCTCCTCAATGTCCAGCTGCCTGACTCAATAACAGGGTAAGTGAAATGGGATGGCAGGACACACTGCAGGGTTAATGTTCAGTGAAAAAAAGAGCGGCAAAGCGCCAACTACTGCAAACTACCTTTGCATGACAATTAGGAAGCTAGCATGAGGAAGCTGGATGAGTGGCCACAGGGAATCAGAGCAGAGAAAGAGAAAAAAAAAGTCCAACTCTGCATAGATTCTCTGTTTGTCGAGTGTGTGTGTGTGTGTGTGTATTTACTGGATGAGCGGAGCACGATGACATAATTGCCTATTTGTTTGCCCTTCTGTTTTTAAATGATTTTAAAGGTTATCTAAGCCCTAATGGAGAAGTAGCATTCCTCTAATTGGTTTCATTTAGAGATACATGTAAAGGGTAGGAAGTCTTTGAGGGCACAACGCTTATTTGTCCATCACTGCAAACTATTACAGCCGTTTTACATTTTACAGACTTAGAGTCTTCTACAAAGACTTAGTGAACCACCTACTCGTGGATGAAAAGAGCAGAATTGACGCTAAATTAATGAGTGAGTCTAAATGACAACAAATTATTAATGCATTTGCCAATTAACATTGAGAGGTAATTAAGTATTTTGACTAGGAGGTAGGATTTGTGAACTGAGGTCTAATGTATCTCTGGTCGGAGGGTAAACCAAAGGGGATGTAGAACATGACTAGACGTAGAAGTGTGGTTTGAAGATACAGATCCACAACCTCCACCCAAATCACACTGCTCCATACTGTGAGACTTTTTGTGAGTGGTTAGCGCACTGGAAGTTATGTGGGTCGGGACAGTGCAATGCTCAAAGGATCTCAATGGTAACCTGGCAGCTTTTTACACCCAAGTCCACTTCCTTAACCACTAGGCCACCACTGCTATCCTACCCTGATATATATGTTATAAATGATATATATGTTGATAAATGTATTTAAATGATATATCTCACAATGCTCTAAAGATGACTATATATACTGTATATGATTTTATATTATATGACAGTGTTCCCCAGTCTTTTTTGTCTCGTACTATTTTCACAGACAGGTCGTTAATAAATTTCAATTTCTGGTATTCTGAAATTTTTTCCTACCTATAAAATCTTCCTACCCGAAATTAACTGTACATGGTCACAACTAGGAATTCTCAAGTGTACCTAGCCTATAACTTTCTGCTACCAGACCAGTATAAAAAGTTGAAATCTTGTATCAATGACTCTGCGTCATTTTGAGTTTATTGTTGTTACTCAATCAACATCATCTTTATATGCAGTTAAGATTTATCTTGTCCCATAACAACATTGTTTTTTTTTTTTCTTCTTGCTGCCACAATACGCCATTAATTTCAAGACTTTCAGTATTTATCTGTATATGATCCAACACTGTCACTCCAGCAGAGTGTCCTCATCATCTCCATGATTGCACCATTTAGATCAAAAATATGGCCGCCATCCATTTTTACATCGCAACCCCGGTGTCTCTCTGATCACTCACATATAAACATGCACTGTAGGAAGACCCAGCAGCCGATGAGTTACGATGGGGTAACAACAGCAAAGCCTAGGGGACCTTTTAAACGTGGTGTAGTCAGGCCCTGTTACCATCAACCCCAGCCAAACAGGTTGCGTGTGCCATCCTCATTACTCACTGCGTCCATCACTCGCTTGGCAACTGGGTCGTGGCGTGCGTGTGAAGAGGGGAGAATTATTAGGTGCAGCTTCATTCCTGTCTCTCAGCTGACATTTCCCCTTAAACTGTTTATTCACAGCATAGAATGAATGGGTGATGGTCATGAGAGCCCTGGCTGTCACGGGTATCGTCAAATTTTCTGTCTGTTGGCGACAAGATACTGGCAACAGTTTTAATTCTTTCAGATTCTCCCCATTCCATTCCTTTTATTCCCACATTCTCTCTCTGTCTCTTTCTTCCCGTGTCACCCTGGCAAGGAACTGCAGGCTGATTGTGCAGACATTTTTTTTTTCCAGATTAATTTGCAGTCTTCCACTGTACAAAAACAAACTCCTTATTTAAGCTGTGTATGAATTGATGAAACATGAGTGTGGATTGGACGTAGCTCTGAAGATGATCTAATGATACTACAACAAGATATGTTTACTTTACTTCTGGACTGTTTAGGAATCAGACAAGCTACAGATCACTGGTGCGTTCCACCTCAGAACTCTATAAACAGTTGTCTGCGAAGATTCTCATTCATCCAGGTCAGGATTTCCAAAAAGGGTTTTAGTTGTCAGCAACTAGACTTCTTCTAGTTGGATGCAGTTGGAGATGAAAGATGTTGAATTCCTCACCTGACGTGAGATTATGGTTGATGTCAGAGGGAACACTAGAAGTGCTCCTCTAAACTATTGGTCCCTAACCACTGCGACAAGGACCGGTATGGGTACGTGGGTGGTGCAAAGCCGCAGATAAATAATGTTTCCCCATTTGGCTATTACTTCCACTTGATCCATACCCATATCAACAAAAGAACTGACCAATAGAATGGCTAGGATTCCATCATCAATAATGCAACTATATTTGATTAGGAAATCTTTTCTCAGTGAAGACAACAACAATAAACTCAAAATGACGCAGAGTCATTGATACAAGATTCTAACTTTGTATACCGGTCTGGTAGGAGAAAATTATAGGCTGGGTGCAGTTGAGAAATCCTAGTTGTGACCATGCACAGTTAATTATGGTAGGAAGATTTTATAAGTAGGAAAATGTTTGTTTTTTGGTACACCGGAAATGTACTTTTAATAGGGGGGTTAGGGTTAAGGTTAGAGGCATTTAATTGGTCTGTGGCACAAAAAAGGGTGGGGACACTGCTGTAGACCACTCCCTTTACCACTGGACTGACTGTGGTCCAAATACAGTTCCTCTTTGCAGTTCAGGCCTCTGTAAAGATTGTTGACGTGTCATTGAGATTTAGATAAAGACAAGGGTGTTCATTCAATTTTCTCCCCTGACATTTGTCTAATCATGAGGTCTTCCTTCGGTCCCTGCTTTATGTTCTCCCCCATCGCACTCCCCCCTCTTCTCACTCTTTCAAGCTGACAAATGAAGAGAATAAGGAGTGGAGAGAGAGAGATGCTGGGGAGCGGAGGGTGGGGAGGTTGAAGAAAGCTGATTAGATTAAAGAAACATGCTGGACTTAACACTCTCCTAATGAGCACTACAAAGGATTTAAGCAGTGTCTCTGAGGGTTCATGAAAGATGTTACGCATGGTAAGTCAGTAGAACTGGTGGAGTACGCGTGAGCTGGCAAACATGTGTAAAACTCTCAAAGGTGAAGTGGAGGTTACCTTGGGAATCCCTCGTCCGCTATCTCTAATTATGGAATCCTGCTTAATTGCCATCAAAGGCTGAGAAAGAAACCTTTTTTCTGGGAATCCGAAACAGATACGAGTATGAACGATTGACTGCCTTTGGAGATTATGTTTTAGAGACACTTGGACATTTTTAAAAGACTGGGGACATTCTATGTGTTTATGTAATGGGTTCATCCAGTGGTTTGTGAGGAAAGTAATAGGTTTCTCGGGGGTTTGTGGAGGTTATGAAATGTGTCTTTATAAACCCTTCACCATTGAGCCCTCTGGGTCTTGTGTCTAAATCTGCCTAAAATCCCCTATAAGGACAATCCTAATAAATGATGAGTGTAATAATCCATCCTGATCTGGAATCAGTTCTCCCCCTCTGGGTCTTCTCAGTTACAGTACATGTCAGTATAGGCCTGCAATCTAATGCAAATTAACCCCAACGCTTCCATTATGTTGGAGCCGACTCTGATTAGAGGTTGGAGAGTATGTGCTGTTGTTAGTTCCTCGTTTCCTGTGAGTCATTGGGAACTGGACTTGACGTCAAAGCCATTTTACTTCCCATTCATGAAGCTTATGCAACTGTGAATTACAGTAGGTTCTTCTTTCTTCTCCTTTCGGCTTCTCCCTTTTTAGGGGTTGTCACAGTGAATCATACTCCTACTACTCATACTGTCATCTGTGTCCTCAACTCCAACTACCTCCATGTCCTCCCTCGCTTCATCCATCAATCTCCTCTTTGTCTCCTACCTGGTAGCTCCATCTCTAGCATTCTTGTTCCAATGCATCCACTACCCCTTTTCTGAACATGTCCCTCTAATCACCTCATTCCCGGTCCTGTCCAGGAAACCTCAGAATTTTTACCCTGCCACCTCCGGACAAGAGGTTAAAAATTCTGAGGTTCTCCTTAAGGGTGGAATACAATAGGTAAGGAAGTATTTTGAAAGACATGGTAGTACATGTCTGTAGTACACTTTGTAATACAGTTGAAAAGGCCAGTTGTGAAGAAAACTCAATCCTTGTGCATTTATGAGGTTGAATGACAGTTTGACAGTTTTGCAAAGCCAGGCAACGTGGAGATTTTAACTATTTTTTTTTTTTTTTAATTGGTTAAATTCGGCTTGAGCAGGGTTCTCAAACTTGCGGGCCGTGGGCCATTTGCAGTCCATGGAACGATATTTTGAGGCCCCCACATTGATGTGAAAGTTGAATCTCTAATAATATTTTATAGATTTGTTCTCCACATTTTATGGTAAATCCTATAGTTCTCCAGACCCTGATCCACAGACTCCTTCTGGTTCACTGTTGTATTACACAGAATCTAAGGGAAACTGATTTTTTTTTATTAAGTTTTCCTTAGTATTCAACACTTAAAGCTGATGCGGCCCCTTTGGTGTAATGATAGTGTGGGCGGTGGCCCTCAATTTATTTGAGTTTGAGACCCCTGGGTTTGAGGATGGCAAGTGTCAAAACAGACAAAGGACAATAGTAACAATCAAAACAGACTTTTGGAATATATTTTATCGTGCAGCAGTGAATACATCTTGAAATATCTTTCATTCTTGTGTATTTCATATGATCATATGCAGATATTGACTTTCCTTTCACGTCTAAACATTTTTCGGGAACTCGTGCATTGAAACAGATACAGTAAAATGACTTTACTTCAGCCACAGTCTTGTCATACCAGAGTAGAGATGAGCGCTTACATCAGCTCAACCTGTCAGTGTCAGCACACACCTGACTGACTCACAAATACAGTGGTCCCCGCACGTTAAAAATAAAGTTGTTTAAGTGTGGGGAAAATTTATGCGACAGCAAGACCCCACGCACCGAAGCCTGCGTGCAGCGTCGACAGTCGGCCCTAGGAGTAAATGGTGCGAAGTGCTTACAGCGTTCGACAAGCTCAACGAGAACCTGCCAAAGTCTCCTGTCAGGGTTTGAAAATCACAGTGTTGCAATCTCATTAAACGAACAAGGCCTTTCTGTCAGAGCTCCAGAGAGCTGAGGGCAGCATTGTTTTTTTTTTTTCCTTCTTCTACATACACTACTCAGTAAATGATTTCACAAGAGAACAGTAAAAAAATGTTTCTTACAATGATGTACAAGATCCTTTAGGAGATATTAGTTAGTACATCTCAAGTGTACGTGTGAACCTATCAAGCAGAGCAGGGTCTATTAATCCTAACAGGCTTTGACAGGTTAATGGCATACTACCCATTACTCAAATGGGTATACTGCACTAATTCTAAGCAGGATGCAGATTGATGTCTTGCTTTATGGTGGAGCATGGTGCTAAAGGATGATTCACAGACTCTGCTGCAGGAAAAGGCTCTAAATACAAGCAATGCAGCAGATTGTCCTTGTTGCCCCATGGCTACCATTCTGTTTATTCACATTGTCCTATCTGAAGCTAGTGTGCTGTGACCAGACTCTACTAATGAGCTCCACCCTGCATCACTATCAATTATTGGTCACAGATATGCTGGGGTGATTCAAGCAAAACACTTTTCCTGCTTTCAGCCTAAGGAGTGTTTAACTGGGGAGGTCATGCGTTTTATTTTTCCTGAAGGGTTTATTGAAACAAAAATATCTAAACCAAAATAGAAATGTAAATAAATAAAGACTTTATGAGTTCATACAAATGATGTCTTAGAACCAGGAGGGTTTTTTAGCATCTGCCTTGCTCTGCTTGCTCCAATTAAATTAAGAAATATACTAAAAGTGTTCATGTGACTTGAAGATCTTTTCCTTTTGGCTCGTCCATTTTTTCAGGGGCTGCCACAGCGAGTGGACAATTTCCATCTCACCCTGTCCTCTGTATCCTTAACTCTAACTCCAACTACCTCCATGTCCTCCCTCACTGCGTCCATCAATCTCCTCTTTGTCTCCTACGTGGTAGCTCCATCTCTACGATCATTCTTCTACCAATGTCCCTCCTCTGAACATGTCCAAACCATCTCAATCTGTCTTCTCTTTCTTTTTCTCCAAAACTTCCTGTCTGTGTTGTCCCTCTAATCACCTAATTCCTGATCCTGTCCATCCTTGTCTCTCCTAAAGAGAACCTTAGCATCTTTAACTCCTCCACCTCCAGCTCTGTCTTCTGTCTTCAACCTATTCCTAGTGTCTCTAGTCCATCCATCATGGCTGGTCTCACCACTGTCCTGTAAACCTTTCCCTCCACCTTAGCTGACTCTCTTCTATCTCAGATCGCTCCTGACTCTTTTCTCCAGTTGTTCCATCCTGACTCCACTCTATTCTTCTCCTCTCTTCCTCAGTCTCCACTGCTCTGAACAATATACATGTGAAATTTGAGTAATGTTTAAAATACAATAATGTCATCAAAATATTTTGTCTATATAAAAACTACACTAATTGTATCCTAATATCTTTATTTTTTCTCATTTATTAAAAAAAAGGTATTTTTAGGTCAACTGTAGCATAGACTTTTCTTTGACAACGCTCAAAAAACCACATGCATCATGGGAGTTTCTCTTGCTATGTCTGTTGACTTCTGTGATAACATTGATGCACTTTGGTGAAAAACCTCTTCAGTCCATATATGTGGCTCCGGTTTGGACACTGACAGCCTCACATTAAATGGAGCCTGTTGAAAACAACCTTCTACCTTTTCATCTGGATAGGTTTTAAATTTTGCATTCTCATGCCCTGCTTTACACAGGAAGATCTGTCAGAAAGCTCTTAATGTAATGAGTTCTTTTTTTTTTTCTCTTCCAAACATCCAAGGAGATGTTTGCTCTAAAACTAGGCCAGTAAAAATAATTACTCAGATGAATAAAAAGGAAAAGGAAAAAAAAAAAAGAGGAGAGGCGGTGAGGAGGGAGATGAAGGAATACCTTGAAAGCTTGGCACAGTAAGTTTGTTTGATATATATTCTAAATTATAAATGTGCCTGAGTCTCTCCAATTCTCTGCTCTTAACACACGCTGGGCCAGAATTAATTTGTCCTCGTCTTCGTTCCCAGACTTCTTCTCCGCTCCAATTGAATCCTAATAAAGCTGTATGGCCGAGTTTAGCAAAACACACAGACTATTGCGTTGTACTCCTTCTATACCAGGGGTGTCAAACCCAATCTAACAATTTGGCCACAATTAAAAACTATAATGAAGTCACGGCCGGACTGGAAATATATTGAAAAAAAAACTGTAAATAATTTCCTTTCTCCACATAAATGCCGAGGCAGTATTAGTGTCTCTTGGGGCTGCTAGCAAGATATCGCTGGGTCCCCCACTCAATCAGTGCCTGCAGCAAAAAAAATTCTGCCCCTGCCCCCTAGTGGCCAATGTCCCAAGCAACTGCCTGGTGTCCATGTCTTACAGTGCCGTCAATAAATCAATAAATGTTGATGTTTTGGGAACATTGAATCTGGAACAGCCACTTAATATTATCAAGACATGAAGAATTAAATATGAAATAAAACCCACATCAGTGGTATTTGCTTTTATCTGTAGCCTTTCCAGATTTTAACAATTAATTTTTTTTTTTTTACAGACCTACAACAAAAATATTGTCATTGCTACAACAAAGACCATGTATCACTCATACTACAGCTCCTACCAGTATTTAAAGCCTATACAGTATACTGGTGGGCCAACTCTAATACATATTTGACATGATCTCGCGGGCCAAATATAATTACACTGCGGCCCAGATTTGGCCCCCGTGCCTGAGTTTGACGCCTATATTCTAGATTTCTCCACCTTATGTATCTCAGAACAACATATATGACAAGTTCTATGACCTTGTACGCTCAGGTGGGTGCTGAGAAATCTTTCCTGTCCTGACAAGTGGAGGTGTCACCAGAACAACACTTACCTTGTCTGTAACCATGGTAATGTAAAGTGAAGCAGTGCAGAGCATTGATCATTTTCTTAGCCGTCATCATTATCACCCCAATAATCCTTCTTCCTGTAGGCAACTTTCACCTTTACTAGCATTCACTTACAGATTCTGACATAATGTATGTATGTATGTATATATATATATACACACATATATATATATATATATATATATATATATATACATATATATATATTATCAGCACAATTCCATTTTTTGTCCTTCAGTTTGTCTCATTTTTATCTCATCCATCTTCGATGTCCTGCTGTTTAAGTCACTATTGTTTTTCCCCAACGTGAACTGCAACCACTGCCACACCATTTGTCACAAGCTGTCCTCCCCGTGTCTCCTCACAGGCACGCCGTTTAGGGACAGTCAAGTAAGGGACCTGAAGGCTGCCCTGAAGGACACAGATCCCTCCATCCCTCTGGTCTTTGTCAGTGGAAACCATGACCTGGGCAACACTCCCGACGTCAGTTCAGTGGACCAGTACTGCACAAACTGGGGAGACGACTACTTCAGCTTCTGGGTAAAAATCTGGTCTGTTATTGACCCAAATCAGGCACTTTTAGATTAGAGTACAGTCAAAAATATTTAATTTAATTATTTATTGACGTATTATTATCTAACTACACATTGTACAACTGCATAAATACATCTGATTTGACGAATTTTACTTTTACGTTGAGCTGTGTTGTAGCTCAAAATAATTTTTACTAAAACACGTGAGTAAATATTAACTTGATTATATATTAACTTGATTTTGATGGTTAACAAGAAGTTAACCATCAAAACCGACTTCTGAGTCAAATGTGTTGCAGATGTATACGTTAAAATTCCAATGTTCCACACATTCCTTACACGGGCCTGTTTTCCCAGGTTGGTGGCGTCTTCTGTCTGGTCCTGAACTCCCAGTTCTTCTACGATGCCTCGGCCTGTCCTCAGCTCATGGAGGCTCAGGAGACATGGCTGGAGGAGCAGCTAAGCAGAGCCTCATCCCCGCTGGTAGGTTGGCGTCTACATCACAGCTCCCAACGGTCCCATTTCTTCGATAGCTGTTGCAACAATTAGAAATGTTCCCCTGCTATTATTTGCCCTGTTATCTTCTTTGTCCATAATGTTTGTCTTTTCTCCATTCAGGGACCCAAACCCAAACATGTCCTGGTTTTCCAGCACATCCCACTGTATCTGAAGAACCCTGACGAGGACGACGACTATTTCAATCTACAGAAAAGTGTCAGACAAAATCTGCTGGACAGGTTCAAAAGAGCTGGTAGGACATAACGTATTGATACACACATATATACCTATGTATCGTGTTACATTATTTTATATTTATGGGTGGTTTGCACTAGAGAAAAGAGGAATGAAGTTCAGTTGTAGCAAAACACAGTACGTGTGTGTGAATGAAAGGGAGTACAGTGAAAGCGTGAGGTTTAAAGGAGCAGAGGTGGAGAAGGTGGAGGAGTTTAGATACTGAGGATCAACTGTTCAGAGCAGTGGAGACTGTGGAAGAGAGGAGAAGAATAGAGTGGAGTCAGGATGGNGAGATAGAAGAGAGTCAGCTAAGGTGGAGGGACAGGTTTACAGGACAGTGGTGAGACCAGCCATGATGGATGGATTAGAGACACTAGGAATAGGTAGAAGACAGGAGAGTGAGCTGGAGGTGGAGGAATTAAAGATGCTGAGATTCTCTTTAGGAGAGACAAGGATGGACAGGATCAGGAATTAGGTGATTAGAGGGACAACACAGACAGGAAGGTTTGGAGA
>JAFBJS010000186.1:0-12108 GCA_016785265.1 Paraplagusia blochii
TGAAGTATTTGGGCAATATCGGTATCGGTAAGTGTTATATCACATCCCTAATATATGTGTGTGTGTGTGTGTGTGTACATATATGGTATATATGGTGGCTCTCCTCCAATATATGGTGTATATATATACATATACACATACACACACACGTATATACAAACACATGTACATACACATATCTGTATATATTAATGCAGATATAGTATGCAAATGTATAAAAACATGTATACATACATACATACATGCATACAGTATATATTTATACATGCAGTATGTATTGTGTTTTCTGAGTTATCGAGCAGGTAAATAATCCATAACCTCCTAATTCTATTGGTAACCATATGGCAGCTACTCACTCAGCGTGTTCATTAGTCCTCCACTTTCCTGGTGATGGCTGCCGGTGTTGATGACAGGCATGCTGTGGTTAACTGGAGCTGGAGGTGGAGCCGGTGCTGAGGTGCGTTCGTCCTCTGAGTCACTGCTGCTGGAGCTGTCATCGCTGCTGGAGGATGAAGAACTATTGTTGGAGGAGCTGTCGTTGCTGCTCAGCTGATCCATGACCTGCGCCTCCGCCATCAGTTCTGGACAAAACGGCACAAGTCAAAATGTTAGTTGAAACAAACGGACAATCAACAGCCCATTTACAGAAGGAATACGCTGCGATTAGAGAATTGTCTTTCGCATTGATATTTTTTTTAAAGATTCCGTGCCTTTCTCTATGTCATCCATTGGTGAGGCTGGAGATGTCTTCTCCTTCGGGGGAGAACTCTTGGAGCTGGTTGATGACCTGCTGCTGCTTTGGTTATTACTCTTCATCTGTTGACTCAGACGACTCGTCTGCTGCTCCATGCGGGAATGAATCTTGCTGCTACCTTCAGCTCTGAGAAAGAAAAAAATATATATAGACAATACAATGGGTTATGTCTTTCCTCCTTCTATTTTTAATTGTTGTAAAATAATTCTGCCCACCTGGTCTTTTTCACTGCTATGTTACTGTTGAGTTTTTCCAGTCTGTATTCCCCTGTGTCGTGGTTGACGATAAGGATGCACTCTTTCATGTAAGGCCTCTTGGATCCTTTAAAAACTGTTACTGGAGCACTTGAACCCTAAGGAAAATACAAGGAACACAAAATGCTGGTTTCTTCAAAATACACCTGACGATTGATTAAAAGACTTAATATTCCAACAGTTGGGATTCCAGAATTGTGATATTTCACCACTGACATCAACCGTCCACTCATCATGTTAGAGAAGTATTACATGATAACAATACATTCAGTATTAGTTGCTTCTTAATAACTCGGGAACTTCACGGCTTTATCCTCTGACCTCTAAGTTGGGTAAAGTAATAGTGACTTGCTCTCCTTTGCCAACTTCCAGCTCCCCTTCACATGCTGTGTCGATAGAAGCTGGTTTAAAGTCATCTGTAGTGAAACACAATAGAAATTGCAAAGGCTTAGATTTTTACATATATTATGTGTTATTTATTAATATGTTTCGGTAATGTTAGTATTCAGTGTCTTAACCTGGAACCATTTTCCCTCAACTTTTACATAGTATATTATACCTGTTTATTATCATGCATCTATAAATGTAATTGCGAAACGGTACACTAGATGGCGGTAATGTATCGTTAGCTGCAAATCCAACAGCGGCAAGTGCTCTGACAGCTGGTAAGCAAAAGATTTTAAACATCGCATAAGTGATAAATATAAATTGACAACAGAAACAATAATATCAGTTTATATTATAACACAGTTAAATGAAAGGTTTGGCCAACAGACAGAAACGTCACAACTGACTACACGGTTCCAGCAGCTTTCAATAGTTAGGGAGCTAACTGGCTTATTAGCATGCTACAGTTAGCGTCTGAAGCCAGACATCACCAAACGATTTAAAGTCCCACTTACACCGCACGGTGTGAAAGGCACTCTTCGGGTGTTTCTCAAAAGTCTCCCCCAGTTTCAGGACATGTTCTTGGTTGTCAAAGTTGGAATAAGTGGTACCATTCATTTTGGCCTATTTACACTTTTCTGTCTTTCCGTTTTTCCGACAACCATGTATGGCAGAGCCTTGATCACCCCACCGGTGCCTCCTTAAGCCCGCCCCCTCTTTGTTATGATTGGTCTAGACTCCTCCTGTCGGTAAAGTATTGGGTAATCGTCTGTCAATCAAGAGTTTATCATGCCAGCGCGTCTTCGGGGTAAACGGCACATGGTCTCTGGGGCTTTACTCTATAAAAACATGTAAAAACATGTAAAAAATAACGCATGTTTGCTCTATTTTTGGATAATTTATATATTTGCGGTTGATCTGCCTTTCCAAAATAATTAATGGTACAAATTTAAATTCTGTATATATTTTTATTCAACATATATTTTAATTTAACTCAAAAGGGAAAACATTGTGCAAGCTACAAACTAAACAAAGGGAAACATATAAATATTGTATCTTCCAACTTATTAGAATTGTAGAGACAATCAAATATGTAAGATATTATAACCATCTAATAAATACAAGGGACCAGTAATGTGATTGCACCAGCAAATCAGTCAATGTTTGTTTGCTCCAAGTGTAACAATTATCCTGTTCAAACTCACAGCACTGAAGCACTTGTTTGTGCAGCCTGTTTGGCAGATGGTCTTTCCTTGACCCATTTGTGTGTTTTCTTTGCATGTGTAGGTTTTCTTTCTAGGTAATCCGGCTTTTCATCAAAGTCCAAAACTAAATTCAGTATTTAGAAAACACTCTGTTGACTCAATATAAAGATTAGACTTTTTTTAATGACTGTGTGTAAACAGGCAAACTGTTCAGATGTCCAATGTCAGAATGCATTGACTCTTGCTCACCTACAATCACTGATAAGATAGAATAATACCTTGAAAACACAGCTCACACGTCTCTGGACTCACAAACCTCCTACATAGAATAGGCACTAGTGAATGTTGGAAGCTGTAGAAATGACTGATTCTGCAGTCATCACATAAAACCACAGACAGGTGTAGAAAGTTGGGAGTTCAATCTGAGGCTAATGAAGTGTGGCAAGAAGCGCCCTGTAATTTCAGTCTCAATAAGACACTTAGTCTCTGAACCCATGAGCCTGGTGGCAGCCACACTAATCTCTTTTTCTTTCTCTGAACTGATAATGAGCCATAATCCTTGAATTCCTGCTCTGTTCTTGCTCCTCTGAGGAAGCCATATGCTCAACTGCCACCAAACGTTAAAGTATTAGCTTAAAGGAGAAGTGGAATGTCCAGATTAGAAAAGATTAGGAAATCAATGGTCTCACACTGCTGTCCTACAGCTTCTTGTCCACTCACACTGCGTGAGGAGATAGTCTGTGCCCATATGTGTGAGTGAAAATGAAGTGTAATGCTCAGGGTTACAAGTGGAGATTAAATCTTTAGATCAACTAAGTTCAAGTTGTCCTGATACAGATATATTTTTCTGCATTTTATATTATAATATCAATAGTATTCTATATACTGTATATAGCAGTGGTCCCCAAACACTGGGTTGGGTACCGGTACCGGTCCATGGGTGAATTGGTGCCGGGCCGAAGAAAAGTAATGTTTCCTTTTGGCCCCATCTGGCTTTTACTTACACTTGATCCATACCCATATCAACTGAACAATAGAATGGCTAGGATTCCATCATCCATAATGCAACTATATTCAATTAGGAAATATAACAGTTAAGAAAATGACGCCGAGTCATTGATACAAGACTCTTACTTTTTATACTGGTCTGGTAGCAGAAAGTTGTAGGCTGTGTGCACTTGAAAAATCCTTGTTGTGCCTATGCACAGATTACCTATAAAATCGGGTAGGAAGATTTTATAGGTAGGAAAATATTTCACACCGGAAAATGTATTTTGTTAAGATGTATTTATCTGCCATAACTTAATGACCGATCTGTGAAAATAGTTAGAGACCGGCCCGTGGCACAACAAAGATTGGGGAACCCTGGTGGTATAAAGTATGTAAATCCTAATTCCATCTAATCCAAGATGTTTTAATTGTCCATATTATCTTTGGCTTCTCTTCACTGTCTTTCTTCTTACTTCTGTCCCTGTCTATAATCTTTTTCTTGAATGCCATAGGACATAGGACGTTTATCAGGTTTATTTAGGGTTTTTAAAATTTTTTTCCTACTTCTTGGAACTCAGGGTGAAGTTTGACTAACTAGCAAGGGACAGGTCGGCGTCTGTATGTCCCATATGAAAAGAGGCTTCATTGGATCTGTTTCCATGGAAGAAAGTAAACATTAGCTGTGCCCTGATGCTATCACTTACTTGTGGGGGTTACCCTTAGAATGTGGAAGGTGAGTGCCACTGTTTCCAAGCAACTATCCACAAAATCACAATACAAGAGTGGAGACACAATACGGAGTTCTCAGGTTGTAGGCTGTCAGCAGTGGAAACAACAACCATCGAAGGACATTGGAGGGGGACAGAGATCTATATAATATAACCTACATACAGCTTAGTAGGCTGCTCACTAGACCTATTCAAGTGTGTACATGGATCCCAAGATTAAGTACTTGAAACCTCTATTTTAAAGTATTCACGTTGTACCAACAAATATATGAAGTAAATAGTATATTTTTATTACATGTGTTTGGTCCTTCAGCGTAGTTGAAACGAATACAACAATAGCCTTAATTGAAATAATAATAATAATGGGCAGCAATGTTGCTGAGTGATTGAGTTGGACTTGGGTCAGGAAGATTTCAAGTTCAAATCCTTACAGCTGCCAGCACAGCATCGTCCCGACCCACATAACTTCCAGAGGGCTCACCAACTACAGGAAGGTTCACAATATGGTGCAGTGTGATTTGGGTGGCAACTGAGGAGACTGCCATCCTTATCCTCATATCCGTCCTGGACGGATAAGAGAATGGAAATGAATCAATGAATGAACAATAATAATAATAAAAAATATATATTATTTTCCCTTTCTGTCGTCCATTAACTTCCATCTGTCCATACCTGTCACTTGTGCTTCTTCTTAACTGTACCTTATTTAATCACAAACCTTTAATTTTGTTAACTAATTTTGCAATAATTTTTCCTTAAAATGATAATCTCTTGTCCTTGTAAATCTGTTTCTTTCATAAATCGAAGATTTTCAGTCACAGGTGTGAATAGTGAAGGGTTACTGGAGGGTTCAGTTGTTGTTGTATATCAATATTTCTATGAAACCAAAACTCGAAGCGTTTCCTTTGGCTGTATTGTTTGTGTCAGTCTCTGTTCCTCTTTCAACACCTTTAAACCCTCCTTTAACACAACCACCTGGTTTTCATCTCCTAGGTATTCATTTACACTGAGCCCATTGTAGCCTGCATTCACCAATAATTCCTCCGCACACACAGCAGAGCTGCAAAATATTCAAGTGCTTGTTCACAGTAATAAACCTGTCAGGATCAAAATGGAAATGAGACGCTGCTCTGAGCTGAAAAGTCATTTCACTCTGATTTTGTTTTCATTTCAGATCCTAATGTAGTTTTAGGAATTGTTTTATGACACACTCTGTTTAATGTTAAACATTTTCTTTTTATCATCCCCCTACAGGATGAGCCAATTTAAAGTAACAGGAAAAATTCTGGCATCTACACTCTTAAAGTTCAGCTGCAGTGTCAGCACTTCAAAAAGAACTGTAGGTGTCAGAAATAGTTATGCTCTTATCAAAAACTAATCCAAGTTGCATCCATTCCTCATTGCTGTCTTGTTTTCACCCTTTTTGATATTGTCAACTTTTTTCGTACATTATCTTTTATTTCCTCCATTATTAGTGTCTTCTTCTTCTTTTCCTTTCTGCTTATCACTTCTTCACGGATTGCCACAGTCCATCATCGCTTGCCACCCCCTCTGTCCTCTTCTACTCTGACTCCAACTACCTCCATGTCCTCCTTGACTGCATCCATCAATCTCCTCTTTGTCTCCTACCTGGTAGCTCCATCTCTAGGATCATTCTTCTACCAATGTATCCACTGTCCCTCCTCTAAACATGTCCAAACCATCTCAATCTGGCTTCTCTAGCTTTTCCTACAAACCTTCCTGTCTGTGTTGTCCCTCTAATCACCCCATTCCTGATCCTGTCCATCCTTGTCTCTCCTAAAGAGAATCTCCAGCTCTGACTTCTGTCTTCTGTCCGTTGCTAGTATGTATTTTACAACTGTGTTTCCAGGAATTTCCCCTTATGTCGTCCTCTTTCCTGGCAGCCCTGCCTCACTAATGCCACCCCTCAGTGTTCAGATTTGATGAGACCCTAATTAAACAAAGTTGAATGATGCACTTGGACATCACAACCACACCTCCAGCCTTCATAGTGTCTGTGCTGGAAGGAGTGGCAGAATGTATGCGTGTGTCTGTGTGTGGCCTCAGCCAGCGTTTTCTCTTCTGAGCCAATCAGAAGGAGAGCGACAGTGTTGGTCCAGCATATGGCAAGCGGTGTGTTCACTTGCTGTTGGAAATATCTTAGACAGACTAGGATATTGTTTAGAATCACCAATTCATGTAACAAAATGGATATAAACAATTACATCAGTGCCATCAGTGTCACTCCCTTTTTTTGTCATTCTTCATCTCATCCACCCGAATCACACTGGCCCATTCTGTGAGCCTTCCTGTAAGCGGTGATCCCACTGGAAGTTATGTGGGTGGGGATGGTGCTCAATTTCAGTGCTTCTTCAAATTGATCTAGTTAAAATCACACACTAGGGCAGGACAAAAGCAGATGTCAATCAATTTGTATCCCTAGCTGTTCCAAATCCAATTCATTTTGTGTTAAGACAAAGAGTCAGAAATGGCACCGTGCAGAGATTACTGAAGGCACTAAAGCTGCTTTGAGGATATGACCCAAGAGGCCAACTACAGATGGAACAGTGCCAGTAATGTGATTGCGTGCACAAGTCAATATCTTTCCAACTGCACAAAGAAGATAACATCAATTTAAATGACTGTGGTCATCTACATGGAGTGAAATGAAATCTTTATGTCCACAATGTGACACCTAATATACTGAAAGCACTAAGGATAAGCAAAAATGGCCTTGAAATATTGTAAATATATATATATATATATATGTATATGTATATGTATGTATGTATGTATATATATATACGCATATCCATTAGAAAATATGTTTGTAAGTGTATAATACAGACACCATTGTTGTCAAAAAATAGCCATTTTGTTTCCCCAGCCTTTATGGTCAGGTGTTAAAATGTACATATAAAGATACTGTAACTTCTTAAGTCCTGGATACAGTCACAGCTTATATTAACATTGTTATATATATATAAACTACATATATGTTTGTATATATATATATGTATATATAATTAATAGTAATTTCCAGAGGGATACTCCTGAGGGATTGATAAAGTTCTATCTATCTATCTATCTATCCATCCATCCATCCATCCATCCATCCATCCATCCATCCATCCATCCATCCATCCATCCATCCATCCATCCATCTATCCATCTATCCATCTATCCATCTATCCATCTATCTATCTATCTATCTATCTATCTATCTATCTATCTATCTATCTATCTATCTATCCATCTATCCATCTATCCATCCATACATACATGCATATATATAAACACACACAAATACATACTGTATATTTTAAGGATACTGATTCTATTTCCCACAACATAAATGGATGAGTGGATGTACACGCACACACATACATAAGTAGATATATATTTGAATATAAATACACACACATATTTAAATAACACCTGGTTGCTTTCATGATTGAGTTAACGCCATCTCTTCAAAATAACTGATGACGTCAGTTATAATACATTTAATGTTTCTCCGGTTTTTCATCCCCTTTCGCCAAAGTGAAAGTAAGACACTTTATTCACTCTGATTTACTGAAATAAGCTCGATGCTGAATTTTACGAGCAGCACTTGAACGCAGCATAGTTCCCAAGGAGAAAGCCGCAAAGGAAAGAAGGGGTCGCGATGTGAAACCGGGATCCTCCGGTAAAAACCCTTGAACAGAACCAGAGTTGAACGGTCTGGGTCTAGAGTTAACTCTGTGTTAGTGCTTTGGTTCTGCGGGTGTTTCCTTGACCGTACAGCCTGCACTGGTCCCGGGGGTGAGGACTGAAGCTGCCCGGGTTCAACCTGCTGAGGCTGAGAGTAAGCTGGACTGTGATGGGATGCAGGTGGAGGCGCCAGGAACAACACAGCGAGTAAGTGGGGTTTTTTGGGTCTCATTCTAACATGAATATTGACAGCGTCCATTTTAATGGCAATGCAAAATAAAAAGGAAAATACAAAGAGTAAAACTATAACTGTTTTTATTGTTCAGTGATTTTCTCTTCCATGAGGGTGTTGACATAGTTGAAGTTGTTAATATACTGGATATAATATACCTTTATTTTATAGAACTTTTTTTCTTTCTCAATACAATGTCATGCAACACCTTAGGTGTGGCATGTCAGTGTGCTATGGAATATATGAATATTTATCATATTTTGGACAACATACAATACATTTTTAACTGGTAGAGAGGAGCCAAGGTACCACAGTAGCTAAGTGGGTGGAGCAGTCACCCTAAGGTCTCTGGTTTGAATGCCAAATTGAACAAATGCTGTTTTCTGTGTCGTGTTTCATGTTCTTACATGTTGTAGGCGCTGATGCGATTATAAATGGTTGACATTATAAAGGTGGATGTGGAAGAAAAGAATGACATTTACCAAGAAAGTACAATAACATTTTTTAATAAGCACCCGCCGCTCGTCCAAACAGTTTAGACACGGCAATTTCACCGAGATGGAACCTGGCAATAAGAACAGATAAAGGGCCATAAAAAGTGATTGTTCTTTCAACTTGATTTATATGTTGTGGTTCCTGAAATATATTTTGAACAGACAGAAACATAAATTGTGATATTGGTGCAGGGTCAGGTCAGCGTGCTTGGTCTTTTTGATTTTCTCTGGGGATGCTGGGGATTCTGATATGCTACCAGGTAGGAGACATAGAGTAGGTTGATGGATGCAGTGAGGGAGGTAGTTGGAGTCAGAGAAGATACAGAGAATAGGGGGAGATGGAAAATGTTGATTATGTGATGATGATGTGTGACAACCCCTAAAAAAGTTAAAAGGAGAAGAAGAGAATTGTTCTGGAGTTTCTTCTGTGTGAAGTTGATTCCTCCGTAATCAAAATGTGACAATAAGGAAAACTTCTCAATGCCACCTGGTAAAACGTGTGCATTTCAGTGAAAATACGGAAGTGTAATTACCGTACAAACCATTTCTATAATTTTGAAAAACTTTGCGGGCTGGATTGTAGAGCTGAACGGGCCACATCAGCCCCCAAGCCTTAGTTTGCCCATGCCTGGCCTATAGGAAATGGAAGAGGTGCCATGATGTTGTACCAAATGTGGCCACCAACCACTTGAGAAACACTGGTTTGAATACATTGTTTTACTACAATTAAAAATGCATGATTGTAGGTACAAATAATAAAATATATATAAAATGGTGAAAGTGTAAACAAGAATGCAAGTCGTGGTTTGTACCGTGTCTGTTGTTAAAAGCTCCACTAACACCAGGATTGATGCTGTGACTGCTGCTCTAAAGAGATTATCCTCATTACCCAGGTCAAAGACCAGGAAACAGCTCCAAGTCTTGACTCCCTTAGGAGATCGTCCCTTTGTCCTGAACTCTATCCCCAGAGTCAAACTGTCCTTAAGGCATACATGAAACACGGCAAAGAGTTCAGTTGTCTTTTAGAAGGTGCAATTTTTAAAGATTATTCCATCTCATTGGGTATTTTTTAGTACTTTTTAGTATAATACCATTTAGTACATGAAAAACACAGCCTGTGCAGTTTTTCCTCAGGGAGTTCCTGCTCTCTCACAGAGACTCCCTCGAGTCCTCGACTGTGACATTTTGGGGATGACTCTTCTGCAGAAAGCAGGTGCATCTGAGCAGTAGCTGAGAATGCCTCAAGGGCTGATGGGAAGTCCTGGCTGTTGTCCAGACTGCAATCAGATCATGGTAATGAATACAACCAAATGGTGAAATTTGCAACCTTGGCTGTTTCTTTGTTTTAGTAGGGCTAGAAAAATACTATAGAATAGTCACCCATACTGGTCGCTTATGATTAGTTGATACAAAGTGATATATAGGCTAAAGAGCCATCCTTCGTTGGCAGGATCCTTGGTTGGTTGATTCATTTTGACATTAAATGTTGTAATGTGGTAAATCTTAAATCTTGTTTAATTTTGAACTATTTTGCAAACAAAAGAGGCATGAAGAAGAAAAACAAACTCTTAAAGATTTAGTATACATTAGTCCAAAATGTAATAAATAATCAGGCAAAAAATGAATGATTTGACAATGACAATCATAAAAAGAGAGAGCTAAAAATGAGTTAATAAGCATTTTAACGTTGTCACAGAAGCAGCGATGGGTAGAGAAAGCATAGAAAAAACATTTCCATTAAGAAAGGCCAGGCTCTGCAGCATTAGTTAATGTTTAACCATATTTTTAGCCCGGCAATGTTTTCCTATTGGGTGACGTGATGCATTAGTGACACAGCTGCACCAGTTCTATTAACTCTGTAGTCCTAATACCATAAACAGCACAGACAATAGATTAACCTGTAGTTAATTTCTGTAGTGCAGTGGTCCCCAACCACTGGGTAGGGGACTGGGACCAGTCTGTGGGTGAATTGGTGCCGGGCCACAGAGAAATAATGTTTCCTTTTGGCCTCATCTGGGTAATACTTACGCTTGATCCATACCCATATCAACAAAAGAACTGACCAATAGAATGGCTAGGATTCCATCATCAATAATGCAACTATATTTGATCAGGAAATATTTTCTCAGTAAAGACAACAATAAACTCAAAATGACGTAGAGTCATTGACACAAGATTCTAATTTTTTATCTGGTAGTAGATAATAATAGGCCTTCAGAAATATTTGTTGTGCCCATGCACAGTTAATTTTGGTAGAAGATTTTATAGGTAGGAAGATATTTTCGAACACAGGAAATTTAATTTTATTAAGTGGTATTTATCTGCCACAATTTAATTACCGGTCCGTGACGAAAGCAAGATTGGGAAACATGCTGTAGTGAACACCTTTTTCTGTCCTATGGGTAAATTAATGAACACAAACAGCAAACCAGTTAAATCAAAACCAACAGGCATAAAAAAGTAAATATATTAACAAATTCAAAACACCAGGATTACATTCCCCATGATTGAAATTGCCAAAAATTCCAGGAAATGCTAATGAAGTTGTTTTAATTTCTCTGCGGAGACGGCAAGACAATTGTCTGACACAGTGGGAGACCCTGCTCACGCTCTATGTAGCAGCATGGATTTTCTTTCTTCCTGAACAGGGTTGCCTTGACGCTCCCTGCATGGATTATTCATTGGGTGATGTGATAAAAGGTCAAGCAGTAGACCTGCAGGCACGCGCACACACACACTCACACACACACACACACATACACACACATACATGCATAGCTAAGGAGTCCCTGGGACCAGACATAGTTTGACAGGATGATGTGTCAGACTGAACCAATGGGAATCCGTAGCAGGTGCATGAAGGCCCCGCGGCCTTTATTGATAATGTGGCATTGTGCTCAACCGGCTTTGTTTTGGAGCAGCATCACCTTGACTGGTCACATTATAATAACCCACCATTAGCATAGTGACAGAGGTTGTGTGTTCATTGACTTCCTGTTGCTTACATTACCAGTCACAGTAATTGCTGAGGTTGTTGCTCGATGCCAACTGTGCTATTTTACATTACCCCAGAACACCTCCAACATGACCGGTATTTCACCAGTTTAACCTCCGGAGCGCATTTATGTGGGAGACCAAAAATTTATATTCACACCTCCTATCAAGCGGAGTGTCAAAATGCTGTATGGAGTGTGGACAGATGTGACCTCAGCTGAGGGCTCCTCTGCCTTGATCAGAGGAATGCCAATATGACTTCAGATGTGTTTATCAGACCTTCACGAGAGGAAAGAATTCCAAATATCTCAGACAAAATTGATAATCTAGCTTGTGCCGTCTGTGTGCTGTCAATATTAAACAATGGAGTGTGTATG
>JAFBJS010000186.1:15113-50285 GCA_016785265.1 Paraplagusia blochii
CTATCTATCTATCTATCTATCTATCTATCTACCTACCTACCTACCTACCTACCTACCTAACCACCCACCCACCCACCAATCCATCTATCTAATAATTAGATTCTTTTAGACACACACATATATACAGTATATATATATACAATCATTTTAGCAATAAAACAATAAAATATAAAAGGCTGAAATGTCATTACGCCCTGAGGTGTGTTTTGCCCTCGAGAATTGTCTTGAAGGTAGCAGGAGTGATCTCTCCACATAGTAACACTCACGTCTTTTAGATCTTCCACCTGTATAATCGGGATAATGGCGTTTTACTGTCAGTGTATCTGTCTCCAAGGAGATTTCTCCCATTCTGTTTGCTTGTGAGTGTAACATGGAGTCTGATGCAGAATGTAAATGAGGCGCGGTGCCGCCCCACCTGACTGCTTAAACATGACCTGTGTTCATGTTGTGCTGCGTGTCCACGTCCACAAACTGCTCCCGACCATTAGGATTCCTGTCACAGAGCCCGTTCTGTCACAGATGGAACGTTGCTGAATCAGCAGGTCAGTTCCTTGGGCCATGTTGACCATCGGGGGGGGGGCATAGAAAGCTGTCTGGTCTGAGAGGGCTGGGATGCTGCGTTGACTCTCTTTGTTTCTGCATTTAATGGACCGTTGAAAAGCATGTCAGGTGCACAGACCGGGGCCTGTCTTCTTATCCACAGGAACTGGGAGAGACAATAAGGTTGTACAGACAGACAGGATACACGAGATCCAAAGATATTAGCAATTTCTTCAATTTCTTGCTCTTTTCCTTGCCTATTACCACTAAAGGCGCATTTATTTGGAACAATTTATTTTATAATAATAATGATAACAGCAAAAATAGCAGTTTAAGTTCAGAGCTGATATATACCAATTTTTAATGGCATTGTTCTCAAACTCACGGCCCGTGGGCCATTTGTGGCCCGTGCAATGATATTCTGCAGTCCCCACACTAGGAATAGGAATGGTTTATTGTTCATCCCTGGAGGGGGAAACACTTTTTACAGTAGCTCAAGAACAATAAGATATAATAAGAATAATAGAAAGACAACATTAGAAGAGAAAAAAATATATATATAAATACATAGAAATTAAATAGAAAAAATAAAGAGAAATGTAATTAACAGTATGAAATGGGAAAAAAATGTAATGACAACACAATATGCATGAGTTGAAGGTTTTTATGTAGAGTACTGGTTGAAGAGTCTGATTGCTGAGGGAATAAAAGACCTGCGAATTTATAATAATATTTTATAGATTTGTTCTCCACATTTTATGGTAAATCCTATAGTTCTCAAAACCCTGATCCACAGTCCTCCTTCTGGTTCGGTGTTGTATTACACAGAATCTATGGGAAACAGATTTTTTTATTCATTTTTTATCTTTTGTATTGAACACTGAAAGCTGACGCGGCCCTTCAGTGAAATGATAGTGTGGGTGGTGGCCCTCAACTTGTTTGAGTATGAGACCCCTGTTCTTTGCTTGATAGTTACCAAAATCACTTAAGTCCTTATGTCAGTAACTATGGTATTGTATCTTGCAGGATTACTATTGGGGACAACACATCATCTGTAGGGTAAAATTAACCTCACTCAAGATAGTCTGACCACAGCTCCCATTCCCTATGGGTGGGTGAACAATCTTACGCTTGGTGAATTCTGCTTCACAATGAGAGAAGGAGCTGACATTGAAGGATCAGATGACATAGTTTGGTATTTATTCATCAGGTTATATATCATAATATACCTTTTTAACAATAGTGGTCTAATAAAATTGATTGATTTAGACCAACATCTCTTTGCTTCCTTCCCATCAGCAGAATTTTCCTCGTGTCCTTTGTTATTTCTGTCCATGTTGAATTTCAGCCGCTCCTTTTTTTCGTACAGCTGTAGCTTCAGGATGTTGTGGCTTTTGATGTAGTGATAGCCCAAGGTCTCCTCTAATGGCTTCTCCATGTGCTTATTTAAAAGGCAGTAACCTTGGGTCGGTGCCTGGTCTTCATTGGTCCCATGGTCATATTTCAGCATCATTTGATAACGTGACTCCACAAACCATCCCGGGCTTGATGGAGACATGGAATAATTGCCTCCCAACAGTTCACATTTACCCCTGGTTGCCTTCATTCTGTCTGAGTGGGGTCATTGAGATGCAAAAAGCCTCATCCACCGACTGAATATTCAGCGTACACGTCAGCCGGCTTCGTCCACTGATGTGTAAATGCTGAATTTTCTGCACTGTGTCCTTGCGTCCTGCTGTGAAGAAGATTGACATGGATGAATTTTGATGTACAGTGTGTTTTATTCCAGCCTCTACAGCCTTGATGGAAGACAAAGTATTGATCACTAACCTCCATTTGAGAGACCAGTCTTCCATCCATTGATGATGAGCCAATGATCCCGGCATCTTTTTTTTAATTTTTAATTTCAGCTCAGTGCAGGCAATATCTCAATGTTATCTTCAGATGTATTATGCAGAATATGTTCACCTTCAATTTCCTGTCAATTACAGAGTGAAGCACATGCAGAAGTGAATTAATTTCATGTCAAATCTGGTGTCTACGGGTGCTAGAACTATTCAAATTTTATTTAATTCCTTTCCCACATTCACTTGCCTGAGTCGGTGTATTAATTATTGAGTTATATAAGGGAAAATGTAATGTTTCTGACCCAGTTAGACTCGGCATTACGCTTCGTGGCGTATGTGTAGACAAGGGAAAAAGTCTAATATTAGCACAATTGATAAACTGTCAGTTAACCTTGAATTGGAAAAGAATTAGCTAAGTATGTGGTTTAGATATTTCAAGGGCATTTCTTGATAAATTCAAGGACATTTGTCAAGTCTTGTGGGACACATGTCTTTTAACAGCCATTCGTCTGAATGCCATAATCTCATGTAACTGTAGATTTGAACCATATCACCATCAGTGAACATCTGTGTCGGATCGTGATCATCTGATAACAGATGTCTAGAGAGGCTTGTTGTAAAACACCTACTTCAGGGGACCTTCTGCTACCGATCTGGGTCTTGGGACTCATCATCAGGGTTAGGATTTTAGGATATTTTTTTTTCTTCCTATCCAGATCCCAGCAGTGATCCTGAGTAGACCAGTGCCATAGACTGACTATATCCTCTATGTGCATATCTGAGAAAGGAGGTCATGGATTTTTTTCTCCATGTAACATTTGACATGTAAAAGCATCTTCGATGGAGTTCCGCTGCGGTTCTGTCTTCTCCCCACCAGACCTGTTTCTGTTAGTGTGAATAGAACATTAATAATGAATGAGGTCAGTGCGTCATAATGGCTACATGTGGCCTGGTTTTCATCCATTTCCTCTTCAACATGCAACCTGCTAAAACAAACACATAATATCAGTCTGTTGTAGCTGCTGCTACTGCTTTTCATATGTTCACTGCCAGCGGATCCACAGTTGGACGCCTGTACTGTTATTCAATGTCTCATCTCTGATTGTGTGAATGTTGGGTTGTTTAGGCTAAAGACTGTTTGTGTTTCAACTTCTATAAGTTCTTGTTGATAACATCTTACCACTTTTTTCTGTACAATGGAGTCATGGTACAGACTGTGATTGCAGTCTATGCCCAGGTTAGCGTTGAATGTCCCCCAGATGTAGTGTTTAAGCAATCTTTAGGGACAATAAGATGCACAAAAAAACCTATAACATTCTCATAAATTGACAGTGTGCCTCATATGTCTAAATTCTGGTTGTGTTTGATGACCTCGAACAACACTCACAAATCTGTTGTTTAAGCACAAGTAATGCTGTATCATGCCGTGTTACAACAGCGTGGATTAAATGACTGGGCTTCAATGCAATGTTATAATGTGTTTTCAAGGACCCCAACATGCCACTGGTTAGGAGACATTCTTATGTAGTGGAGTTCAAACTCAAGGTACCTGATAAAATACCTAAAATAGGCCGTTCATTGACATTGTGCCATATTTCACTTTTTGCCAAATTTGACTTGTTCCTTATACAGTTTATCAGGGGAGTTTAACTTTAGAGAAAGTTTGTAGAGTTTTCTGAATCATGTGGAAAATAAACACCTAGGGAATATTAAGAGAGAGGGTGATAGAGATCTTCTTCTCCTTTCAGCTTGTCCCTTTTTCAGGGATTGCCACAGGGTATCAATGTTTTCTATTTCTTCATTTTTCACTCTTGACTCCAACTACCTCCTTGTCCTTTCTCACTGCATCCATCAACCTCCTCTTTGGTCTTCCTTTTTGTCTCCTACATGGTAGTTCTATTTTCTATGCTCTAAGATAGAATGTTCTAACAAATCACATGTTTTGAAAAACTCTAGATCCCATTTAGGGAAATTGTCTACTTTCAGTGGGCTCACCACCTGGGGGAAGGTTCATCAGGGTGTGTTAGGGTGCAGTGTGATTTGGGTGGCAGTCATGGAAACTACTACCACATGACCTGGTAACACATAAGTTGACGAAGATTAGTCAAAGTGTTTTAGGCAATATTTCATCGATGCATATTCTTGCATGATCAAAAGCAAGAAAGAACACTGGCACTTGATTGGAGATCATTGTTCACATTCGACTTATTTCACCTCAAATTCCGTAGTAAAACTATTTACACGTGTAGTAACCACCATTGGCCACCACATCCACTCCCCTAATTTAACATGTGAGTGGACAGACACCCAGCTGATTGATAAAGACAAATTTAGTTCAGTGTGTCAGCCATGCTTTTCTCACATTCTTGTTTTTGTGTCACTGGGTCTCTTTGTGCATTGTGTTCTCCATCAATCTCCACCCTGTTGTCCATCCCTCCATCGACTGTCAGCCATCAAAGGGCTGCACTGTGCCCCACAATGCCCCTGTGGTTTCCAAGCAATCAAGTCCCATGTCAACACACTAGGAAAAGACTTTTGTTTTTTTTAGCAGCCCTTTAATAACTCACTCCCCCCACGTCAACATATAAACATTTTAATCGGGCTAAGGGGGTCAACGACAGTGTATTGTTCTTCTATGGGAAAGCTAACAGAAAAAGCGATGGTTGGAGTTTTCAACAAACTGCTCTGCAAAGTGGACTGGGAATAGAATGGATTCTATATCTTCACAGCCAATTTTGCTGATTTCATTGTTTCTCTCTTTAAGGTGTATGAGGCATTTGATATAAATAATATGTTATATATTATTTCTGTCATTAAAAAACAAAACTACTGGAAAAAAATCCCCCGAAAATTGCTACTAATAATACAGTATTCAATTGTATTTTTGACATTTTCAAGTCCATTAGGGCTAAGTCATGACTTATTCATGTTTTAACCAAATTAGTCCAAATAAAATAATAGTGATTGTCCCGTAACCGGACTTACCACAAATATCTGTGCCAAAATTGAGTTTTTATGAGAAACATTTAAGTGTCAGCAGACTTAGTTTGTTGTAATTTTTTGTATCAACTTATTTGTAAGTTGTACTCTGTTTAGAGTCCAAGTAAACCCATGGAGGCAGCCTTGTTGTCACACTGTCAAGATTCAGTTTCTCAATTGGACGATAGCATGATCACATGACAAACCGTGCCACTGTTCGTGAACCAAGATCTCATTGCAGCCTGAAGAGTCTAGTTCTGCATGAAAAGCCTCTGCACAAGGAATTGACAGGACTTCTTTTGTGACAAACCCAAGCCTAACGTTGCTTGTTTTTTTTTTTTATGAACTTAAGATAGCCTAGTTTGGAGATGTCGGCGCAAGATGTAACAATAATAAGGTTCATCTTACCACCTACTTGAAGACCTACCATCTACCTTTAAAAATTATTTTAATGTGACTGGAATTATCTAAACAATTCACTTAAACTTTGTCGCCCTCTTTCATACTATCGCCAGCTGCTCCCACATCATGGATTATTATTATGGACTATATTTAGAAGTCCTCAGGTTTTCAATTTCTTGATAATATTCATATCCAACAAACGTCTCTCTCTGCCGTCCCTCTGCTTCTCTCTGAGTAAAATGGTTGTCCGTGACTCGACAACATCAGTTGGAGAGCTGTCTGAATTATTCAACCAATGGTAGCGACCTCATGAATTATCCAACCTGGTTCAGACGGACATCACGGGACAGTGGACATGTACTGGAAATGTTTCAATTTTAAATCTAATAACAAGACGTAGTCAATTTTAACATTTAAATCATTAAGTAAAAATAGGCCATTTTGCAGTTAAAGATAGATATTGTATTAATTTATGTTCTGACAGGAATTCTTCACGAGGTTTATAGTTAGCTCGACTAATGAAATAGAAAAAGTCACTCTTGGCTGCTCTCCTCTACAGAAGGACATTATGTGTGTGATTTGTAACTTCTGGTCTTTATAACTGGGTGACTTAACCCTGACTATTTATCTTTACTTGGGACCAGACACCAACCTGATGCTGCGTATGATGACGAACCTGAGGTTAATGACTTGCCGTAGAACACATTGGCAGGAAACCAAAAACCCTGGCTGTTCCTGTCCTCTACTCTCCTACATATTTGTGGAAGACATTGGTACCTGGAAGGGCTAAGAATAAGGAGAAATATCTGCTGAAGACAGGAAGCAAGAACTGATCTGATCTCAGATTTTTTTCTGAAATGGTCCATCTAACTTTGAGGTGCAACAAAGGCTTGTGTTTGTTTACAAGTTGTCACTTTTTTTGGACTTGGGTTTTACTTAATACTGTTTCCAATGGGTTCACCACCAAAAAGAAGGCTCACAGTAGGGTGCACTGTGATTTGGGTGGCAGTCGTGGATCCGTTTTGACCTGACAATGGATGAGTGGATGAAATAATCTAACAAAGTTACTTCATGCTGCTGAATGAGGTCTATTCTTGTTTGGGTTTTTTTTACTCAGTGATTTGGATGGATTTTGATATGGTACTTCAATTCAGTCTCCATGTGATTGGAGTTGAAGATAAATTATTTATAGTTTTTCTGTGACTGAAATTATTCTTAAAAATAAGAAATGTACTTTTAGGAAATTGGAATCAGTGATGTACGTCTCAATTGAGAAAATCCGAATCGGCCTGAAAGCTGTGATTTGTGCTTTGTTGACTTACATTTAATTGTCTAATTTAATAATTCAATGGAGACTGTGATGACTTGGATTTTGCAGGATTGTGATGGGACAGGACATCATGTCCGATCAATTTACAATTGATTGGACATTTGCTAAAGATTATTTTCTATTAAGGTTTGTTTTTGAGCAACTACTTAAATTGTTGTGTTCTTCCTTGGGTGATTAATTGAGCCTAAATGATGATGATGACTTTGTCAATAAATCATTTTGAGGTTCGTCCAACAGCAGCCTAATCATATGTGGGTGGCTCCAGAATGATTTATCTCGTATAAGTACAGTTCTATAATTTACCACATGGAACCCTTAGTTTTTTAATGAGAGGAATGTTGATTTTTACATCTTTTTTTTTTGCCTCCCACAGTAACTGCCAGATGCTGCAGTCACTTCCCCGTCACATGCACTGACTGTAAGATTCATGTGCAAGTTTCCTTATTCTAACCTGCTCAGTTTGGCTGTATTTATATGAATTATATATGGATAGTTGGTGGATTTCAACCTGAAACTCTCAGGTCCTGTTCCTTCACCTTTTGGCCACCACTGCCTAGAATCTATGATCACAAATATGCATATCTTGTAGAACCAAGTCACGGATCCACAGCTTTTGATGAATGCTCTCCTGTGGTTGCAAAACTCATTTAATGTTTCTTTTTTTATGCACGATGGAGCTGCTAAATATTATGTGAGTGATGCTTCAACAGCCTTGAAGGGTTCATTGCATTTCTGTTAGCCAAATCTCAGGTTCCCCTGCCCATGGAGAATATCAGGATAACGGTTAATTAAACAGCTGAGTATGCTAATGAAAAAGTACTGGATCTCCATCCTGGTAGGAAACACACTGCGTGCTGTTCTTCCTGTGCATTCTATGGCTTAATATAATTAGAATTTTTGCTTAAAATGTTGGAAACCTAGTATAGTTATAGTATATGTAGCCAGGTGGTAATAGATCAGGTGTTTTGACTTGCGGGACACAATTGGTCCTAAAATTGGACACATAGGCTGAGTCCAGGGCAGAAAGATGGATCGTTGGTTTAATCCAGTGCTTCTCAAAGTGTGGGGTGGGCCCCCCCTGGTACGATGCGGAGGGGGGCGCTTGTGACAATGGGGACCATGCTTTTTTTACGTTGCACTACAATAAAAAGTTGAACTGTATCTCTTTCTTTTTGTTTCTTTTATGTTAACAAGGATACAATGTTATGTAGAGGTGTACTTATAACTATTTTATAGACAAATACTCTTATT
Source organism: Paraplagusia blochii (assembly GCA_016785265.1). Lineage (NCBI taxonomy): Eukaryota > Metazoa > Chordata > Actinopteri > Pleuronectiformes > Cynoglossidae > Paraplagusia > Paraplagusia blochii. The sequence goes on from JAFBJS010000186.1 coordinate 23,463, forward strand.
TATAGTTATGGCGTAGAGTAGGTGGTGGGGAGGGGGGCGCAAATTGTTTTCTTCTTCCTAGGGGGCGCCGCGTAACAGAAAACAATTGAGAAGCACTGGTTTAAACTAAGATAAAAGGCATGTGTAGGTCATGAATAAATTTCTAAAACCCTTTATGAGGCCATCTACTGAGGAAACACATTATTGCAGGAAAACTTATAAGTATAATTATTATTCAAATATGTTATTTAATTTGGACAATGTTGGTGGGCCACTTTAAAAAGCTCAACAGAACGCATTCGGCCCCCGGGCCTTACTTTGCCCATGCCTGTAATACAGTAGATTGAAACTACATTTTACAGTTAAGTGCTTTTATGTTGTGATGTTTATTGATGTGGTTGGTTTCAGTCTTATTGTGGTGATAGGGCATCTGCTGCAGTGTTTTGTGATCTGTTTCATAGTCACACCATGAGTGTACTGGCTCAAAACAGTGTGAAGCCTTTTACGACTGCTGCGCCACAGGAAGCTTCAACTGTGGGATTCCTGCGGGCAGACGACAGCTATCTCACGCAACTGAGAGGCATGCTGTATATTAGCACGCGTAATGATAATTTTCACAAAATGGAAATGCATGGTTGTTGCATAATGTCCATATACTGTTATATAAGTATGCATATTAATCAGGAATATTGGATTTTTATTGAGATGAGTAGGCTTCATATGAATGTAACCCTGTACTTTATGATGACACTGAAATGCCAACATTCATTTCCAATCAGTCATTACAGGTGATAATTATGTTGATGGTATTATGTGTCCCTTCATGGTCCTCATTACTCTGGTGTACAGTATAGATGACTGTTATTTCAGCTGTTATAGTGTTTCATTATTGAAAGATGATCATTATATTTGCTATTATGCTGCTCCACTGCACAAGTAGATGATCATTGATTAATGGACCTTAATATTGCATTCAGTTTGCATTGTGTCTCAGTGTAATTGTGTGATTTTTTTGTTACTTGGGGATTTTGTTTCAACCAAAAGTTCAAAAAAGTAGAGAGATTTGCAAAACTGAGCATGGCACCGTCCTCACTCACTGCTCCCCTGGTGCTCAAAGCTGCCCACTGTTCACTTTGGTGATGGGTTAAATACAGGTGACATTTCATTGTGTGCAGTGGAGTGAATCACAATGTCACAAAGACAAAGAACTTTCCTTTCCTTTCAGAAGTTGAAGTATTCAAGAGCACATGTAAATGGAGAAGACCATATACTTGAGTTTATGTTTAGCTTCCTTGAGTTTTGTTGCTTTCAACACCTGATTAAACTTTATAAGGACAGTTTACTGCAGTTACTGTATTTTGGTCCTTCCATTATCGTTCCTTTTTTTTTCGTATATCTTTTCGTTTTTAAAGAAGCCAATAAAGTAGCTGAGTAGCTGCACCAAATTGTAATAGAGTTACCCCTGTAGCAAATTCACTGTTTACCCTGGTTCAGTGATGACCAGACTTTCTAATAATGCAGTGTTTCCAAAAATTAATTAATTTATTAATGCATTGTTTCCCAAAGGTGAGTCGCAAGAAATTTTCATAGGGGCCTCATTTTACCTAGGAGCTTGATTTTCTCTATCTGATTATACATTTTAGCTTCAGTATCCCATTGCTTACCAAAGGCTGGGTCGGGACCCTCAGAGGAATCATGATAATTTTTTTTTTGGGTCGTCTCACATCATGTTTCCAAGAAAATCACAGTCATTTTTCCTGATTCAATTACTATTGTTTTTTTTTTACTTAGTGTAATACTAATTGTTCAGTTATTACTCAGTCAACATTAAAATAGCATCATTATTGTTCAATAATGGTCACTAATGAAGGTTTTTGGGGAATATGGGTCCCCATAAAGAAAGTTTGTCCTTGTCTTGTCAGTCTGCAGTTTTTGTACCGTAGTTAAAATTAAGGGGCAGTTGGTGGCGTGACACTTGCCGTCGTCTTGCTTGTGGGTGTGTGCTGCTGTACCGCGTTGTGTTTCTGTGTGAGACTGTTTATTTCCCTATAAGGCAAGAAGACCCGCCCAGGTCTCTTTCTGATTGGTTTAGCCTGAAATCTAACCTATGTCAACCAGTCATCGCTCCTTTTCAATGCATCCAGTCAGTAAGTGTGCACGGCCGTCTTTCACTCATGACTGTGAGAGTTACACCACAGTAACAATAACGGCAAATGGGAAAAGTAAGGCGTTAGGTTATTAGTTACCGAGAAAAGTAGTTTAGTTGTGTAACAGTGTTACAAGTAACGCGTTAATCTCAACACTGGTCCCTACACACTGCTCCCCGGGCGCTCATTAGCTGCCCCCCTGCGCACTATGGTGATGGGTTTAATGTAGAGGAAAAATTTCCCATCAAAACTTGGGATGAACAACACCATCCATGTAAAATATGTTTTAGATGGAACATAACGTAACATCCAGGTACAGCAGCTTAGATACTTGCATAGAGAAGTGCGTCCAGAATAACTGGTAGAAGATGAAAACTGTAATTGCAGTAGAACAATACTGCACCATGTGATGAGATTAAGGCAGAACAATCGCAGTTGTTTATGTAGTCCTAGCTTTAAGGTCAGATGTTTTATGAAGAACTCAGTTGTGCAGTGATGGCATTACTGCATCCAGGAGTGAAGTTGTTGTTAAATCCAGGTTATTGTTTTACAGCTCAGCTGTCATGTTATTATTAATGAAGGGAGTAAAGTGAGGGGGAATCAAGGATTAATGGAGTTTCTAAAAGTGGCCAGGATGATGACACAGCACCTGCCTCCACTTGGCACACACACTCTGTGTGTGTGTGTGTGTGTGTGTGTGTGTGTCTGTGTGTGTGGGTGTGTGAGTAACAGAGAGCATCCCATAACCCAAACAAAACCGTTGCTTCCCCGTCACCATACCAACCTCAAGGGCTGTTCACGTTGGAGCATGCTCAGTCGGGCTTCCCTCCCATGTAACAATAGCCACTGAGAGGACTCACATTCACTCACGCACAGTGCCACACACACACACACAGACACACACACGCGCTGCTCCGGCTCACAGTTGGAGAGAGACGGAGATGAGTAGCTGCCTCCTGCTTTGCGGAGCTCCTAACACACCAACAAACACACACTAACCAACCAGGCTGATTTACTCACAACAAAGGTGAGTACACCAACCTGCAAATATTGAATTTCTCCGCTCTCTGAGGCATCTGCAGCGTCGGGATCTGTTTATTTTGTTAAAAGGCGGTAAAGTGGAGGCAGTTACTTGTGAAATCAGAGATGAAGGGGAAGCATGTGCTTTGTGAGTAACAGAGCTGTAGGTATCTGGTTTTTTAAAACACTTTTTATAGCAGCACCACTCTGTGAACTGACAACTGTTTCTCCTCTGGTCTTTTTTCTCTTTTTTTATGAATGGCAAAAGCAGTATTATATTTATTCTGCTTCATTGAAGGTGTTATGGTGGACAAAGTGAGGATCTCTCAATAATTCATGTAGCCCTGTATGGATGGAATGTCACGGGGAAGACAGCAGGTGTAATGTGATGCTTTGCATGGACACAGATAGCTCTTTCATGCTCTTTTGACAGTGGGGCTCAGTTTTATTGCCTCCTCTCCGTCCACAGTCCCATAAAAAGTGTTTTAAAGGCAGCTCCCCGAAGACTGACATGGGCATTAGTTAAAAATAAAAAAAAGATGACAGTTGGTGTGTTTACAGGACAGAGAACGGGGATTGATTATGTCTGTCCCAGTGTCCACCTGGACTGTTCTGTAGCATCATTTCTCAGGTTGTGATCACTCATCTAAATAAGGCTGCTGTAGACTGACCGTTCACTGGACACTGCTAATTCCGTGTTTCCTGATGTGGTCAGCAAACTTCGTGTCTGTCTTGATAAGAAATTCTCAAATAAACAAAAAGTTTCATCAGTTGTTTTTTAGCCAAGGATGATCCACCAGGTTCTAGCGAATGAGATTCATGCAATAAGCATATGTAATATTGTATGTTTATTATTGTTATCAAGTTTGTGGTTCCTCTAGGAATTGAACCCAGCACCTATCGCTCTGCTTCCAAGGCAGACATGCTTATTGCTACACTATGGAAATTAACAAAATAAGAGTTTAGTAGTGAAGACTGTTTTTCTGGTCTTTTTCTGGAAAAGTTTTCAGGCTCCCTTAGAGTTGTTTCCATTCTCAGAAATTCTGCTTTTAGTTACATATGTACATATTTGTATACGGTATTTGTAAAAATGCATGTACGTATATATACATATATATGTACTTTTCTCTATGCTGCATGTTTTTATTTTACTTGTGTATAATTTCTACTCCATTCATCATACTTGTACATACGTTGCACAATCGAGACCTACTGCACCTTCAATATCATGAAATATTGTGTAAAAATCCTAAAAAGGTTTAAAAAAGGTGCTTTTTGCTATTATACAGATACAAACAAATATTTTGAATGTCAGTTTTCAACATTATTAAAGAAAATAGTAAAGTTAAAGTAATAATTTGTTTAAAAACCGAACAGAAATTTAATAACCAGATTGTCTGATAAATCTTTAGTAGTTGTGCCGTAAGAAGACGGTAGAGCTAATGGGTTGTCCTCCTACATTTTAGCACCAATGTATTTTGACTCTTGACGTTGTTGTTCATTGAAACCATGAAAGCCACCATGAACACACAGCAGGAGAACTTCAGTTAAACATTTTAACAAGCTGATATTTTCATAGTCTTATCTCCACGACTGCCACCCAAATCACACTGCACCATACTGTCAGATTTCCTGTGAGTGGTGAGTCTATTGAAAGTTATGTGAAAGTCATGCACCTCAGCGGCAATCTGGCAGCAGTAGATTCAAACCTGAAGCCTTGTCGACCCAATGCCACAACCTTAACCACTAGGCCACCCCTACCACCCTGCAACCTCTCTCCCAGTCGTCCTCTGTCCTCTTACTCATACTCTGTGCTATGACAAGGACAGTAGTCTGATAAAATGACCCTCTTGTGCTGTAACCTTATCAAAATTGTATGTAAATACTCTCAGTCCTTTAACCCTGATCTAGATTCTCGTTTATCTCTGATGATGTTACATGATCTGCAGGTGAAGGGAATGTGAGGAGCTCCTTCTCATGACGCACTGAAATCTCATTTCTCTCTGCCCGGATAGATATACTCTCTCATTTTCTCCTTTCTCCACTTCAACACACACACACGCAGACACACAACTGTCTGCCACAAGATTAATTGTTGCGTCTGATAAATGTGAGGTTGGTCGATGGCTGGTTCCCCTGCAGCCTGTCTGCTGTTGGTTGTTCATGGAGCATTATAAATGTTCTGGTCCTGTCCTCTTATGCAAACACAGTCAATATATTTGCCATCCATCATTGACAGTGTTTTGTCGATATGTATTCGTCAATAATTAAAATTTTGTCTCGACCTGCGGCAGAATTTCATCCCTGGAAATAATGGAATAATAAAAAACTTTTAACAAATTACACATTCTCTGCAGGTAATGTCCTTGAAAAAGAGGAGATAAAGTGGAGGAAAAGATGGAGAAGATGTGGCTGATTTTAATGGATGAATACATTATATATAAATTGCTGTGGAACAAAAAAGCTGATGAAGAAAATATCCAGAAAGACAGAACTAACTTTTTTTTTTTTTTTTTACAATTATACATATATACCGTACCCTTGATACAATGGTGATACAATCAGTCTAAGCAGTGCCATTCAGTAAGTCTTCCACTAAGACTGTGTATCCCTTTTACCGCCGCAGGAAATTGGAAAATAAATTGAGTTGACGTAGGCCGGTTTGCATAGTGAAATTGATGCAGGATAATGGGGAGGCTCTGGACCTGGGGCTTAAGAAGTTCATACAAGGCTAATCATCTCTGCAACCAACACTTGGAATGACCAGGACATCTCCTGGGGCTACTAATTAGTATTATCCATCTGCCATTGATAAAAAAAGATACAGTCAGACAGATATTGTTCCACGGTGGGTTTGATTTGGTGACTTCACTTTTTCTTTTGGAGAATTTAAGGTAAATGGAAGAACGGCAGACATTACTGATGTTCTTTGGGCCACGGGCCCTTTTGTGTTTATCTCCATTGTGCATTAAACAACCAGTGAGATGTACAAACGTTCACTGTTCGAACTAACTGCCAGTCATCTGGGGATCAGGAAAGAATCTGAATACTACATCAATGAAAAAAAAAAATCTAAATTTTGAGAGTTTTATTTTGTTTATTTCTAGCAAAAGTTAAGGTTTTTTTAAAGCAAATTATTTCCATTTATTTTTTTTATATTTGTTGATATTCTTCAGTAAATTGTATTTTCATTTACTTTTGGTAGGCTATATCTAGCAATATACAAGTAAGTGTATATATCTTCATGCATATATATTTAATATTTAAAATCTCTTGCTAATTAGATATGTATTTATATTATATACAGATGTTATTGTAAGTTAAATATACGTTACACGTTATTTTTACCTTTGATTTAGTTTTTATTTTAAGCTGGTTTTTAACCTGCATTTTCAATGAACAAAAGCTTTTGTGTTCTGTCTGCTACAAAACAGGCTCTTATTTTGAAGGCCAGTCTTTTATATTTTCTTATATTTTGCCTGAGCCCGTGCTCTTATCTTAACTATGTTTTAGGCAAAACACATCAAACTCTGTTTACACACACAGAGACACACACACACTACAGGGTTTATGTAGCCTTAAAGTGTTGACGCTTGTTAGCCACTTCCTTGTAAACTCTAGTGGCAGTCGATCAATGACTGTAAATCCCACTCCCTGCCAGTCCCTGTGCCAACGCTTTGCCTCTTCTCTTCCCTCCTTCCCTCCTTCCCTCATCTTCCCTTCCTCTTCCCTCTCATACGTTTACGCCTCTTTCTCTCATTGCTTTCATTTTGCAAAATTCTGCCTTCTTCTCCTGTGCGGTTTAAGCCAATTACAAACTTGTCCTTGGATCCCGGTGGAGAGAATAGATGGGCTTTTCTCTCTTTCTCCTCCTCACTCTCTCTCTCTCTCTCTCTTCTGTTTCTCCTCGTCTTTGTCTCGCTGTCTTCAAAGAACGTGTGAGTCATAGACAATGACATCCAGGATGCCTTCAGCGGATACAGATCCCTGCAGATGTTGGCAGGAGCCTGTTAGTCGATAACCAGATCATGATGCATCGCTCCTGGATGTTGGAGCCAATAATGAGCTGATGAGAAAAGCCTTTTGGAGACATTGACACCCGTTCAGGATGGTCAAGGGCCACCATTGATCCAACAGAGACTAATGAGAGGATTACCTCTAAAATGTGTTTTTGGAATACGAAATGACATTGTTCAACAATCTGCTCAGGGTTAATGTGATAGTTTATGTCCCGATGCTTTGATAAAGTTGGACAGGAAAAGAAAATTACATCGGCAAATAAAAGGACATGTGGATAAATGGAACAGGTCCCTTGACAGAAAATGGATGGTTGGACAGATGGAGGACATTGATGGAATCAGCATTCATTGTTGATGGATAGCTGGATTAGGGGTGGATACATGAAAGGATGATGCAAAAGGGAGTCAATGAAGGATGGAGTTGGACATACAGTAGTAGAGGTTGAATATCGCATCATGTTGCAACGCAAGACAAAAGACATTATTCTTCTTGGCCATTATTGAACATAACTGAGGTTATTTTATTGTTGACTAAGTGATATCTGAACTATTAGTATTAGTACTCAAGTTTTAAACAACGACAAATGTTGGTAAACTTCTTGGAAACATGATGCAAGACGACCCAAAAACATTTCTTGTGATCCATCCGAGGGTTGCAACCCATTCTTTGTGAAACAATGGGATGTTAAACCAAGATAGACTTCTTCTTCTTCTTTTCCTATCAGCTTGTCCCTTTTTTCAGGGGTTGCCCCTGTGAGTCAACAATTTCCATCTCCCCCTGTCCTCTGTATCTTCTACTCTGTCTCCAACTACCTCCATGTCCTCCCTCACTGCATCCATCAATCTCCTCTTTGTCTCCTACCTGGTAGCTCCATCTCTAGGATCATTCTTCTACCAATGTATCCATTGTCCCTCCTCTGAACATGTCCAAACCGTCTCAATCTGGCTTCTCTATCTTTTTCTCCAAACCTTCCTGTCTGTGTTGTCCCTCTAATCACCTCATTCCTGATCCTGTCCATTCTTGTCTCTCCTATAATCAGATGGACACAGTCTTGAATTTTATAGATGGATGATCAATGTTGGAAATTTTAAACGCTGTCATGTAATTAATAGATACAGTGAATTAAATGGAAGTCTGAAGATTTGGGTTGGTTTGTGCATAGTGGCCAGATGTACTGGAATGATTGAAGGGACAGAAATTCCGAACTGGTTCCACAAAGGAAGCTCCACTTGGAAGCAAGGTTTGGTTGAAACACTGGTTGACTAATCTGCTGACTCAGATCAGTTGAAAAAGCCCAGTAAGTCAAGTGTTTTAGAAAAGCTTCATGTCCAGTTAACTTATGAAACTGGGGCGGTGGTGGCTCAAGGGTTAAGGAAACAGGACTGGGGTCCATAGAGTTCCAGGTTGAAATCCACCAAATGCCCAGTTACCACTGAGGTCCACTGTCCATGGCACCGTCCTCACTCACTGCTCCCCGGGGCGCTCAAAGCTGCCCACTGTTTACTTTGGTGATGGATCACATGACATTGCTTTAACTTTTAGTATTGTTAATGGTTTTTAGTCAACTCTCTCCCTCCATCGTCCCACTACTTCCCTCTTTCTCACCCCCACCCTCTACCTCTCTTATCTCCCCATGTCCCCTCACTCCTGGTTACGACAGTGACTCATGTTACCCCTCCTGCCTTATTAGCTCTCTTTTGTTTATTAACACGCCTCCTGGGATGAGGTTGATGCCTCTATCGGCCTGGTCTATCTCTTTCATGGTCTTTATCTTGAAGCTCCATCACCTGAACCTCTCTTCCTCCGTCCCGTTAAGCCCCTCTCATCCGTTAGCCTCTCTCTCTCTATTACCTTCCTCCTGCAGTTTGGCTCGGTTTATCTTTACAGATAACGCCTGCCTTCATCACTTTACCTTCCCCTCTTCTTTTCTCCCAGGAGACACACAGTTGGAATGAGACCAGACAATGTATATGTGTGTGTGTGTGTTAGTGTGTGTGTTAGAGAGAGAGAGCATATGGTTATGAGTGTGAGCAGATTGTTGATGTTTTGTAAGTGTAGGTGTTGCTGTTGCTGATGTCATACATGATCCCCCTGCAGAGATGACAACAGACACAGTGTGTGTCTGTGTGTCCACAGTCTGTGCACATACTTGTTGTTAAGGACCATTCCTGGTAATGCAGTTCATTATTTTGGGACTAGTCCTCATCAGGACCAAAACCATGTCCTCATTTCTGAGGCTCCAGTCAGTTATTAAATCCTGGTTAATGTTGGAAATGAGTTCTGTCCTGAATACAGAAGTCATGGATTTGCATAGAAATCTCACAATAGTTGTTTGAATTAAGCAAATGAAGTCATTTTTGGACTGAGTTTCCCGAGGTCTTGAGCAGCAGCCAGAGTCCAACCTGATGTGCAGCCAACACAGAGCAATAGATTGAAATGTTCAGTCTGTTTCAGTCGATCCGTTCCCTGCACAGTGTTGCCAGTGAATCTAAGTAATTTGTACAAAAACATCAAATATTTTTAATGTGGAAAACCTCAAAAAAATCAATGCTAAAACATCTGTTTAGTCTTATACTCATTAGTGCTAATGTGTCAAATACACAGCCTTTATCGACTACAGCCCATTAAACATGTACTTTTCACCTAATGTGTATGATTTTCTTAGGACTTGTGTCAAACTCTTGGTTCCGGTGACCAAATCTGGCTCACATTGTAATTATATTTGGCCAGATGGATCTTATCAAATGTGTCCTATTGGTGGCCTGCCATTTGGATACATTGTTTTTGCTACCCTGTGGATGGAGGGTTGTCTATGTGTGAAAAAATGTAATTTCTGGAAAGAATGAAAAAAAAAAAATCATTTTTTTTGCAGTAAATGTTATGTTTGACTTTGAATTTGTATTTGACACCCCTGTGTGGTGGGTAAAACAGGATTTTACTTTTCTAAATTATAATAAAATACTGCATAGAGTCAGTACAGAGTACACTTTTGTTTTGAGATAAGACCTTTGCGCATCAATATTTGTATTAAGGTTAATGTTAATTCTTGGATTTTGATATTTAAAATCAATTTAAACTACAAAAAAAATCTGTTGTTTTAATTCTACAATTGATTAGACTGTTGTAGAATTGTTGATCCTGTTCAGCCGTCAATGTAGACTGGGTTTTAGATTTCAGCTCTTAGATCACGGGTCTTAAACTCGTGGCTTGTGGGCCATATGCGGCCCATGAAACAATATTTTGCGGCCACCACCTTGATGTGAAGGTTGAATTTATAATATTTATAGATTTGTTCTCCATATTTTATGGTTAATCCCGTAGTTCACAAAACCCTGATCTACAGCCTCCTTCTGGTTCAGTGAATCTATGGGAAACTGATTTTTTTTATGTAATTTAATTTTTTTCCTTATTATTGAACATTGAAAGCTGATGCAGCCCTTTGGGGTTGATAGTGTGGGTCTTTTACGAAAAGACAGACAGACAGACAGACAGACAGACAGACAGACAGACAGACAGACAGACAGACAGACAGATCGATCGTATCTACAGTGTGACTATACTTTTGGTCTTATTTGCAGTGCTGCGTATACACAGCTGTACAAGTACTACAGTAGCATCAATTTGTAGGAAGTATAGATCTTCCACAATGTGTGTGACTTTTCCCGCTTGTTTTATTGTTGTTCAGAGTTGATAAAGTAGCAAATTGGGAAGAAAGTTTATTGCACTTTGGGAAAACGTTTGGTAAAAAAAAAATGACGTACTGGTGAAATAATGTTTTCTGTTTCTTGACTTCAGCTTGTAATAAATAAAAGATACATAAACCCAAGAGTGACGGTGAGAGAATATAAAACAGCGACAGATTGTAGTTAGTCTGTTCAAATATACAGCTGTGAGACTCTAAAATAAAGTTAACCATAAAGTTTAAGGAGACAAACTTTTTTGGCTGACACTTTTATTTTCAGCTGTGTTTTTTTTCCTCAGTTTTATATGGAGCTAAATATGTGGAACAAGGGTCTAATATGTTGCTCCCACATATTTTTGTTTCCATGTCTGTCTATTTTCCTGGGAGTGTGTTCAGCCATTGATCTGCAGCTCATTGATCGTCAGAGCCAGATGAGCTGCACCGACTGGGAAGCTCTGCTCCCAAACCACAGAGAGACAGAGAGACAGACATGTCAGAGCTTAGAGCTCCTTAAACACCTTCATCCATCACTGCTGAAGACCCTACACTGTCACTGTATATTCTCTCTGTATAAACCGTCAGTCTGGTCGCTCCGTGTGCGAGGTCTTCATCTTTGCAGCTGGTGTGGCTGATTGTCAATGCAGTGACCAGGCTTAGTGAGATCCATAACCTTCCACCAGTCGATATCAGAGTCAGGCTGTGGAGTGGCACGGAACGCCACTGCTGATTGAGTGTAAAACACACACTCTCACACACACACACCAGAGTGGGGAACTAGTTACTGCGATGATTTCTATTTATATCAAAGGCCTGTGTTTCCCCCTGTGATCACTGGGTAATTACACACCTTGTTTCCTCATCTATTAAACACGAGCCAGTGATATTTACTGATCTGCTGCTGTCGCTGCAGACAATGTTGGACAGAGTTTAGTTTCCACTCATGTCTGTAACCAAATACTAGTATTCACTGAAAAATGAGGTTGGAAATACCTTACATAAGTGTAAGTCATGACATCGTAAATATTATGTTAAAATAATAAAAGGCATTCAGGTAATGTTAATATTATTATTATTATTTCTCTGGTTTAACTTCATCTGCTAATCCATTGCTATGTCACAGTTGCAGCAGTCTCCACAACTGCCACCCAAATCACATTGCACCACAGCTGCCGGGACTTGAACTTGCCCTGGAGTTTCACACCTGAAACATTGCCTTCGGGCCAAATGATGACCATATAAAACAAATAAATAAAATAAAGTTAAATGCAATAGGGCCAGTGGTGCCCTAGTGGTTAAGGACGTGAACTTGGGTCTGCGAGGCTTCAAGTTCGAGTCTGCTCTGAGCATAGCACCGTCCCAACCCATATCACAGGCTCACAGCAGGGGCGTAGCCAGAACCCGTAAAATGGGTGGCCCCCAAAAAAATCAGGCGGAGGGGGGTCAACCCCAAAGTATTATAGCCCAAGTTTGATAAAAACATCATCCCTTGTTATGACATTGCAAGCGTGGGCGGGCCTGACTAACAAGTGGGCGGGCCCAGGCCCACCCGTGGCTACGCCAATGGCTCGCAGTATGATGCATTGTGATTTGGGTCGTGGAGACTGCTGCCCCTGTGACCTGCTAACAAATAAGAAGATGAATGAATGAAATGAAGCTTGTCCCTTTAAGTCAACATTTTCCTACCCGACCAACCTGGTATGGAAATCATTTTGATGTCTTGCATGATTGATTTGGCCAAAGTTTTACGCAACCCTCGCCATTTGTCCGACTTGGGACTTGTACTAAAAAACATTGGCTTGTGCTCCCTAGTGGCTAGTTTAATGAATGGAATCATAATGTTTAGATAAATGTTACAAATAAAGGTAAAAAAAATGACAAAGAAAATATTTTGCTAAAATAGATTTTATTAAAAAGTTAAACTGAAGACACTGAAATATATCATTCATCTTCATCTGTTTATCCATTGCAGGGTCACAGGGGCAGCAGTCTCCATGACTGCCACCCAAATCACACTGCTCCATACTGTGAGTACCTCCATGTATAAATATATTCTTTTATATATATATACTGTATACTGTATATATATACTGTATATATATATTTGTAAAATAAATATAATAAATTATTTTAAGAATGCATTTATTAATTAAATTATATAGGATAGTTTAAGTGTAATAAAAGGAACAAACATGAAACACAGTACGATAAATGAGTGATACAATAATCTATTTTTAAACCAAAGGAACTAACCTGAATAAACCCCCAGAGTGGAATCAGTCGTGTCTGGTGTCACCAAACGTTTAATCTTTAGCCCAGATCCCCACGTCACTTGACAGCTCCTCTCATCATTTGCATGAGTTGGCTCTTTTGAACAGAGCGAGGAAAGACTTGCTCTTTTGTTCTCTTTGAATACGAGCAGCTCTGCTCTGAGCCTGAGCTCCACGGTCAAACCTCCTGTCTGTTATCATTCATCTGCAACACTTCTTCCTCCCGGCACATGTAATATAAATGAGAACAACACAATAGAGAGGTTTATTACTGGATTTTATTTCCCTTTTTACTGGCTCATAGTAAATGAAGTGTTCTCTTTAACCCATCTATAGAGACTTGACACAGTTAGAGACAAAAAAAAATGGACTGAATGACTTCCAGGAAAAATTATGATGATTTTTTTTATAACTGACGGCATAATACAAACTACACAATACCAGTTTTCAACTACATCTCTTATCCTGCCATGGCTAAATCTATGTCTTTGAATTTTGTAGGTCACCATGAGTGGCATAAAGCAGCAAAAATAGAACTAATCTGTGAAACAATCTCTTGAATACCACTTTTAACTGGACAAAGCAGAATCTCTAAATAAGGAAAGCGCCCACAGTCATGAAACATACAAGCGGATTTACTTGTGACCCCGTTTTGACTTCATATATGTCTGTTAGTCACTGCACCAATGCACTAGCTTGGTTTAACTTTGATTTAATTTAAAGGATTTTTAGTTTTTTAATGAAGCAGTTAAAAAAAAATGCGAACGTATGCATATGAAGGAGGTTTTTAACTTAATTCCTTGTTGAATTATTCTATTTTTTTTTCATATCTGCATCTTCATCAAAAGCCTGGGTTTATTTTTAACCCACTTTCAGATCACTGCAGGGCTGAGTCTTGGGCTGCTGCTGTAAATATTGTCTACTGTACGACTCCGTTGGACTCCCTGAAGACTTGATCCTCGTACACAAACACAGTCATTCTGCCTAATTAACAGCAACACACTTCCACAGCTTCACCTTTGATGCCATCTCCTCCTCACAGTGTCTCTCAGGCTCCTTCTTCTCCTCCTCCTCCTCAGCCCATAGTGGAGGCTGAAAGTGAAGGTGTTCCTCACAGAGCCTGCGGGTGGTGCATCATTAACCCACATTTCAGGGTCTGGTGGGAAAGCTTTTGCGTATAGGTGCAGCGTGTGTGTGCATGTGTATGGTGGAGAGAAAGATGGGAATATTTATGCTTTGCCATGAAATAGCACCAGTTGAAGCTTGAAGCTCTTTTCTTTGTCCATTTTATTGCCTTTTAACCCATTTTGCATTGCATTTTCAATGCTAATGTGCACTTAAACCAGGGAATCTGTCATGTACTCAAATCCGTGATGCGTTCAAGCCTGAAAAACATCAGTGGACGGAGTTTATTTGTGCTTTAATGAGCATTATTTCATTATTTTGGAACATTCTTATTGTATCTATGCTGATGTTTAGTTGAGCATTTATTTACAGTTGGTTGCTTTAATAGATAGAGTGGTTTTAAAGCAGTAGTTCCCAAACAGTGGGGCGGGGCCCCCTGTGGAGGGTGCTGAGGAGCAGGGGGAGGGAAATGATGGGTTTCCATTGAAATATGGCACAAAGTGTAACCGCGGCAGTGAGGATTGAATGATAATAAAGCTCCAGTCACTAGGGGGCAGCAACTCATACAGTAGTTTACAGAGGTACAAATATACATGTGAAAATATACAAATATTCATACTGGTTCTTAAAAGTATTTCAATATGCAGGGGTGGGAAGCAGCGGTGGCCCAGTGGTTAAGGAGGCAGGCTGGGGTCTGCAAGGCTTCAGGTTTGAATCCACGAGCTGCCACGATTTGTATGGCAGTGATGATAAACAAACATTATTTTTCGGGTCTTTCAGCCTAATTTTCTGCTGATTCAGTGATGAGTTTTCCAACCATGGTCTTTACCCAATTGGAGAGTTCCTCTGAGTTTCCCTAAATCCTTAATCTGACTCATCCTGATCTCATCTGTCTCTCTGTTACCCCCCTCTCCTCTTTCCTCCTCCTCTTTTTTTTTTATCTTTCTGTCTTCAGTAGAGACGATGAAGACAGATGTGTGTAGAGCGTTCCAGCTGGCCTGGAATCAAACCAGTGGATTACTCCTCAGGGCATTTACATTATGTCTATATGATATGCTTTTCCAAGGGCTCAAGTATCAGGTCACTGTCCTACTCACCTCTTTAATGCGATGGCAGCCTTTTTGTAAACCAATACACCCCGTAGCAGTTAATTTGCTGCCGCTGCGGATCCTGCAGAGCTTTTACCTCTAGCCTCTCCTCCGTCCATCCTCCTCCGTCTGACAGGAGATAAGGAGGCAGAGAGCTTCATTAGGGATCGTAGGATCTTATTACCTGTTGTGCTCAACACAAAAATACCATCTTGATCCATGGAGACTTTCCAGAGGATGCATTTAAAATCATGATGTACCACTTTTAAACAGAACTAATCTTGGTCTGACAGAAAACCCCAGAGGGTTCAGCCTATGCTGCGATTTTCTTGCTTTTTTTCAATAGCAAGACAATTGGCGTTCAGGCCAGATTGTTCGCTAGAGTCGTGCAACTTGAGTTGCTCAGTTACGACAAGCGATTATTGCCTCACGATCGCCTTCTGGCTACCACCTGATTGATCATGTGAAAATCAATGTTTGAATTTGCCGATCTGCCCGTGATTTTCTCTTCGCCGTACCACACATGTGCGAACATACGGTAGATAACAAACAAGTCAACAGCATGGCAGAACTGACAGACCTGACTGACCACAGTCCAAGACGTGGTCTGGTCCATACACATCTCTGGTATCACTTTTTCTTTTTTGTGTCTGATCACAGAATGGCACAAATTGTCAGGGATATTTTTTTTTTTGCTTGCTGAGCATTAATCTCACCGTGTCTTGGCGAGAAACTTAGCATCTGGGCATCTCTTATTTACAAGCTTCTTCTTCCTTTTCTTGTTCAGTGGATCACAACACCTGCTCTTGTTTATCCTTTCATTTGTTATAACTTGCAATTAAGTGTTTGTCTAATCTACACACTTCCTCCTACTTGTCTTTACATTATATGACATTATGATAAATTTGGCAGCAACTTTTATCCATCAGTGTAAAGATCAGCAAAGATGCAGAGATGCTGAGATTTTCTTTGGGGCAGACAAGGATGGGTGACAACGAGGTGATTGGAGGGACAACACAGACAGGAAGGTTTGGAGACAAAGCTAGAGAAACCAGATTAAGATGGTTTGGACATGTTCAGAGGAGGGACAGTGGACACATTGGGAGAGGAATGATCCTAGATATGGAGCTACCAGGTAGGAGACAAAGAGGAGATTGATGGATGCAGTGAGGGAGGACATGGAGGTAGTTGGAGTTGGAGTTGAGGATACAGACGACAGGGTGAGATGGAAAATGTTTCTTGACTCGCTGTGGCAACCCCTGAAAAACAGGATAAGCCGAAAGGAGAAGAAGAAGAAGACTTTAATCCATCAGTGTGATCTGTCCAATTGCATCTAATCATCTGATCGTTCAGCTTGAGAACACCAGACTATAACTTGATCACCCGTGTGATTCATTCATACAGTGTAAGGAAAAAGATTTGATTAGAAAAAGAATCACAAAGTGTACGTCCAGAACCTCACTGATCCCACTATCTGATCCTTCTAGATCTTCCTCTCTTTGCCTTAATGCTTTACGCAGCAGTTGATGTTGACAGACTGTACAGTTCCTTCCTTGTTTGAACAGTAAAAGTGTCAAACTGCCTGTGGGAATACTGTATGACTTTATATAGATAATCCTCTACAAGCATTAGGTATTTAAAATGGGATTAAAGGTAAAAGACAGAGCAGGGACTCGGTGAGATAAGTAAACTGAACGCAAAACTACAAGTGACACAAATTATTACAAGCTCCATAATTATTCATTCACTTGTCTTCATCCTGGTGCAGCAGTCTCCACCACCGCCACCCAAATCACACTGCCCCGTACTGTCAGCCTTCCTGTGGGTGGTGAGCCCACTGGTGGTTATGTGGGAGAGGACAGTGTTATGCACAGAGCAGCTCAGTGTCAACTCGCATTTGCATCATAAAAATGACTCTGCTAACATTGCACTAACCACTGTATTATCAGTCTTTGTCACATTGCATGGAGTATTCATTGGACTACCATACTGTATATTGTACTTACACCGTATAATCTATTTCAAGTACTCTTTACACTTTTGACTGTTTACTGCATTTTACACAGTATTTTACACTGTATCACTTTTTACGTATTAATCGTACTATTGCACTGTATACTGCACTTTACACCATATCACTTTGTTTCAAGTACACATTGCATTTTAATACTGTACACTGTATTTACACTGCTTCGCCTTCTGCATAGTAGTACTCATTGATTCACCTCTTAAAAATCGTAAATACCAACATATTATATTGTGTATTTTGTATTGTAACGTAATTTGTATTGCTTCTGCACCTTAGGTCATACAGTACTGCAATTTCATTGTGCCAAATGTCCTGGATATATGGTATATATGACAATAAAGTTGAATTTGACTCAGTGAAAATGGGAATTTAGAGATTTGGGGATTTTATTGACATGAACTAGTATCAATGGTGACGTAATTCTAACAATAATCTCAATCTGTTCTCCATAAATCTTTACTAAGATCACACTCATCACACTTTAAGCTGGTCCTAGAAAACAAACAAACCAACAGACAGGTTTATTCAGTTAGGCCTTTTTTCAACGTCAGTCAGGCACAGCTTTTATGGAGTGGGGGAACTGGTATTGGGAAGTCTTCGTTTCAAAGTGACAGCCACTTGTCAACACTTGAGTTGATGCAGCCAAAGCAATATCCCTCCCAACATCCCATGAGGAGGTCGCGGTGTTGACGTCACAGTGCATGTGATCTGAGCTTTCAGTCCCCGAATGACAGGATCTGGATCTGTGTGTGGCCCAGAGCAGAGAGTGTTGCTGTGTCTGTGATCTGAGTCGTTGCTGTTACTCACAGTCCTCTGGTTTTCATACATATATTACATATATTTGCCCTGGTGACCTACATTACACTCATCTCCAGTCTGCTCTGTGCAGATATGTCTGGAAATTATGCCAGTTCTTCTTTCTTTTCCTTTTTTTTTTTTTCAATCCAAATCATTACCAGCCAACTCGCCCATGTTGGATTCAATGTGTACAGTCTGGTTCAGAAGGACCTCTCACTCACGGGACGTGTCTTTATCTTAGTTCAATTTGTCTGAGATGATTTGGACATTTTAGTTCCTTGCTGATTTATAAGGTGGCTGGTGAGTTGATAAAGAATTGATAAATATCTTCTTTTTGTATTATGAGAGGTATAGAAACACAGCACACTACAAATACTGAAATTTCTGTTCCTTGTTATTAGATACTCAAGAATAAAAACAAATCTCTGACCACACTGCTGTTTCCTTCTTGTTCATTTTAATGCCTGGTATCACCAACGGTAAAAATCTTTGAAACAACATAATGAAAACATCAATAACAGCTCAACTGAATTTAATTTCAGAGCTGATTCCGAGCCATTCTCCATGGTTTTCTTCATAGTAACACAAATCACTTGAGTTCTTACATCAATAACTATTGCATTGCTCTGCCAAAAAACAGTGACTTTAGATTTTCAATGGTTTTTGTTCTTCAGGTATTTTACCCGGTGGAATTATAAAAAAATGAACAAGAAATTAAAGAAATCAAGGATGATCTTACAATTTATTTCTTTATAAATTGTTAGATTTACTGTTGGCAGAGCTGTGTGATAAAAAAGGACCACATTTTCCTCCACTTTTATGTGATGTTGATTATGTTGATAATAGATGTGCCAGTTTACTGCACAGTATTCTGTGCATTTTAGACCAAAGGAAAAATAATTATCTGCATTATAAACTCTTTATTCGGTAATTTCTTTATTAGATATAATTTTTTTTCTTTGTTGAAGTAATTTATTTTTTGGCCGGTGATTGCCATTATTTCCTCTTTACACAGAGCAGCTGGTGGAACATGGTGACCTGGATTTAATATGAAATAACGCTGCTTTTCCATCCAACATTCATTACATTTACAGGAGTTGTTTTCCAGGAATGTTTGACTGATTGAGAAAGGAACGTCTACTTTGCTAAAAGACGCTGACACAGTGTGTGTAATGAACTTTTTTCCACTCACAGTGAACTAGTAATTATGTAATTGACTCAGCAGCTAATTTAATCTGCGAAAAAAGTCCACCGTTTCATTTACAGTATCAGAATACACCCTCCATTTACCATCAGACTCGCATTCCTGCAGCCGTGTCCGTAACAAAATCAGGGTCGTTACTCAGTGAGATGTGTTCATTCTTTGTTTTTATGCTCAGGAAATACACATTATTGATTTAAGAGCTGTTTTTCCAACTCTCTCCTTTCTCTCTTTCCTCCACATAGCTGCCGGCCACGTCTGTCTGGCTCCCTGGAAGCTCCAGACGGATTGTTCATCTGAAGGAAGACTGAGGGGAAGTCAAGCACACTGGGATCTGAGCCAGTGACCTAGAAGGAGACAGAAACGGAGTAAGAACTTGATTAAAATGGGGTAAGTTTAGAGGAACAGTGGACGCTCTGCCCGCAGCTACAGGAACTCCCATCTGCAAACGGAACACCTGTTTTTAAAACTCGATCCATGCAACGCGATGCTCTCTGTTAGGTAACCTCTGACGCTTCCACAGGGAAGGTGATCTTTGCCAATGGCAAAATACAGATACGGATTCACAAACAACACATAGATACGGATGCACAAAAACAAACGATTCTCAAGAGAAACGCACTGTTTTCAACAAACATAAAATGAGGTTTACACTCTGGAATAATTGATTTCTTTTAGGCGTATCATAGAAGAAGAATGGGCTCAGGGGAACATACAGATGCAAACAGCTTTTCTTTACCATTTCAGTGTCAATCATTCTTTTTTTTCATTCGTTTTTCTCTTATTAAAAAAAAACAAAAAACTATGCATTACATGTATATACATATAGCATATACCTCCTATTAGGAATGTATTTTTGTACAGAAATCTATCTTGATCTAAAGTATGCAATTCCAAATTAAACAAAAACTGGAAAACAGTTTAAAACAAATTGGTAAAAAGCAAAATAGGTAAATGTTAACTGCCAATATGTCAAAAGGTAAAGAAGGAAATAAAAATCTTGTATGATTCTCCTGGAAATGTCCTTGCATATACCATATATTCCAAGTGATCGTCAATGGTGGTGTGGTGGTTTGCGAGGCAGATTTAGGTCCTTAGGGTTTCAGGTTCAAATCCACCAGCTACCAGGTTGGCACTAAGATGCTCTAGATATATAGTACTCGGGAGCACTTCCAGTGGGCACACCACCCACAGGGAGGCTCACAGGATGGTGCAGTGTGATTTGGGTGGCAGTCGTGGAGACTTCTGTCTCTGCAACCCAGCAACGTTTAAGAGGATGAAGATGATTACATTAATGAATAGTGGTTAAAATGATGAATTAACAAATACATGTTTTTCATAGCAGACCTCTTCTGCTAATGGATCAATGATCTATATCTTTGAGTCTTTGAGTTTTTTTCCACCTCAATAATTTTCAGAAACAGAGGTGACCACTAACCTTTGTCTTTAAAAATGAAAAATGAAGGACACACAAAACCACTGTGAGATGAGAGATTTTTTCCCCTGAGGCTTTTAATAATGCAGATACAGTGATACCAAGTCCCATGATATAAAAGATTCATTTCCTCATTTCGAGGCTGCCCTCTTCAAGCGCACAGTCGTTATACTTAAAGGGGAGCGGGCCCTGTGCATGCTGGGACGCGGTGGCAGATTTAGAGTCCTGCTTGTGGGATGAGTTATTCCTCAGTCAACTCCAGTGACAGGGAGAGCAGAGAGAGTGTGGACCTCCACGAGCCTCTACTCTGGCAGTAATTCAAGCGCTGAGAGTAGGAGCAGGAGCAGGAGGAGGAGGAAGAGGAGGAGGAGGAGTGAGGCGCGGAAAGGCAGGAGTACTTCCTGCTCTCACACATACACATACGTTTTTGCCAATTACTCCAGGATTCCACGTATCAGCAGTTTCTCTGTCTAACACAGCACAGTAGCAGGGGAGCCATGAGAAGGTGTGCAGTCAATTCACATTATTTAAACAAGAGGGAGCTGTTTGAAAGAAAAAGGCAAAAAAAACAACATCACATCACCTGTGACGACAACTTTTATGTAAGTTGATCTCAACAAGATTATTATTTAAGGAAATCCTTTTTCGGCTTTAGACCTTTTATAATCCCTTGAGATTTTCGTTTCAATCATGTGATCACAGCCGTCAATCGAGATGCAACAGTCTCCACAACAGCCTACATCATACCAGCTTCTCTTGAACCTTTACGGAAAGTGTTGTGTCCACTGGAAAGACCCAACCACCCTAACTGGGATTCGATGTTGCCCAGGATGTTACCCTGGAGAACCACACCAATAATGGAGACATTAACTCTATAAGTCAGGCGACTTATACTGATAAACTCCCTACAGATACTCCTGAAGGAGTTACATAGTTCTATTTATACATCTATCTTATATCTGCGGATGTGAAAGAACATGAGCGACCCCAGTTGAATTCTAGGCGATCAGGCGTAGTGTTGCGACCCCAAGATTGAAAAACATAAACTACCCTAATCTCTCAAATACAGGTTTGCCAATTATTATCCGTGTACCTTGGGTCACAGTGAAGTATGCTTAATTGACAAAAAACCTGCTGTCACTAGGTGGCAGCAACTCATACGATTCAAAATATACATGTCATCAGGTTTTCAGGAGTTGAACTCGCAGGGGTCAGTCAAGCAGGGCATGAGAGAAAATAATTAATAACCTTTAAGGAAGGTTAAGGAAGCAGACTTGGATCTGCAAGGCTTCAGGTTTGAATCCACGAGCTGCCAGGTTGCCACTGAGGTGCGTTCAGCCCAACCCACATAACTTCCAGTGGGCTCAGTGTTATTTGGGTGGCAGTTGTGGAGACTGCTGCCCCTGCAGCCCAGCAACAGATAAGACGCTGAAGATGAATTAATGTGATGGACACGTTGTTGCAGCTTCAGAACTTTTCTAGCATTCCAACTTTTTGCTTCGCTTCTGTGTGAAAGACTGAGACACTGCAAACATTTATTCACAGAGATAAATCACGTCTGACCTTGTTGATGCCTTGAGATTTCATTTAGGGCCATAATGAATTCTCTTTTGTGTGTGTTTTGGGAGAGGTTGCAACGATTATTGAATAAATTGCCAATTTTAATCTGGCACCGGTGTTTGTGTCCCTGAGGGAAATTTGTCAAAACTCCACTGATCCCTTGGCTTCCAATCTCAGCAGAATTTTAATTTAATGCGCTGTGGTTCCTGATCGATGACCTGGAGATCGAACGCAAATTGTTCAAACCTATCAATGTGAAAAAAAATAAATTAAGCAGACTGTGGTAATTTTTCATTTCAATACCAAAACGTAAAAACATTAATCATCTTGTTCCTAAAGCCAATTAGTTCTAAAAATTAATTTGTTTGCTTAGTATTTGTAATTTGGTTTAATGTTCAATTCTGTTGTATAGATATGCATGGATGACAGTCACAAAGGTAAAATAATAATGGTTGTTAAGATGACAAACTAAGCAAAACTAAAGCTCGGGGACACTCAAACTAAGGCTTGTGGGTCAAAGGCAGCCCATTCTCTAACCCACCAAACGTCTCGGTTTGTAATGTAATTATTCTGCTGCTTTTTCCCTACATGCCTGATGTAGACTAACAAAAACATAGTATCAAACCAGCAACCTTACTGGTTAATAGGATTCCTTAGTTCATCTTCTATTTGAACTGAATATAGAGACACATTTGTCTCTCGAGGACAAAACAGAAAACTATTGATGTGTCTTGTTGACATCTTTCTTGTTATATTTCATGTGTGCATTTTCATTAAAATTACTGAGAACTGAGTTTTGGGAGTCATTAAGTATCAGAATAATTTCTTCACATTTTTTTTTTTATTTCTCATTAAATAAACTGCCAAGAAATGAAATTTGAGTGAAACCATCTGTGCTGATTAATAAAGAGCCGCTGATTAACAACAATCAGAGCTTCACTTTCCTGCAGAATGTGCAGAATGAAGATACATTCATTAAACTGTGCAGAGAAGGAGCCACTGTCTGTGCGTGCTTTGGCATTAACTTGAATCTAAAGTTGATTTGTGTTTAATCATTCAGCTCTGAAGCGAAAGGGATGAGCCCTGTGAGTCACCGTTTCATAATCACACTCATAATCGTGACCACGGATGCAGGGCCGAGTGTGACATAGATGTAATGTGAGATAGAAATGATCTGTGTCTGTGCACGGTGGTCGAAATAGCCATTTGTACTCATTACACTGAGACACAGAGAGGAGACGTTGGTACAACCCAGTACTGTCTCTCTTGTATTCTCTCTGTAGGCTTCAGCTAATCTACAAATGTCTAATTAATCAGACAGAAAGAGCCGAGTGGTCTGCCAGCAGACAGCACAGCAGTTATCTTCATTACTCTAACCACGGATTACCGCTTTCTCTCAGCGCCACACTTATTTCCTCTCTGTGTCTCATCTTTGTCTTCTTTAACATCTCCTCTTCATCATTTTTTTTTTCCTCAAGCCGTCTCTCTATCTCAATCACATGTTTTAATGGCCTGACAAGCCGGGCAGTAATCCCTGTTTTATTATTCCTGCCACAGGGAAAAGGGAAAAAGAGAAGCCGGTGGGGGCAAACACACAGCCGTTTAAATAGAATGGATGGTATTATTCTGTTAAAACAGACATCGTCTCCGTGTTCCAACTGTAGCTGTATATTTTATTATGACACATAATTAAGACTGATATGTAAAGTATTGGTTCAGACAATGAGTGTTTAATATGATTACCAGTAGCATTTCAAGCATAATTAGTTGTTGTTTGTCAATTTGTTTAATTTTTTTCAAGCATAAATGCAGCCCAAAGTCCATCTTGCCAATACGGGAGGTATTGCCAACTTTCTAGGTAGCATAAAAATGATTTATTAGCCCAGGCTTTGCAAAAAAGCTATTCAAAAATTACTTTAAAAGCTATTTTGATGATACTGCTGTTAGAAAATATATTTTTCCCACAACGAAATTTTGTCTAAATTAATGGTAATTCGTCAAAACAGCTGGGTTTAAATATAATTTTGTTGCAGCAACAACAACAAAAAAAAAGACTAATGAATACAACCACAAACTTCATATCAGAGCTACAAACACATTGAACGCCTCACTTATCCTGTTAACCCTGGGTCTTTGTCTCTACAGGCTGAAGATCAGAACTGCTCACCTCATGTCTGAGTGGCTAACACTCAGCCTCCAACCGTGCCAGATGTAGAACCTCCACCACCACCATGTGACTACACCTCATTCTCTACTGAGCCTCTGCCGGCTCTCCTGCTGGCTGCACTTCAGCCTACAACCTTGTCACAGACATGGAGCCCTGCATTGCCAACCTCCCCCTGTCCCCTGACCCTCTGTCTTCCTTTCCTCGGTACAGACCAAGTGCTTCTCAGTACCCAGGCCTTCAAGGACTGCCATTTCCCCTCATGTCCAGGTGTAACAGCAGCACACTGCTCACTAACCTTGGGCTGAGGTATTACTCCAGCCGGCAAGGACCCCCGGGAGCAGGAATGGGTCAGGAAGTGACCTCAGGATCCAGTGTTCACACCGGAGCAAACAGCAGCAGGCCTTACAGGAGTATGGAGAACCTGAACTTGAACAATGTAGCAGATTCTGGACTGTGTGCGTTCAGTGCGCTCCCTTACAGGAGCATAGACAGTGAGTTTATTTTACATTATACCGCAACTAGCCACTGGTTTGATGGGCCGCCAGATGGGTCAGCAGTGGGGGCTCACGGACTTGTGTCTAACCCAGAAAGTATGGCATTTTACCCCCGACATGGAATACCGAGGAAAGATCTCCCAATATTTCCTCATTTGCTGTTTCCTACTGGAGTTGATGAACTGGATGCCAGAAAAGGTCTAAGAGAGAAACTGCGTATTCAAAGCGCACGCTCAGCTGTGGAGTCTCTGAAGCCTCACCCAATGCGTCCCCAGGTGACACCAGGTGCCCCATATTTGGAAAAGGATGGTTTGTATCAGATCAATTCTACTGGTTTGAGTTCTAGACCCGTGGCCCCATCACGTATCACCAATTCTGAGGAAATCAAGCAAGAAGTCCTACGACGTTTAAAGCTGCGGCGTCAGAACAGCAGCCCCAACCTCACTCTTAGCGGCTCCTCATCTACCCCAAAAGTAGTCAAAACCTCCACGACAACTGATAACATTGCAGCAACCAGGGATGGACCAGATTCTCTCGAGCCCCGCAGACCACCTATGGGACGTCTGCATATTCCTACGTTTGAGGAGTTTAAAAGGATGAGGCAAAAGGAGGAGGAGCAGAAAAAAGAGGCTACAGCGGGTTCTTTAGCCTCGGGTATTGAAAACCCCAGATCTGACATGTTAAACGCACAACCATCGGAATTCCCCCTGGTATCTCCACCTTCTGATCAGGCTTTCCCTCAGTCTGAATATAGAGAACTGAGAAGAGAACCTGAGGAACTAGAAGGAGACCGGAGTACAGTTGGAAGGACGGACTTCAGTGATGGATGCCTGGATTTGAACACTTCCCTTGAGAAACTATCTCTTGCAAATACTACGAGTACTAATCCTGACTCATCCTCCATTGCTTTGAAGTCCAGCACATTGTCTCCAATTCGTACAGGACCGTCTCCACGTTTACCCCTGCAGCCGCTGGGAGGCTCAAACCAGGAGAAAAGTCATACTGCGGAGGGGGACGATGTAGGCAACAGGCGTAGGAGGAGCAGTCTGGAAACATTTGGGTCGGTCCCGTTCACACCAATCTTAGAAAGACCCTCCAGCTGCTGCCCTGCGCTTCTTCTGGAGGGAACGGATCTGTCCCGCTATGGAGCCAAGATTTATAAGATGAAGGATGGCCTGATCGGATCTGCGTTGGACCTCATTAAAAAGAGGTCAGTGGGGATGAAGGGGTAGAAGAAGGTGGAGGGAGGACTAATAGTCTTTTTGATAATGAGAGCTGAGACTTTTTTTTGGAGAAAGAGAAACTTTGCTGTCATGGTAATGGTGTGGGGGTGGCCTAGTGGTTAAGGAGCATGGACTGGGGTCCAGAAGGTTCCAGGTTTGAATCCACCAACTGCCAAGTTACCACTGTATTCCAGTGTTACCACTGAGGTCCAGTAGTGAGTTGGTACTGTCCTCACACACTGCTCCCCATCTATCTATCTATCTATCTATCTATCTATCTATCTGGAGTAGGTCGCAAAATTATGTGCTCCTGTTTATTTTGTCTTTTTTACATGAAAACCCCAAACATTTTTAACACATTAGCCCCATCGTCTTCGTAAACTTATACGCGTCGTTTACGCGCCACCGTTGTTTTATTTTTCGCCCCCAAAACCCTGTTTTTGCCCGTTTTCGGCTCCCGTTAACGGCCGACGCACGGCTCCCGTCAACGGCCGACGCATGGCCGAGACAGATGACGCACGGTATGGTCACCTCACCCGCGATCATGCCGTTAGGATTGTACCGCCCGTTCCTTGCACCAAGCAAGCG
>JAFBJS010000186.1:51290-67001 GCA_016785265.1 Paraplagusia blochii
TTGTGTACCATGTTTAATAATTTGACTTGTCAATCTTGACCTTGTTGATGAAAGTGTCTTGGATTCATGTCAGTAGAGCGTGCGACAGCCACACTGGTTGTTTTTTTTTTTGCTGCTGACTGGATGACCTCTGTTTTTTCCTGGATTGTGTTAATAAAGTACCATATTTAAAATCTAAAATCTATCTATCTATCTATCTATCTATCTATCTATCTATCTATCTATCTATCTATCTATCTATCTATCTACCTACCTACCTACCT
Organism: Paraplagusia blochii; assembly: GCA_016785265.1. Classification (NCBI taxonomy): domain Eukaryota; kingdom Metazoa; phylum Chordata; class Actinopteri; order Pleuronectiformes; family Cynoglossidae; genus Paraplagusia; species Paraplagusia blochii. Next base: position 51,554 of record JAFBJS010000186.1, read on the forward strand.
ACCTACCTACCTACCAACCTACCTACCTACCTACCTACCTATCTATCGCCATATCCCTTGATATCAGTTTGAAACTTTTCAATGTTTCTCCAGACATTTCAGTCGTTTGTGTGGAACTTGGACCTAGGGAAGCAGTTTATGTCCGAATCACAATTGTAATCTATTCTGGTTGCGCTCTAAAGCAGACGTTTTGTAATGACTGGTTTATAACTAAATAGTTTCTATCAGGACTGTTTGGGTCACTGTTGGACTTATTTCCAAAATGAAACCCAGTCTAGTGGTCGTCCCCTGAGGGATCGTTGCGGTTCATCAAGTCCTAACACATTGTTACTGCCTTGTTGTATCTGAAATGGTACTCAGCTGAGATCTCTACCTGGAAAATTATTTTTAGATCCACTGTGTTCTGCTGATTCTGTTAGTTTAAGCTCTACACATTCTTTAAACCCTTTGTCAGGGGGTGTGATTACAAGCGCACATGCTTGTTTCTGCTTTGTGTCTGTGTTTGCTTGCCGCCGTGCAAGTCCATCTGTTAACGCTCGTCCGTGTTATCGATTTATCTCAGCTTTGTTGATAACAGCTGTCCGAGTTAACGGGGTTGGCGCTCTGCATGCGTCGATGTGGGCAGGAGGCTGGTATTAAGGACGACAGACTGGAAGTCTAGCGACGTCCCCGCAGACTCAACATTTCTTGGCAGACCTCTCGTCTGTGGCGGCTGTCAGCCAAATAAACACAAGCCTCCCTCAGTAGAACCTTGATTCATTGCTATCGAGGAAGAAAAGCAGTCACTAAACTTATAATTATAAAAGTATTTCCTTGCGAACGTTCATGCATTGCAAATCACATGCTAAGGACAGAGGAGAATCTTTGCTCGTTTTGTAATTGTCCTCCTGATCAGATTTTGGTCTTTTCTTGAGTCCTAGTACTATGTACTGCATGTTAGTTCTTTGGAAGACAAGGGTAAAAATGATGAGTAATTGGAATATCTGGATGGTAGCAGAGGTATAATCATGAAGTTTTGGTCAATCAAAACTAGCAAATACTCTAGTGACTGCTGCCAAAAGGTTCAGTGTAGATTGGTAACAAATCCCAGGTTAAAGCATGGGGATCATCCACAGTTCAAATACATGCAGGTAGAGTACCGGTACTGGTTATTCAGATGGTTAGCATGAGTACTTCCTTATCACCACCTCTTCAGCAACTAAACTTAGACTTAATGGCTTAACATTAGTTAAGTTATTTTGGTGAAGAGACTAAATCTCATCAGAATGACCAATATTAGTAAACATCTAGTAAAAGATAAATAAGTTCATTTAACCTTAGACTATAAATGTTTCCTGTAAGACAGTTAAAATCCTAAAGGTGTAAAACAAAAAAAAATAGTGAATGAAATCGTCCAGAAACAGGTTTCACGTCGCCACAAAACATTTTAACTGGATATCAATTCTCTCTAGAAAACCTTTCACATCTCATCCAAGAGGCTTCTTAAGTTCTTAAGATGACCATTCCTGTCCAGCTGCCTAACTGAACTCTCATGTTCCGTTGCCTAACTCTAGTCTGAGCCCAGCCCTGTCCTGACCCACGTAACTTCCAGTGGTCTCAACACCCACATGAAGGCTCTCAGTGTGGTGCAGTGTGATTTGGACGGTAGTTGTGGAGATATCTTCTCCGATATCTCTTCTTAGATATCCAAAGGAAGCTTCATTGGGACAAACAAATGTCTAAAATATAAGGATAAATATCAAATCAAGTGTTTTTACAGGGTTAAAATATTTTTACATAAACCCATACATACAAGAATTATTATGTCTGAAATTAGTTATTGCCTACATGCCACATGTGGCCTTTACCAAATAGGCTATGCATGGCCTTATTCATTAAGTATTTAAATATTAAAGACATAAATAATAAAGGGGAAATGCACATTATAGAGTAATTGACAGATGGGGTAATACTGCTTTGACACTGCAATATTTTAATCAGTGCTCCATCACTTACACTGGTTTCCTGAGATATCGAGCCTCTGCTTATTACTCCTCATGAATCATCTAAGGCCTGACAGCCGATGCTGTGGAGGAGCAGACTTTTAATGACTGACTATCCAACTGGAAACTGATGGAACACTGTAAAACCAAACCCTCGAAACAGTGGTAATGACCGCACACCAGCTTTCTCATTTCACAAACACAAGTCTAATCTATAGGTCAGCACTTGTTCGTGCTCTTTGGGTTTCCTTAATTAGTTGTACTAATGTGAGACTAACACAGGGGTGACAGGAATCAGCTGTTGATGTTAAATGATGCAGCATTAGGCATGATAGAGAATTGGGGAAATACTGATAATGTTGATAATTGTGTAAACTGTTGAAAATTAGTTACATAAGAGCTAATAAAGATATATGATGTCATATATAGTCAATATTTGCTGGAAAGAGTGGAGAAATTTCAAAGTCATAGCACTTGAGTTGTTTAATGGTTAGATGGATGGATAGATAGATAGATAGATAGATAGATAGATAGATAGATAGATAGATAGATAGATAGTAATATCTCTTAGTTGTTCAGTGTGGTGTAGATGTTCCTTTATAGAAATTCGTACAAAGAAAAATTACATCCAGTTGTTGGCAGTAGTCGATGCTGCAAGAACTGGGATTAAGGATTAAGAAAAAGGGTTGGTTAGAATAAGCCATAGCAGGTCAGTTGAAATGAGCTCTTTTACATTCACTGCTGTTGGATTTATGGTGTCAAAGTAGCATTTTGAGATAAAGGATTATACATTATAGAGTCCTTTTTCAGGAGGCAATGGAGAGCACTGTACATTTCAAACATGTTTCTAAAATAATAGTAGTCTTCTCCGAGTACCTGAGAAAATCAGCTGCTGTATCTGTAATAAAAAAAAACCTCCCAAAATGTGTTCTTATCATTTTTGCTGTGATGGCATAATTCTTAATGGCACAATACTTTTGGACTCATGGCTGTGGACCATGAATTAAACCAGTGTTTGAAAAGGAAAATCAATTCTCTGCAGTTAATGGTGTGTGGTTGTTTTCCAGCCTCACCAGTTAGTGTGATGAAACTCTTTTGTTATATATTTGGCTTCTTTAAGTTCCTTTAACATTTTTGGTTGATTACATGGATTTTAGCAAAATGTGTTTCAATTGTTAAATTATGTAATAAAGGTTTTATAGTATATTTAAAGTATTTTTTGGACATTTTTATACTTTGCTTTGTTGGGTGAAAAGTGTTGCTTGTTGTGTTGCTACATCTGTGTTGCTCATCTGCCCTCATGTGGTCAGAGGGAGATTCAGAAGGTAACAAACATTGAAAGAGGGGAGAGAATGTATGATTTACGGATATTTAACTGCAATTATGTGTTTCTAAGTTGCATTGCGAGTCTGCAGACTGCATATATCAGGTCGTTTTAGTATTTTAGAATTTTTTTTTTTTTTTCATATTGTCTCTAGTCTCTTATCTGCTGCAAAATACAAACTGAAATTCTAAACAAGAGATTAAACTATCCTGTCTAAGCAATTTCTTGGATTAATATTTCACTTTTATCGTAACACAAAAACAATTATTAACATCTACATCTACATTAAAAATATATAATTGAATACAAGTGGAAACTGTGTGATTAACAGCTAGATCAATTAATCTTACTAACTCAGAACATTGACACATTTTCGTTACTAGATTAAATCTAATTCTGGATTATGTAGATGTTTGCCTGGTAACATCTTCTTTGTCCAAGTCAAAGTGTTACATCTTTCTCTACCCATAGAGAAGGTCCAAATTCTAATAAAATAAAATAAAAAATAAATATGAAGAAACCTGAGATCAGAGACCTGTGTACACTCTCTTCTCAATGTCTGAAAACTGCCTCTAATCTTCTTCTGTTGGTGTAAATGTCCAGTAGTGTGTGGTCTTACTGCCCCCCAGTGACAGGGGTAGAGAGTGAATAATATTGATTTGATGATGATGAAAGAAAAATAAGTTTGTGAGGTGAGGAGTGACGAGGAGCTTAGAATAAAATTCAGTGAATAATGAATGACATGAGTTTTTTGTTTTTTTGTGACTGTACCTTTTCTTTCTCCTGCTTTTCATCTTTCCTTTTCCTTCTTCTTCATCCCATTATTTTTCCTCCATCCATATCAATTTCCTCTTTTTTCTGCACTTCCTCTCTCCTCCACCAGCTGCAGTGCAGAGATTTCCGCTGAGACCCCCGTCAGGCTGTCAGGTGACCAGCATGGAGGCTGTGACATCACCGCCGCCCCATCAGTCCCTAGCTTTCAGCCCTCTGCCGTTGCCATGGCAACGTCGGCAACGGCCTGCAGACCCGAGACTGGAGACGAGCCGCCTGCAGGAGGAGCAGGAGCAGGAGGAGAAGGAAGGAGAGAGGAAGCAGGAGAATGTGTAAGGATTTTTTTTTTTTTTTTATCATTTCTAGTATTTCATCGTCTTGTCTGCTTCGGTTTCTCCTTTTTGTCTTATTTTTTTTGCTGTAATTTGTTCGTCTTCAAGGATGACAGGGGCGAGCAAGGGTACTGCGACACACACTCACACACACACATACACATGACACACTGACACAAACATACTGATGCAGAGGTATTTACTGGAAGGAGACACTGTGTTTTTACAGCGTCAGCCCAATGTTTGAAGCTGCAGTGGGTAAAGGATTAAACCTCTGTTTCAGCTGAAGATTCATGATAAGTCAGCGCTTCATTCCTGCATCTGCTGGACTGACAACAGCCTTAGCTACAACTCACATCCTCGTCCTCTACGTACCTAAAAACGGAAGACTGACATGGAATCTTGTCCCACTGGATGGCTGTTAGGAGTTAAATGAACAGATGTGGAATTTGCGTTGGATTTTTTTTTTTAATGCAGTGGATCCCGACTGTTTTATATTTCAGCTGAGCATGAATAATTCTTCTTTGATTACTGCAAGCTGTGCTCCATCTTCTGCTGTAGAACAATAAAAATACACTCCTGTGCCTCTCGGTAGGGTGTAGCTGTTTGTTGTCCCAGTGTCGTTGACATATAGAGTGGAAAAAAAACGCAGTGGACGTTGGTGGCGACACCGAGGTGAAGAGGTTCATGTCAGAGATATATGTGTCGTCTCTGAATCTTCAAGGGTTTAAGCCGAATGGATGGATTTCAGACAATCATGTGAGAACTGTTAGTCCATAAAAATTCTGCGATGTCTTGCCTCACCTCAGAAAAATAAAAACCCTTGAGATTCTTTGAATTGAGACTCCGGGAAGGCTTGTTATGTTCAAGGCTGGATGATTTCACAACGTGATAAAAAGACATTTCTGGCTGCACAGCTCTGCTTTGTTTGGACTATAATAGGCGTTAGGATTTGATTTGGCCTACAGACCAGTCCTAGTGGTGCAACTTTTTTTCTTATTTATCAAAATACAATTTAAATCAAGGTTTGAAGATTATTTAACTTGTATTGTTCCTTTTAATATATACTTTTGGTAAGTTGGAGTTAAATATATATGGGAAATTGGTCACCAGGTTATGGCTAATTTTGAGGGATTGGCTATATTTCTTTTTGCGTTTGTTTTATTTCTTTTTTTAAATTTCAAATTTATTCAGCAGTTATTTCAGCTAATATTTGATATTCCATAGAAAAAACTCAAAAGTTTTTTCAATGTCAAAAAAATTGTGTTTCCGGTAACCGAAGAAATTGGCGTCGGAATGTCCCACCGTTTTTTCTTACTAATGTCCCTCAATATTTCAGCGTAAGCAGCGTTTGTTTTTCCCTAATTCTTTGTTTATACACATCAAAATATATATGTATTAAACAACATTTAGAATTGTTAGCACACTGTAGAAAACTTTTAGGAGAATTACTCTGTATCGATAACGTTAGGTAAAAACCAGAATGGCAGCCATGTTGTTGGACTGTTGTCATCAATCAGCTACTGGATTGGTCTGAGCAGGATCACGTGTCCCATCGCTGGTTAAGTTTTGAATGAGCTCGTTCTGTATAAATGCGAAGCCATAAAAAATATAAAGGATTTTTTGCGACTAAATAAGTTGTAAGTTATAATGTAACTCGTCCTATTTTATAAGCTAAACAATTATAACTGTAACTATCGCGTTAGTCACGTTTAATTTAAGAATCAATTTAATAAAATATAATTTTATTCCTACTGGAAATAGACAATTATTATTCTGCTACTGCTACTTCCGCTCACGTTTGTTTATTCCTTTTCTTTTCTCCTTTTTTTTTACTATATTCTTTCCATTTTCTCTTCGTCTTTCTTCAGGTCTTTTTCCACTTTCATGTATCTTATGTAACGTTGACAGTCTGAGTGACGTGTGTGTCCTTCTTCGCAGCAGCACAGCACTGTGGGCTGCAGGCGATCCAGCTCGGACGCAGCCTACGAGCGTGCTGAGACGGTGAGGGCGCAGCGCGAGTGCCGTCTCAGGCCCCACTACAGCGACCCCATGCCAGCAGATGCCTCCAAACGCAAACAGCTGGAGATGAAGATCGCCGCCGCCGCCCGGGTTCACAGCCATCGACGGGACCGTGACAGGGACAGTGGTAAGAATATCTGCTATTCAGCTGCGTGGTCAATACACAGTGATGGATGTAATTGTTTAAAACATTTTAATGAGGATTTTCTTCATCGAAGTCACTGAAGTCGACATATGAAGTGTCTCGTGTTGATAGGTGTGGTCTAATTTTAATATTTAACACTTTTAAGACAGTTTTGAGATGAATTATATCAGTTTTGAACTGCTCAGGTATGTATAGTAGTACTGTAGTAGTTGCACAGTGACAATAAAGTTTCTGCTGGCTAATATTCAGCTATTATTCAGCTTATCCTTATAGTTCAACCATTGTTGATTGTTAGCACTTCCTCAGTCAACATTTGGCAGTTATATAATTCATAATGGTTCGTATCTGACACTTAATGTTTGTTATTATAGTGTAGAATGTTGGTATTCTTTTTTCTTGTCTAAATGGGGGTTTTCTTACTTTTAAAAATTCTGTCCAGACCTAAAATATTTTACTTAAGATGGTGATTCTCAACTTGTGGGTCGTGCCCCAAAAGAGGGTTGTACACCTGTATTTTTAGTGGGGCTGAGCCTTTGCTGGGACATTAAACAATGTTAAAACATCGTTGTTTATTGTTCCAGCAAAGTTGAGAGCCCTAGGAAATGCTGGAAGTTCTTCGAGCTTTGACTAAATAGACATTACGACACGGGTTGTTACATGTCTGTCAATCTGCCACATGATACTGTGAACTTTTCAAACTTTCGTCCAGGTCAATGTTATTTGATTAATTTCAACCTGCTTCAGCTCCTGCAGCTCTCCGTGGTCGCTCTGAGCCCCCAGGTGAGGAGCGTCAGGCAGGCCTGGCTGTCACGCGGTCTGGCCAACATCGTTGGAGCACCATCAGCAGCCTGAGCGCCGACAGCGGTGTGGTGGGTCTCAGTGATGAACGGGAGGAGGAGGACAGCGAGCCTCGGCGTCATCGCCGGAGCAGAGGAGCTGAGGTGGAGAGGGTGGACAGTGGTATCGGTCCAGGACTCTCCCGCACCTGGAAGAGACCGTCGGCCTCGCTCAGAACCTGGGAGTCACAGAGACCCTGTCCGGACTGTGGACTCAGGGACGGGCTCACCAAAGAGCGAGGAGAACGCATGTGTGAACGCTGCACCAAACTGCGCACTGAACGTAAAGAAGCCATCCTTGAGTTTCTGAACACGGAGTCGAGTTATGGTGAGGACCTGAGGATCATCAAGGAGGAGTTCTACTGCCCCATGCAGAGTGCTGGGCTGCTGACAGCCGAGCAGCTCACGGTGGTGTTTGGTAACGTTCAGGAGCTCATAGACGTCAATGACCGTTTCACTGAACATCTGCAGGACAGCATTGACCAGGCCTTTGACCAGGTGAGACCCTCCTTATCTGATTTTTTTTAATTCTGATTTTCCTGTTAGATTATCTGGAGTTAGGGTCTAACAGAATTGTCTTCAAATATATGTTTTTGCCTGACCTTAGGGAGATGAAGATCTTCTGACCGTCTACATTGGGGAGATATTTTTGGAGTTTGTCAACATGTTGCCAGCCTTCCAGACCTACTGTCTCCAACAGTCCACCTCTGTCAACATGCTCAACACCCTGGAGAAAGAGAAAGAACTGCTCAGGTGCAAACACAGACAGTAGATCCAAACATTTGTGTGATATCTTGAAGTCTCTATGACTTCCTGCCCCAGACGTGCTGGTCTGTTCTGTTGAACGCATAATGGAAATGTCATGGGATCATCACTAATTCAGAAGAAGTTCTAATTTAGTAAGAATTGAACGGCAATGAGTCATAGTGTGGACAGAACTGGAGCAAGATCAGAAGTCAGACTTTCTGTGAATCCTATTGATTAAATAACTTTATTATTGCAGTGGTTACATTTCCTAAAAAGTCTCAGTTGTAGAGAAAGTGCTTGGATGTGTCTTGTAATTTAAAACTTTCTTTATTCTAGAGCCAAATAGTTGTATCATTGACTTGATGCCAGGGAAGTATTTAATATAAAACAAGCAGTGCTGTATATCAGTCTAACAATGATAGTTGTAGGTGAACCAGGGGTGAAGCAACAACACCAACATAGCAGCAGAAATATAATATTTTTTTCTTTTTAGGATCTTCCTGGATGTTTCCCAGAATGACAACACAGCGCTGCGTCGTATGAACCTCCGCTCCTTCCTCATGGCCCCGCTCCAACGCGTGACCAAATACCCACTGCTGTTGAGCCGGATCATCAAGGTCACCCCAGAATGTCACCCTGACTATGCTCGTCTGCGCGAGGCCAAGAGTCGGGTGGAGTCCCATCTGGAGCACATCAACATGAAGACCAAGCAGGAGGGCAACGGCGTCTCCTGGTCCCTGCGCTCCTTCCGCCGGGATAGTCGCAAGAATCGGGAAGTGATCAACATCGAGATGAGGGAGCTGTCGATGAAAACCGTGGGATGGGCGAGAGAAAACACCCGATTTGTGATGGAAGGGCCGCTCCAGTTGTCCCAGCCTGCAGACGGTCAGTGGGTGAAGAAAGGGAGCAAGGCCCTGAAGTTCCAGAATGTCCAGAGTCTTCTGATGGTGAAGACACACAGGTTGGGAGAAGCTTCAGGTCAGGGCACCGACATTGGAGCGAGGGTAGATCAGAGTGAAGGTGGAGGAGAGAATATTAGAGACGGGGTGCTGATACTCATCAAGGACAAGAGCAGCGGAAAGTTCACGGTCCTGAGAGAACCCATTCGCCTGGGGAATTGTGTAGTGTCTGCGGATCCCGATTGCGAGGACACATTTGAGGTGCTGGACATCAGACGGGAGTCATTTGTATTTCGTGCCTCGGACAAACCACGCACGCAGCAGTGGTTCCACCAGATCAAGAGGTACGCTCGAGACCTGGGTGCCTGGAGGAAAAGACGTAACGCTATGCCCAACATCATGATCAACACGAACCAGAACCGTTCCTGAGACCAACTCATTGGAGCTTCTCCTTTATAACACTGTAAATAACCTTCCTGACCAACAGCACTGATGGAACATCTCAACCCTTGCGATGATCAGAAGAAGAATCACAGCACTTTTTTTCTAAGAAGCTTCAAGTGCATCCCTCTGTCATTCAAAGCCTTCAGATTCTTGGACAACCAACCCCTCCTGGGCTGAGCTGGTCAGCCTTGATTGTAAAGACTGTTTGCTCTTGGCTAAAAGAAAAAAAAAAAGAGCCGTGTTTTCACCTAATGACGTGTGTCTGTTGAATCAGAGACGTGACCGAACATGACTGACTAAGACGAAAATTATTGTTATGTCCCTTTTTTTATACAAAGCAGCACAGAGAGTGAAATGTCTGTCAGTGTGTAGTGGTGCAGTTGTGATCCAGGGCAGATTCACAGTCATCTCCATAGAATGTTTATAAGAAATGTTCCAAAAGTGACATTTGAGAAGTAACGTCTTGTGTATAGAAATATATGGGAATAAACTTCTTTGCCCTTAAAGATATGGGATAAGATTAATGATCCGCTGCTTAGGTTTGGAGTTGGCCGGAAAAAGTTGTTTTCTCTAAATGTAGCTCTGAGACAAACTTCCAAACCAGTCAAGTTGTCTCACCTGTAACTAAAACCTTTTCTATTCATAAGTTGTTACTTCTTTAACAATCATGGTTTTCTCTTTTGCACTAGAGAGTGCTGCTCATTTCTTATAAACAATCCATTACTGTTTCCGTTAGTTGTCCAACTCTCTCTTCTCTCTCTCTTCTCCAGCTGTTGCCCTCTACTGTCAGGGGGTGGCAGAGCAACTCTCACTGCCAGAGACGCAGCAGAAACACTGAGCAGATGTTCTGTATTACTGTGGTTTAAGAGTTAAAACTCACATTAACAGCAATAATATCTGCCAGCTCTGAAACAAGTAGCTCTTGTGTTGTATATTTAACGTCTCCATTTTTTATTTATGTATCCACATTCCCCCTCTGAAGTATGTGGCAGATTTTGTCTAAAATTAAGTCTAAAATATATTTTCCAGTTTGGAAGGACTGATAACTGTTTGTTGAAGCAGCCGGGATGAAGTCTATTAGATCAGCTTTGTGTTCACACGCTGTCAGTCACACACTTCAGTTTTTGTCACTGTTTAAGTGTAAAATTAGTTCTCCCTTTAAGGACAAGTGTAAATTTACTATTTTAAAAAATTGGTTTATGCTCATTACGATTCAGGGGACCCCACCTTCATGTGATAATTGAATTTATAATAATATTTTATAGATTTGTTCTCCACATTTTCAGAGTTGTATTACACAGAAACTACGAAAAAATTTAATTTTTTTTTGTATTGAATACTGAAAGTTGACACGGCCCTCCAGTGAAATAATAGTGTGGGTGGTGGTCCTCAACTTATTTGAGTTTGAGAGCCCTGTTATAAATGTTGTCCTTTTTTTTAGCCAGTTAAGTTGGTCATTTCAAATATATAATAGAGTTGAAACTTTAACCAGGTTTTTCCAAACATTGGCTCAGAGGCCTTCTTTGGTACAGTGTTTTAGGACAATGACTTCCGAGTAGAAATGTCCCCCTTTTCACTGACCTTTACTTTGTGTTTTTCCTTATAATTCACTTTTTTGCCCTGTTTGCCTATTGTTTTGATATTTATTTTTGCCCTGTCTTGAAGCAAGTGTTTCAAACCTAAGATATATTAATAATTTGGTATTTAATGACTAACAGACTGACATGTTTAATGGAAACAGTATTAAATAGAGCAGTCCACTATGTGATCAGTTGGACACCAGGCTAAAAAGTGTTCTAAATAACAAACCTTACCTGTCTGTCCATTACCTTATGACTATTGGGCATTATCTTGTCATAATATCATTTTGTTTCTTAACTGTTGTGCCTTAGTTCATGATGTGACTGAAACGTGTAACACAAAGTAGACTGCCCTCTGCTGGCACATGATGGAGAAGGTCAATATGAAGATGACTCCTGAGAGTCCTCAGCTTCCGTCCTGGTCTCTCTTGTTGAAGTGTTTTTGCTTCCCCTCTTTGCGTGTTGATTTATGACAGCTTTATTTTTGGTTTAAAGCACTTTATTATGATTCATAGTAAACCAACATTTTCGCAGTAATGCAGTAGTTGGGAAAATACAGTATGTTGAAGTTTAAATGTCATTTTTTTCCAAACAGCTTCATCAAACCAAAACCATTTCTGTTTGTTTGGCAGCACTGGAAGAAGTAGCAAAATCACTGTTTTGAGGGAAAGAGAGTCGATTCTGGTTATTGTTTTAATAATGACTGAGTTACACACTGTTACTGTCCTTTGCTCTTTCGCATTTGAAAGGCATAATGTATTATTTCCCTCAGTGAGTTCTATTAAAAGATTTTCAACAGTGCATTTTGTTTAAATGATGTCAAACAGTTAACATACATATATATTGTTTTTTTATTATATTTATTTTGTTTTTTACACACTGGTGTAAATGTGTCATGTGTTTGTTTCCAATCCAGGCTGATGCTGAACACATTTGAAGAAACCGTTTGGACACAAAGGTAATGTAAAAACACTTTAAATGAAAATCTCAGTTTGATGGGGTTATTATTGTTCTGAAATATTAATCAATTGCTTAAGCATTTTACTTCGGTTTAATAGCAAATGTACGGCAGCTCAGTATTAGACTTCGAGGGTAAAACTGAGATAAATGTGGACATACAATGTACATTACTGATTACACAGAGAAACAATACACAAAGCAGGAGAGAGGTGCCATTTCTGCAAATACAACATATATACAACATAAAATTATCAAAATCCAGCTTTTATTTTGAAAGGAAAACCATAGCTGAACACCTTACACAGAGAGAAAAAATAGCTTAGCATCAGGTGCAGGACAACTGTCATTTCTTTGGCTCTGCTTAGGGCCACAGATATCAAAAACAGAGATATTTATTGTCAAATGTAAGAATCACTACAATGAACAGATAGAAGAGAAATATTAATTACCACTAGAGCTTAACTTTTGTCCAGGACTAATAGCTCCTGCTCCGTGGTTTTAACTGAAACAGTTGACATAATGGGAAAACTGTCCTTTTTTATTATCATTATTATTATTCAATATATGAATTAACTCTGGTCCTCCAACTTCTCTTTATTACAGCTCAACAAAATGAAAAGGTCTGTTACAAAATAAGCGCTAACTGCGATGTAAAAGAGTGATGGAAAAGCTGACAAGTAGAAAAAAAAACTAAAAAAAAAAACACCAAACTGAGGTGTTTGACCTCAAGCCTTTTCTCCCTCAAATTACTTCAGTTCTTTTAAACCACCTCGTACAAACATTCACACAGCTCTTCTTCATCTCCCAGTCAAACCTCAGTCGGGTTCATGGGTTCCTCCACATCCTTGGTGAGGTTAAGGTCTCTCTCCGTCTCCTACAGCTGTAGTCATGTCTACTTGCCCCCTGTAGCCTCCGCCTCCTTGGCCAGGCCTCTGATGGACAGGTCGTAAACCACCTCCTCGATTTTCTTCACGTCATACTTCAGTCCGTCGTATCGCTTTCGCAGGGAGTCGTTCTTCAGGTTGAGGAGGCGGAAGCCCGAATCCAGCTCGTTGATGAAGTTGGAGATACGGAGGGGGCGGTCATAGTCCCCAGCGGTGACGCTGTTGACGGCCAGTCGTGACTGCAAGTACAAAGAGAACTGTAATACACTGCAGTGCCACCAGGTGCTGTTGCCTCCTGTTTAATATAGGGGTGAGTATGAGTTGAAAACATAACTTATTCTTAGTTTTATTACATTAGTGTCAGGCTACACCAATATTAATACTTTGTTCAAAGTGAGGCCCCTAGATAAGACATTTCCAGCATACAAAATTTTATTTGTGATATAAGAAAACATCTAGCTGCGAGTGCTCAACCAGCCTCCGTTTTTCACTTTCCTGATTGTTGTTCGCTTGGTCATTTTACTCATTTAGATACCAATAACAAAAAGTTATTTTTATTATTTATCATTATTATTCTATATCAACTTATTTTTAGACATCTATTATTTATCTTTAGACAGAAAATTAAATTAATTCATAAATATTTCTGGGGGTAGAAATAGTTATTTCTAGAAATGTGTATCATTGAGTGAATGAGAAAAAAATCACAAGTATTTTCTAATTCAGCTCACACTTATATTGCATGTCACCCTATTATCTACATATATTGTAATGTAACAGTACATGGTATCTGTAAGTGCACAAACCACTACTTGCAGAAGTTGTACAAATTAATTTAAAGGGACTATAAGTGTATAGCAAAAAAAAAATCAACACTTCACGTACCAGTTCACTGGCCATGATCAGGACACCTGCCAGGTAATCTTCTATATCCATGTGAAAGCCATTCTCTCGCACCACCTCAACTTAAGAGACAGACACAGTCCGGTCACATTCACTGAGTACTGTCACAGGCAAAACCAAAACCACACAAACTTCTACCTACTGCCAAGAATCTGAGCCACGTCCTCCCGGGTCACCAAAGCCTCGCTCTCCAGGTAAACCACAAAGGCAGCTAAGAAAACTAGGCGCTGCAACACAAACCGCCAGTGTTCATGGAACCTTAGGTGAAATGAGAGAAACACAAGTTTACCCACAAAGCACTAGGGCTCACTTTACTGCAACTGAAAGCAAGAACGAAAACAATTCATCTGGTCCTGGCCTCAAGTGGAGAAATCACTCAATCAATTTAAGAAGACTTATGAGAAGCTTCACCAGCTGGATTTAGAGGGATTGGACTTTTTGATTTTCTCCAAATGTTAAGAGAAGTGAAGACTGTGGAAGAGAGATAAAACAGAGTAGAGGCAGGATGGAACAACTGGAGATAAGTGTCATGGAATGATCTGTGTTAGAAGAGAGTCAGCTAAGGTGAAGGGAAAAATTTACAGGACAGTTGTGAGACCAGCCATGATGGATGGATTAGAGACACTAGGAATAAGCAGAAGACAGGAGACAGAGCTGGAGGTGGAGGAGTTAAAGATGCTGCGGTTCTCTTTAGGAGAGACAAGGATGGACAGGATCAGGAATTAGGTGATTAGAGGGACAACACAGACAGGAAGGTTTGGAGAAAAAGCTAGAGAAGACAGATTGAGATGGTTTGGACATGTTCAGAGGAGGGACAGTGGATGCATTGGTAGAAGGTAGAAGAATGATCCTAGAGATGGAGCTACCAGGTAGGAGACAAAGAGGAGATTGATGGATGCAGTGAGGGAGGACAAGGAGGTAGTTGGATTCAGAGTAGAAGAGACAAAAAACTGGGGGAGATGATATTCTAGTAATCAGGTTATTTAATAGCATAACAATTAAAATAATTCAAATCAATAAACTAAACATTATACATCAGTCATATGATGCCAATGTTCATAGAGATAAAAGGGAAAAAGAAGAGTCACAGATTGTATTGATGAGCTTTGACAATGCACCAAGTGTGTGACTCTGATGTTTACCTGTAATACTGCTCAGACGGGAATTTGGTTTTTAGGTCAGCAATCTGGGCCCTGACCTTGCAGAACAGCTCTCGAGACCTTACACATTTACTGGGAACTAAGGAGAGAAAAGTTGTGAGATTATTCAAACTGAGAGAAAATAAAAAACCTTCAACAAACTTTGCTGAAACCCTCACTTTCTTTGAAGCCTGATGGTTGGTGGACACTCTGGAGGACAGTTAGGATTTCTCTGGCCGTCTGCTCCAGTGTTTGAACAACTTTACGGATATCCTGAAAAAATGTAAAAAAGGAAAAAGAATGATTCTTTAGCTGGTTTACAAGGAAAATAAATGTAATAATCAGATTAAGGTGAAAATTAATATTCTACATTTATATTCACAATAACCATTGCCTTATTAATACAACATCCCCTAAGAGATTGTTGGCCAAATAGCACATAATCAGTCTTTTCCTAAATTGACAAAAATAAAAATGATC
>JAFBJS010000186.1:78267-105244 GCA_016785265.1 Paraplagusia blochii
CAGTGAGGGAGGACATGGAGGTAGTTGGAGTCAGAGGAGAAGATACAGAGGACAGGGGGAGATGAAAATCATTGACTCGCTGTGGCAACACCTGACAAAGGGACAAGCCAGAAAAAGAATTGAGATGTCATCACAATCTGCATAAAAGAACCTAAAATTACTTTATACTTATTATATAAAATACATATATATATATATATAAACTTATTTTATAAATATATATTATATAAAATATATCAAAAATACGCCAAACAAAACACCTTTTAAAATATTCCCTTTCAGCAAAGGTTACAGAGTCAGAGTGAGGTTAGAATTCATAAGTTCATTTCCTCTGCTGTGACTGACAAAGCTTCATTTTCCTATTTTGTGTGGGCGGGTGTTCCCCCTGATAATGAAGTGTTCTTCCTGAAGCCGTGACCTCTTTCCAGACGGGTTGCCAGGTCTGCAGCTCTTTCACAGTTGGAAGATTATTTCCCATATTAGCCCATCAATCTGGTCTGCAGGAAACAACATTATCCTGACTGCACCGCACCCGCAGAACAGGAAGCAGAGAGGCCACATGTTCACACGCACGTGTACACGGACCAACACATTATGCAGTGTCTGATTTTATACTTTCCACTGTGTCCTGCATCACTGCCGAATCTGTCCACCCCCTGCCTGACATTGTCGGTCAGCACTGAAGGTCAGTGATTGGACAAATCTGTGCTGGCACCAAAAACACAAAAGGAATGTGTGACTATAATCAGAAATTGGAAAAAAAAAAATACAAAAAAACAAGCCCATTCTAGTGTTGTATATCATCAAGTCCTTTACCAAATCCCCAGACCTTACTGTTCTTAAATATTTGGATGAGACCTTTGAGATCTGCTCCTACAGAATCCTCTGAGTTTCTTGATCCTTTTCTGCTGTTGCAGCATCTGCACTTTTTACTACAGAGGATAAATGTGTACTCCAAATACCTGAGCTGCTGAATGACTAAGTGTACGTCAAGCCTTCATTTCTCCACAGGGATCTGGTCTTGACTCGGTTACTGTTTCCAGGTTACACTAGAATTCAGACTCACACCAGTCTTGAATCCGGTATCAAACCAAACACAGTCAGGAACACGTGAATACAGACTGCTGCAGTGACAGATTTGCCAAAGATGTGAGGGAACAAAATATTTGTGTCTTGGTGGGTCTGTGTGTGTGTGTGGCATCAGTGTGTGTTTATTTATGCACCTCTGGGTACACTCACATATTCATTGCAGCTTTAGTCTCCCGCGGTTGTTGCAGCTTCTCTGTAGAAGAATACTCAGCCTCTGGAGTGAAGTGTGTTCATGTTTGTACAGATGGTCAGAACATTTCAGTGCAGCAGCCTCCTGGAGACACACTGATACGCTGAACCGTCAGCCACGTCAGATTGAGTGAGATTGATTCAACCTCAGGTCTAACAGATCGGTTAGTTTAACTAAGACAGATAGATGATATGTTCAATTAAACCAGTGATTAAATAATATTTTCAACTACTTACATTAAAAAATGACACCAGGCTGAACATTAACCTGCCCTTAAATGTTATCTGTACTTATCTGTTATGAAGTTTGCAGTAAGCAGATTAGAATAAGACGCAAAGTAATTAGAATAAGAAAGAAAGAATGGATTCTTGTCCTTCCTGTACTTTACTGGAGGTTTAGAAAAGTATTAAAGAATAGACCCAGAAACCTTGGGTTAAGTCCTCTTCTTAGATACATAAAACTGTTATGAGGTGTATTAAAAAGTTAGTTTTCTGTTTCTATTATCGAGTTAAAGTTGTGAGATTCTCTTTAGATAAGACAAGGATGGACAGGATCAGGAATGAGGTGATTAGAGGGACAACACAGACAGGAAGGTTAAGCTAGAGAAGACAGATTGATACGGTTTGGACATGTTCAGAGGAGGGACAGTGGTTACCAGGTTTGGAGACGAAGAGGGGATTGATAGATGCAGTGAGGGAGGACATGGAGGTAGTTGGTTTTGGAGTTGGGGACACAGAGGACAGGGTGAGATGGAAAATGTTGACTCGCTGTGGCAACACCTGAAAAATGAGACAAGCCGAAAGGAAACGAAGAAGTTTATCCATCAACTTAACTTCATGTAAGTTACAACAAATGATAAAACTTCTATGATTTTGTATAAACAGGGACTTGAACCCTGAACCCTAGTCTGGTTGTCTGGTCCTAATGAGTCTCCTTCACTTGAGTAACACCTGATGATGTAATCTAGTGTTGGGCAGACACAACTCTAAGCTCTCTTCCCAGCACGAGTTAGATTCGGCGTGATCAAACAATTATTACGTCAACTGAGACCTAGAACCTGGTGTAGTGAGAAGATCATACAGCATCAGTAATGTGTTGGTTCTCATCTGCTCTCCATGATCTTCAGCAGCTGGTCCTTCAGCAGCTTGCTGGAATTTCAATAGGGAGTTAATGGGGTTTTTATTCAAGCAGCTTGAATTGAGCCCCAGACCCAACACTTCATCACACAACCTGCCTCTCTGTGACTCACAGCAGACGAGTGTCTTCTCGTTCAGGGAGAGTCAGCGAGTGCTTTTTGTCATCGTGGGTTTCCATCTGTGCGTGTGAAAGCGAGAGACAGAGAAAGAGAAGCAGGGAGGGGGTGGAGAGTGTGTGAGTAATTAATAGTGTTCGGAGCAGAGGGAGGAGTTTTCTCAGTGGTCAAACTGACACCACACACATCAATATGCTCGCTCAGAACCCAACAGCTTTTTTTCTTATCTATTATATGTAATCAGAGCTGATGGGAACTGAAGCTTCACTGTTTTAAGCCCAAAGACTTTGTTCTTTTATAAACACTCGGTTAAAAAATAACAAAAAGACATCACTAGAAAAGACTTTGAAGGGATTTTTTTTTTTAACCACAAAGTTTGGAATGATCTGTTAGAGTGAGTGAGGTGAGCCCACTGGAGCGCTAAAGACCTCAGTGAGTCCATTACACTGCAGAGCTGCAGACAGGATTGATGGTGGTCTGCAGACTTCAAAAGCCTCAGAGACACAGGTCGACCTCAGTGGTTTGTGTTCAGATATTAGTCTGTCACCAGCAGATGTTTTCTCTCTCAAACAATGACACAGAGGTTTTGCATCTGAGGTGACATAACACATGAATTACAGCAGCTATGTCCAACCTCTGGTCTGGGGACCTGTAAAACTCCCACTTTTCTTGGCTGTTGACAAGGTTTTTAGGTTGGTTACATTAAATGTTCGCCACCACAGCACACAGAGACGCATGTTTTATTCCTCTTTTACTTTCGGCTTGTCCCTTTTTTCAGGAGTTGCCACAATCTCCATTTCTGCCTGTCCTCTGTATCTTCTACTCTGACTCCAACTACCTCCATGTCCTCCTTCACTGTATCCATCAACCTCCTCTTTGTCTCCTACCTGGTAGCTCCATCTCTAGGATCATTCTTCTACCAATGTGTCCACTGTCCCTCCTCTGACCATGTCCAAACCATCTCAATCTGGCTTCTCCAGCTTTTTCTCCAAACCTTCCTGTCTGTGTTGTCCCTCTAATCACCTCATTCCAGATCCTGTCCATCCTTGGCTCTCCTAAAGTGAATCTCAGCATCTTTAACTCTTCCACCTCCAGCTCTGCCTCCTGTCTTCTACCTATTCCTAGTTACATACATACATGCAGAGACCCGTGTGTCTGTGAAAATTTTCTAGCACCTAAACCAGGCCTGGATAAACTAAGGCCCGGGGCTTAGATGCGGCCCATTCAGCTTTGTGAACTGGCCCACAAATTATAAAACCCGTTTGTATTGTGGTTACACTTTTGCTTTTTTTCCCGTATAACTCATGCATTTGTATGTATTTTACTGAATTTTACACAAGTTGGGACATATGACCTTCTTAAATAAATTTAGCAACAATTTACACGTTGTTCTAAATTAGAACCAAGACATTTGCAGAAAGTAATTACACTGAATGTCTTTTGCACTGGAAATAATAATGCTTTGCCTCAGATGAAGGTATTTGCTCTACTGCTAATGTTTCACTTCTCATAATACGGAACACTTCTGTGCTTTAGATCATGGTAATGACTTTTGTCGTGCAGTGTTCATCATGTCAGAGGTAAGATGTAGAGCCTTAACCACAGACTCTGGTCCAGACAGACCTGTTCACTCCAGTAATGTCTGAGGCTTTGCTGTTGTTGTTTCAGCTCAGAGCTGCACTGTTTTACTGAAAGTGAATTCACTTTCATCCTGTGATATTTGTACAGGAGCCACGCGGTGGAGGTTTCAGCTGCTGGATTAAATAATTGCTGCCCAAAGTGAAGTGAAGAGTCTGTGAATACTTCACTTGTTCCTCTCCATGAGGTCCTTTTCATCTTTTTTCTGTGGTTGTCTTTAAACTATTGATTGACAGACATGGTGCATTCAGTGATCTTTGCTGAATCTTTATTTATTATTGTTCACTTCACTTTGGCCCAGAGGCAATGTCCAATGCCATTGGTGTGAAATCCCGGGGTTTACCTCCTGGGTAGTTTGAATCCCAGTAAGGGCAGTTGGCTTCCCATGGGCTTTCCACCTGCAGCAAGGTGCCAAGTGTGGTGCAATGTGATTTAGGTGGTAGTCGAGAAGACTTCTGCCCCCACATGCTGGTAAAGGATAAATGTATGAAAATGGATGGATGGGTTCTTCTTTAGTGATAGTATATTATAAGAATTAAAAAATGTTTTACTTCATAAAATAGAGGAAAATGTCAGGTTTTTTCACATACACTTTTAGAATTTAGGTTAAAGGTACTTTTAGGTTCATTACAGGTATTTTTGTCTGAATTCATTTCATGTATTTTGATGTACCTAAGCCAGATTGAGATGGTTTGGACATGTTCCGAGGAGGGACAGTGGTTATATTGGTAGAAGAATGATCCTAGAGATGGAGCTACCAGGTAGGACACAAAGAGGAGATTGATGGATGCAGTGAGGGAGGACATGGAGGTAGTTGGAGTCAGAGTAAAAGAGGACAGGGGGAGATGGAAAATGTTGACTCACTGTGGCAACCCCTGAAAAAAAGGTTGAATATGAATATCAACCAGACCCTGGATTTCAGCAAACTGAAATTTCAGCAATGCCTTGATGGTTTTTTTTTTCAGACAAATTAAATAAATTATCATTTTATTCATTTTTTTTGTAAATTAAAAACAATAGAAATGTGTGTGTTTTTAACCAGCTTTTAGCAAAGTAACAAGTGGATAGAAATTAAAGTGTTAAAGTAGTGATACATTTCTTTTTTTACATCATTTAACCATTGTATTAACTTAACACACATTGCACTCATCTCACCACCACCCTAGCATCAACAACATGATGTTTCAATGGCCGATCCTTGACCTTTGTTGAAAAGGCCTCCCTTAGACACCAACACAGATAAACACACACTCATGGACGATGACGCAGGTGTCCATGACAGCTCAGAGAATCTTGTTACAATCCAAACCACTCATGTGGTGTCAGCCATCATGTGTTCAACGCTACTCCAAGGTAGCTTAAAGACCACCCACAGTGCCCCCCCTCTCCCTCAGAGACCGTCCCAGTATCTTCTGCCTTCGTGACTGTCACACATGTGCATAATTCCGCAGCTCAGATCAAATGGTACCAAATGTGCGTGGTTCTAAACGGGGTTTGGATCATGAATTAGCTCGTAGCTAAGGATGCTGTGGGTTGGCTCATTGTTTATGGTTTAATTGAAACAGTCAGTCTGACTGTGTGTGTGTGTGTGTGTGTGTGTGTGTTCAGCCTGTGAGTCATTTAAAACAACATTAAAAACATGTTATAGGATTGAATCTGGACTACAGCACATTGGACCTGACGTGAAACATGGACATAAGGCCATGAAATGAAAACCGACTGGAGACCCACCAGAACAGTTCCCAGGCTGGGTTCAGTTTCTAGTTTTAGTTTAATGAGCTACAGCGTGGAATAAATCATTCTACACGTCGTCCCACTAGTCTGAGTATCACTGTGTTTAATAACCAGGTGCAACTAGAACAGACTTTTGGGTGTTCTGCTCTCTTCTGAGAGTCCTTTTGGGTCAGTGGTTCTCAACTGGCTTCAGGATTCACCGTCACCTCTTAATGACGAGCTGCGACCCAAGAAAAAGAAAGAAACACTTCAGATTTATTTAATATAACATTCAGTTACACTTCAGTAACTGTACTTTAAGGTTTAATCAGAAACTTGTTCTGGAAATAATAACGATTTAAGAAAAAAAAAATTTTGTTCTCTTGGCAAAAGCCAAATGAAAATGGGTCTGCAACCCAAAAATGGTCCGAGCCCCGACTGTTGAGTATCGCTGTTTTAAGAAACATATACTGTATATATTTTAGACTTTATATAACTGTCTGCTTCATTTCCCGTTATTATTTCAGTTTCTCTGTTTGATTTCCACAAAAACAATGATTAAATTAGTATAAATTTGCCAAGGGCGGTGGTGGCCTAGTGGTTAAGAAACCAGACAGGGGTCTGGAGGGCTCCAGGTTCGAATCCACCAACTGCCAATTATCACTGAGGTCCCCTGAGCATGGCACCGTCCCCACTCACTGCTCCCTGAGCCCTTAAGGCTGCACACTGTTTACTTTGGTTGATGGGTTAAATACAGAAGACACATTTTGTTGTGTGGATCACAATGGGAAGTTTGTAGAAAAAAATAAATAAAAAATAAAAAGGTTGCAGTTGATGCTGCAAGGCCAGAGCAAAGGTTTTTCTCCATACCATAATGTTATCTTTCTAACAGCAACACAACTCTAGCCAGGGGTCTGTGTAAGAAACAATTTCTTATGTTCCCCCATCGAACTTGTTCGTGGATGGGTTCAATATAAATTCTTGCAGATGAACTATATTATACAAAGTATGGACAACCTAAGGTCCGCAGGCCAGATTTGGCCTTGATTTTTACCTGTCATTTGTCTTAGTTTGCACAAAAGCTTCATTCATCTGCTCCTAATGTCAAATTTTAGGATCCAACAAGGCTCGCCAGTCAAAGCAACATTCCACTGCTGCCCTGTTGTGGTGGAGTCCAAATTCTATTAAATTTCTGGAGTCAAAATTGGACTTTTGCAATGATTTTGTATTTGGATAAAAAATGATTTAGTACCTTATCTGAGGAGTTGCTTAAACTCGTGAAAGTCTGTGGTAAAAATTCCTCAGATTCAACACTAGGAGTGGTGGAAGATCAAGAAGTAGCTCATTAAACAGAGGGATAAAAATAAACCACAGTTGAACCACTGACCCTCATTAGTCTAAAACCACAACTGTTTTATTGAGGGCGTAGCTGGAGATGATGTGAAAATATTCAGCTCAGACTGGACTGGATCTAATGGCCCTGACTACCTCTGATCTACAGCTCTGTCCTACTGGTCCCTGTAATGTCAGATAATGTCAGTTTTGTTTTTAGACGCCATGATTGGTCATTTCAGAGAATGTCTTCAATTCGGTCAGTTTACATAGCATGTCCTGGCACCCAGAATAAATCTTACACGTGTTTTGGCACTTGGAAACAAATAACTAAAATTTTTTTTTTTTCTTTTTGCTGGACTTGAGGGCTTTATATCAAAGGCAAAGCTCTAAGTTTTAATTTGCCTGGCATGTCTAAAAATTGATATATGACTCTTGGTCTTTGCAGATTTTTTTCTGTCTTTCTCCGTTTCTTTACCAGACGACAAAAAGGGGCCCCCATCTTGAATTTCCCTCTGTCGTCTTTTGGAGTTGCACTCTCCGAGCCAGCTAAAGCTGCAACTGCAGCGTTCTCATACACACACACACACACACACACATACATGCACATACACTCGCTCTGTTTGGCCTTGGTTGAGTTTTTGTTACTAATCACTCTCATATGTGCAGGGCCATTGGAAAGCATGTTGTTTTAAATTACGTCATCCTCCGTGAGTATGGTGAGGAGCATGTGTTGCCGGTTAACGTTTGAGACCCAGACTGTAGGTAAAAGTTCTCTGAGAAAAATAAAGGGCAGGCTTGTCCGTAATTGGTTGCTGTGCATGTTGAGGAGAGTTGTGCACATGATTAAGTGTTAATGCTGTCAGTGGAGTCACAGCTCCGCTTCAGTCTGAAGACTTGAGTGGATTAAGAGCTCGGAGACGCTCTCCTCAAGAGCTCTTCATACAAACACTTTCTATTCAGGACAAAATGGATCGATGTGACCTAATCTCTAATGTCTACTCACTGCCAGAACTCTATGAAATGATATTGTTAAAGGTTGTCCCTGTGGACCATTGTTTCCTTAAGACTGAGTGTTGACCCTCAGGTGGATCACAAGAGGCTTTTTTTTGTCTAACGTCATGTTTTCTAGGAGATTGTGGATATTTTTGCTGGTTCAGTTACTGTTTTTTCTTGTTTAAAACTGTTAATTGTTCATACGTCACCTGGTCAACATTAGAATATCCTAATTAATGATCAAAAATGGTAAATGATTAACGAATGGGTTGTGACTGTGATATGGATCCCTAGTAAATAGTTTGGGGAACACTGCTCTAGGTCCGTCAAAAACAGGGAGAACCTGTGAGATGTTAGGTGAGGCCAGACAGATATCCATGACTTCAATTTAACTTTGTTCATTAATTAATCTTCTTCTGCTTGTCCGTTGCCTGGTCAGGGGGCAGCTGACTCCACCCAAATCACATTGCACCATATTGTGAGTCTTCCTGTCGGTGATGAGCCTACAAGAAGTTATGTGGGTCAGGATGGTGCTATGATCAGAACACCTCAGTGGAAACCTGGCAGCTGGTGGATTCAAACCTAAAGCCCTGGGAACCCTGGGCCGCTTCCTTAACCACTGGTCCACCACATGGCCATCATTGCCAACAATATTTAAGTTTTGTCTTATTTTAATGGAATGCAATCCTGATGTCTACGATCATCTGGTGGCAAAAATGTTGAGATAGAGAAAAAAAATGACGATAAACAGGGTCATGGCTGAGAAAACTAGGAATTTTAAATTGTAATTATACTTCTGCTTTTTCCCTGCAAAGCCGGTGTTTTTTTCCTAAATGTCATTCATCTTCAAATGTTCAAATAAACCCCCCATCTCTTAACCTGACCTCAGTTTTCAATTTTAGGCCCAAATGTGGCCCACATCCCAAAGGTTTGCCCAGACACTCATGGTGTCTCTTTTAGGATTTCAAATATCTGTGAGTATACACAGTGAAAGAAGACTATTTCATGTCCTAAAAAAGAGAGAGATAGTCTTTCTCATCTGAACAGAGGAGCAGAATGGAGACGTGTGGTCTACAATGTGTGTGGCAGCCTCTCTGTGGCTTCCACTAGATGAAAAACCTTGATGTTGGGGCTTTGGAAAATATATACATGCCAAAGTAGAATAAAAATCCAACTCGCGGCGTAAAAAAGATTAAAATAAACCCATGGCGTAAAAATAAAATTGTGATAATAGAAAGATGTATGGTCAGGAGGCAAGGATGTTCTGAATGACTAGAGCAGTAATAGATTATAGGTTTCTGCTCCGTTTGCCTTACAGTGGTTATCGTAACATTAAATGAGGCAAGAGTCAAGGAGTTGGATCTGGAACCACGTTCGTTTCGGCCTCATTTGTGGTTCTGGACTTTCTTTCAGACCCGTGTGTAATCAGGACTAAACAGTGGGTTGGACCACTGACACCTCTGAGCAGACAGCTCTTATTTCACATGGCTAAAATGAGGCCGCTGGGAATTTGACTCCAGAAAAAAAAAATCTGATTATTTTATCCCCATGTTCTAGAAGTCATAAAATGGTGTTCAGCAAGTATTTTACAAGGGCTGAGGTTTTATAAGAGTGAACTAAAACCATCTGTTGATATAATTATAATTTAAAATTATAGGTGTTGGGTTGAGGTTTTTGGTTCACTTCCTATCATGCTGAGATTAATACGCTCCTCATGTCCTGGGTTTCCCATTCTAATTATTTTTCTTTTCTCTTCACTATGGTTGAAGTAAACTTTAACCAATAACCAGACCTCAACACCAGGGTCATTTCTACTAAATGTAGTAATTGTCTTGGCTTGAAATGTTTCAGAGTCCACTAGAACATTCTCGGTGGTTTTACCCTCACATTTAAATCCTGGTAAAGAAACCAAAATCAAAATCCATCTTTTTATGGTTCCTTTAAGCAATAATTTGAGAATTTGGAATTTCCCCCAAAGACGTCATTCATTTTACTTTGTTTTTCACCGATTATTTATCTGTCACAGCTGAATTATTGTTACTTTAGCTGTGATTTCTCTCTCTTTGCTTTTGTCAAACAATGTATATTACTATAACACAGAGACACATTTAGGAATTTAGTAATTACATATATGATGGGTTTATGTATTCTGGTTAATTTAGCAGATACAGATGTCATTGGCATTGTGACTGATATGAGAAGTATTGGATAAAGTTTAGTTGGTTATTTTTCAGCCAACTTTTCAGCATCTGTTTATAATAAATGTTTTTAATGTGGGCTTACACAAAAAAGAAAAAAAAAATATAAAAGGGTATAATATATATATAAATATATATATAAATGTATATATATATATAAACTGAAAAAAATAAAAAATTGTTCTCTGTTTCAATTGCCTTGGGAAGAGAAATAAACATTTGTCTTTTGCTTATGTTTGAATGCAGGAAAATGAAAATAGATTTTATTTTTGGCTTCACCTCACTCTCACAGTTGGACTTCAAACATAGACATTTTTTAGAAACACATTGATCAAACACATTAGTTTGATTCTGCAGCACAAGTTTATTGCAGTCCATGAAAGAATAGTCCAGAGTCCAGAGAAGTTCTGGGCTTCAAGTCAGAGTGTACTGTCTTCTGGTAAAGGACAAGATACTGTAGTTTCATCAGAGGGTTAAAATTCCAAGTTGCTCATTTCCCAAGGTGCTTTAAGTCAGTTCAAAGCCATAATGTTGACAAGACCTACTGATTGTGACATTAGGACATTGTATTTTTTGTGAAGTACATACAGTAAAATAGTTTACTGAGAAGTAAACTAGGGAAGATACTGCATTGTCTTTGCGTTTTCAACTAAATCAGTGAATCAAGTTTAATTTAATGATACTGTTTGATAACTGTTCGTCACCAAATGGGTTTCTGTCTTTCTGTGTAGGAGCAGAACTGACTGTGCCTCAGCTTTAATGGTGAACTTTTAGCCATGTTTCACTGTAACACGATCTAAACACTTGGAAAATGTCACCGCTTTGGTCAAGTAAAGGCCGCTCTTTCACAAAGGCCAAGTCTGACTCAGGGGAGATGACCTGTCCCTGGTTGGCCTCTCTGTTTTCATGGACAGATTCTGGCAATGGTCAAACAGTCTGCTGTTCTAGACAAGAAGGTTGTGTGTGTGCTCATGTGAGGGTGTGGGTCTTTTTCCCAAAACTGCCTTCAAGAAGCAACAAAAGGAAAACAAATCCCATCAGGAGTCAGATGAAGTCTGAAGGAAATGACCAGAAGAGAGGGGATCATAATTTTGTGATACACTGATAATTATCCTCTTAGTTAGTTATATTGGTAAATGGTAATATTGGTAAAATCTAAAATTTAATTATTTATTTTATACATATTATTTATACATATGATCAATTGTCCAGGTACCCAAAAAATCTTTATTTATTGCCAGAATCGTAGTTTGTTCATGTCATATTGGTGAGATATTGAATATTTTTCACCATAATATAGCACTGTAGAACATTTTTGCATATCTTTGATATTTTTGGTGGAATCTCAATTTCTTTTTTCATGTCGGCATGTTTATTGCAGGTTAAAATTTTGTAATCATTTTGGCATAGTCTAAAGTTTTGCACGCCAAGATGCTCAAAACGTGGTGTTTTCATGGAAAGTTTTTGTGAGAGAAAGAAAAATCAAAATTGCATCTTTTCTGCATGTTTTTCATTAAATTTTTTAATGATTGTTTTTAATCGTTTAGGCGAAATAGTAGCTTTGCATCTTATGGTGGTCAAAAAAAATCAAAATTAAATTTTCATCTCTATCTCCCCACAGAATTAGAGAATTTGGGGAATGAAGATTTTTTTTAATAATCATTGCATATGATGTTTATCAAAATGTCTTCAAGACAATTTTTTTTAATTTATTTTTTCTCCAAATTAGAACATTTTTCAATTATTTTAAATTATTTTTTCACTTTGGTAAAATCTTTGGTTAAAAGTTTTAATGAAAAGTTTGAAGAATAAAAAATTAGTTTTTTTTCTCCAAAAACTTGTACCAAACAATTATATTTTCTTAATTTGACAATAGAAATGGACATTTCTTTTTGTTTTGAGGTAAATTGGTTGACTTTAACCATTTTAGTGAAAATTTATTTGTGAACAGTTTTCTTCAACCCTTTAAATTTTCTCTTATCAAAGATTGACATGCCATAAAATTATGTTTTTCTGACTTTATTAATAGAAATAAACATAGCTATTGTAAGGAGTAATACAGTGTTTTCAGTAGCTGTGTCTGGTTTAGTCAAGAATTTGGAGGTCAGGTTCAGGAAGAGGGTCTCAGCTGAATGCACGGCTCCTGCTGTGATCTGGAACATTCTTCTGACTTCACTGATGGCCTCCTAATGGCACTAATGACCCTAATGGCCCTAATCAACAACAGAGCTGGAACTTCTCATGATTTAGGAGAAAAGAGACAAGAAAACACAGAGAA
This sequence comes from Paraplagusia blochii, assembly GCA_016785265.1. NCBI lineage: Eukaryota > Metazoa > Chordata > Actinopteri > Pleuronectiformes > Cynoglossidae > Paraplagusia > Paraplagusia blochii. The sequence continues at coordinate 90,954 of JAFBJS010000186.1, forward strand.
GACTTTAAAATAAGTTATAAGAATGTAGACAAACATAAGAAGAATCATTACATATGCAGATCTGTTGAATACAAACCAATGGTACAAAAAGCTAGACTCAAAAGCTCAGACTACTCAAAATTTGTCATCTTTGATATGGACTTGCACATAGACTTGGGCCAGAGACTTTTTTGAGTCTTTGCCTAGAACTAGAACTAGCCTTGTATTTTACTTGACTTTTCTTAATTACTCTTTTCTTAATGGTCTTTGACTGTTCTGGAAAGTAAAACTAAAACTTAGCTCTAACATGAAACTCTCACAAGTCTGATGTTTTATCCAAATCAAAAACATAAATTCACATTCAAGTAAAATCACAGTTTTTGCCTTTTACGTATGTTAATAAAAGTATTATATGTGAACTCTTGTTCTTGTCTTGTTCTGCTTTTAAAAGGTTCTGACAGCTTGATTATAAATATCGTCTTGTGTTTCTCCTTTTTCCTCCCCGACCTCTCAACTCCTGGTGGCGTGCTATGTCCAGGTGAGCTGTCCATGGGCGAACTCCAAGATCCCTTCCTAGTGAGCGTCCACCTCATAGCTGACCCCGGCCAGGGCAAGTTCCTGCAGCGTGCTGTTGATGGCGTCTTAGCGTGGGTTCACCCGGAGCTTCAGCTTTTCAGAGTTTCAGAACGAGCCTCCGTTTCCCATCGTCCTTGGCCCAAGAACCACCAAAATGGAAGCCTGCCACTGTCATGTCAGCCGTCGATGGCAGTCATCCTGTTCCTCCAGGAGGCATACGGCGGTGAAGAGCAGATACTGATGCTGCACCAAGCTCTGCAGAGGCCGCCCTGGAGATACCACCACACTGAGAAAGTCAGCAACGGTCGTCGAATGCTTCCACTGACTCCGTGCAGTCAAGACTTTTTCACTCTGTCTCCGGGGACACCGCTGTGGGCCGTGCGGCAGGTGCATTATGGGAAGGAAATAGTGCGGTTCACTGTGTATTGCCGTTACGAAAACTACGTGGACATGGTGCGGCTCTACAAGCTGCTGCTGCAAAGGAGGGTGTCACAGAAGAAAGAAGACTTCTGTTTCTTCGTAATCTACTCCAACCCAGACATGGAGATCCAGTTGTCCTTTAAGAGACTTCCACGGGCTCAGAATCCAGTAGTGTTGGAGTCGGCTGTGATGGAGGTGAGGGTGCGAGACGTTGGAGTTCTGGTGCCTCTTCTACCTCATCCCTGCAGCCCCATCAGTGACGTCCGTTGGCAGACGGAGGACTACGATGGGAATAAGATCCTTCTGCAGGTGAGAAAGTTTATTTTATTTCTGGATGTTTTGGTAAAACAGGAAAAAATTGTAAATTTTTTATGTTTTTTCTTTCATGGATTTTTATCCTAAATAACAAATCTGAGCTCATTCATGGTGGACCTCATGCTACTATAACGTTTCTATTTCTACCTATTTGTAACGTATTTTCTGTAAGACAAAAAGTTTTATTGCTACTTCATTTTGTTAGAGTTCCAGTTATGTTCCGCAAAAGGTGGCTGCACATATGTACTGTATATGCAGAGTAGGTTGCAAGATGTTATGGTTTCATCTGACTTAAGTAACTCCGTAAATCATACGTATACATTATGCTAGTTTTGGTCTCTTTTTTTCCATACTTCAAGTTAATTGAGATTTCCCTGGACCATGTTTGTCTTTTTCTGCTTGCCTACAATGTGCTACTTTTACCTGGTAATTGTTGGCTACTTTAGGGTATTCTTTTCTAGATATTTTTTAAACCAACTTAATAATGTTTATTTGTTGGTCCATTGGTAAAATTGGTGTGTGAAAAATTTCTCATTACTATTTACTCTATTGGTCCGGTTTTATTCTAGTTCTCCCTCATTATTTAGTTGATAACATTTTTAATAATTATGTCACAAAAATGTGATTGTAGTTCTATACAACTTTTCAACCATTTTTCAAGATAATAAGGCTATAGTCTTACCACTTTTGGTGTTATTTTGACATGTTCAAAAATGTTTTTGGAGTTTTTTGCACTAAATCTTCTCTTGGCATTATATCTTTTTTGATTTTTGTATAAAAAATACTCCGCAGCAAAAGACAGTGTAGCTGTATGTACTATGGAAGCCTGGATTTTGCCTGGATTATGTTAACTGCATGTTTTACAGGGGCATTAAGAAAACACCGCCAAAATAATTTTATGGGCAATTTGTCATTTTTAACCACACTCTGCCCTGGGACCCCTGCTATGTTTTGACCTCGTGAGTTTCATGGACCAGGCTGACCAGGCTTTTCCCTCTTCCTGTAGTGAGTCCAGTGATGTTCCATCAACTCCTCAGCTGATTTCAATTCAAACTTCATCCAAGAAACCAAAAAAAGTTATTTATATTTTTGGGCCATCTGGCTTTGTAGCTTATCTTCTTGAACATAAATTTCAAAAGTATTTTAACAACACAGATCTCAGCCTCTCTGGCCTGTGTCTGACATTATTAGATTTTACTATTTATTATTACAATAATAATTTTCTTTGAAACTCCTAAAACATAACAAGCTCATCACTGAAGTCTCCGTCCAGTTTCCAGACTGTTTAAAGTTTTCTTTGACGTTCTTTATCGACTCTTAACTGCTGTGCATGGAGCTTCCATAACACATGCATGTGTGTGTGTGTTTGTGTGTAAAGTAAATACACACTGAGACACAGAGTGGTGCCTTTTTGGACAAGATCAGTTTCACAGAGTAAATGTGTCCAGGGCAGTGTAAAATAAGTCATGGGATTAAGCTGCAGTCCATTACTGGGACTGGAAAGGTGACAGCAATAACTGAATCTGCCAAAACTAATGTGCATAGAGTTTGGTGATGAACTGACACCTGGACATAAGTCATCAGTTCTCAACACTTTCAGGAAAAAATAGTTCTTTTCTTTCATTGCTGAATCATTTTGAACCTAAAAACACATGTTCCTGATAGGAATTAAAATCTTAGTTGTTTTTATTGATTAAATATACTCATTTGGAACAAAACCAGAACAACCACTGCATTATTTTAACATCCGACCAGGTCCATTTAAACTAGAGTTAGAGCTACCCTCTGTGTTGCAGCGCTGAGCGACCTCTGGTTCTTGGAGCTGTACACCATATGCTACATTCTCAACTCAATATAAAATGATTAAGTTGATATATGCAAATATTAAGCCAGTAGGGGGCACTATTTACCACTGGTTTGGTCCTATCTCACCAATTTTCCCAAGTTCTTTCCTGGATTTCTCCTACAGTAGAAACACAAAGATAATGTTCCGTGTCTACTCCATGCATGGCCGGACTGTTCCGGAAAGAGACACTGGCTGCAGGGTTTCGTTCCAACCAACAAAGAACATGTTGTTTGACCAATCAGCTGTCTGGTGACTGAGATCAATTGATTGAACCCATCAACTCAACCGTTCTGCTGCTTGGGTGGAACATAAACGTGCAACGTGAAACAGGCTGACCAGATCTGAGCTACTCTATATTGTTCATGTTGCCCCGTGATGGTCTGGTTGACCATTGGTTCCCAAAGACTGGGTCTTGGCACTGAGGTGGGTCGCAACAGGGTTTTTTGGGGAGTTGCCTCACATAATTTTGAGGTCATTTTGTTGGTTTGTTAGTTTAGTAAACCACTTTGTTTTTTGTTGTTTAAAACTTGAGTGTAACTAATTGTTCAGATATCACTCATTCACTAAAACAAAATATTTTCTTTAATGTTCAAAAATGATTAGTGTTTTATGAATAAATTCTATTGACTAAGGTCCTCGAGGTTTGTTACTTTCAAAAAATGGGTCTCCAGAAAAAAACGTTTGTGAAACATTGTCCAGATTGCACTCGTATTTGGGGAACATTGTGGCTGAAGATTGATGGTCAGTGGGGTTTTTGTATTTTTACATTTGTGGTTCTTCTCCTTTCGAGAAGAACATTTGTGGTTCTTCTCCTTTGTTCCTTTTTCAGAGGTTACCACAGCGACATTTTCCATGTCCTCTCTCACTCCATCCATCAATCTCCTCTTTGTCTCCTACCTGGTAGCTCCATCTCTAGGATCATTCTTCTACCAATGTATCCACTGTCCCTCCTCTGAACATGTCCAAACCATCTCAATCTGTCTTCTCTAGCTTTTTCCCTTTTTCTCTTCTTCTTCTCCTTATGGTTAAATCTCTAAAAAAGGGAAAAGCTGAAAGGAAACAAAAACATCGGTAGTTGACCTGGTTTCACTAAGGTGTCTGTTCATTGCCATGTCAACAGCCTCATTACTCAGCCCCCCCTGGTGTTGCTCGGTAGTTCCAACATGCAACACGTTGCTCTTTTACATGACTGGACACAACTTGTCATGTCATATTAGCTGAGGGGAGAGAACGTGTTTTTGTCATGGAAGGATTAACTATATTATTTGAACGTATTCCCTCACATTGACTTAAAAAAAAAAAATAAAGACTTAAAGATAAACACCATTTACATTTATCGGCTGCTCTTTCTTTCTTAACCAGAGCACAAGCTGCAGCTGTGACTTCACTAAACTCAACAATATTCTTTCACTACTTCAACTTCTTCTTCCATCTACAGTTTGCTGACAGCTGCACAGTGGTCCTGTGGTTTCTGCGTTTATCAGATTGAATGACCTCTATACTGTCTGGACATTCTGGCCACATATGGTTCATGGCAGCATCTCACCCACGTCTAGAAATTTAACATCAGACACAGATGGAATCTTTGATCGACTCATATGTGTTCCACATTTTTATCAACGTCCAAAAACACACACGTTGCAACTGACGTCTACAGACGGGTTAAATTGAACGACTCCAATAGTGGCGTTCAATCTAAAAGGTATAACTATAAGGCTTTTTACCCTTTGGGTGAATTAATGGCAGCCGCCCCTCAGTTAGACCAAGGCCTCCACCAACTTTCTGCATCTTTTGAAGCCAAAGTTATGCCTAGAAAAGCTGCCGAGTCTGACGTTTTTGGGGACAGAACTTCTGGAGGTGGAGCAGACTTTCAGACCCAAGGACAGTGAACATGCCTGTCGTCACCAGTGAACCTAAAACACAAGTTATTACCAGAGTCAGTGGAGACGGCCAGTTTTGACATGCGTCTATAAAATAATGATTTAGAGCCAGTGAAGCCTGCAGGACTTTTGGAGCTTTTCATATCACATCAAATATGACATTCACTTCAGTCGGCCCTGGAGAATATGGTAATAAAAAGGAGTCAGTCTGGTGAATGACACCAAAGTGACCCAAGAGAAGAATGTATTATTTATTGACTGAATATTTTGTTAGAGAAGTTGGCTTTTTTTTTTCCCAGAGACAATGTTTTTTTTAGCCAATTGCTGCCAGACTGCACTGGTGAAGGTGACTTCAATTACTGGGAGGATGGATGATGGATGAATAGATGGATGCATCAGTATTTATAGTCATTGCTGAGACTAAAACAGCGGTTTCAAACTCAAATAAGTCGAGGGGCCACTGCCCCCACTGTCATTTCACCAAAGGGCCACATTAGCATGTTCATTACAGACGAAACAAATGGTGAAAATGAAATAAAAAATCAGTTTTCCCACTGTAATACATGAAACAACAACGTTCAACTTTCACATCAGGGTGGGGGCCACAAAATATCGCTCCTTGGACCACAAATGGCCCACGGGCCGCGGGTTTGAGACCCCTTGTCTAAAAGGTTATACACCTAATGGTTGATGCTGGCTGCTGTACATGTTGTTATCAATATAATAATAGAATTCAATAATGTAAAAACCACTCACCTCGGTGTGCTATAAATCACAGCTTCCTCTCTGGTTGACACTTTAAAGCCTTTAATTTCCTTGATATATGTTCAATCTGAAAACATATGGAAACCTTTATAACAAAGCTCTTTTGTCCACATGTGAGAACTTGGACATATTGTCTCGAGGCAGCTCTGCGTAGAGTAAATACTTTTGCCTGTGTTGTTGGTGTAGAGGGGCGGACGGTGAGAGGAGAAACCTGCAGAAAACATCAGTTTGTGGAGGAAAAAAACCTGAGAGAACAGTGAAATGAAAACCACTGCAGATGTTTGACTTTGTACAAACAGCGTTTTCATGAAAACATGGACATGTTTTCGTGTCTGTCCTTTACAGCTGGAAGTGAAAGTGAAGCGATTACGATTTACAGAGTCTCTGCCTTTGGATAACTGCGCTCCATAAATGAAAGTGTGATATACATGAGGCCATTTCAGATACTAATGATTTCTGCAGCTGCTGCTGTGATTCATAAAGTGGACGGTGTTCTTTAAAACCCCAGGGTTCCATAGTTCGCCTCCATCTAACGTCCCGCAGCCTGAAGATCACATGAGGAGATTGATGTTCCTCTTCCCTCCGTATCTCCTCTGACCTCAGACAGCGTGCATTAAGATAACAGAGCTGCTGTCAGTTCCACTTTGCAAACCAAACAGAGGTTTTTATCAGACTGCTGTCTTAACCTTAAACCAACGGCTTCAAAGGCTGCTGCCACTGGGGATCACCAAAAAATGCATTCTCAGCACTTTTCATTTTACATTTTTTTTTTGTTTTGTTTTCTTTCCCAGTTACCAGAAGTGTTGTTGTCTTGTTATTTTTGGGTTTGGTTCAACAATAGAAAGACATGTGAGAATGTCGGCACATAAGCTTAAAAAACATGATATTTTTACGATAAAATAAAAAAAACTGGCAGAGAATTGCATTTATGCGAGTCTATAAAAACACTCAATGTACATTGTGATTTTTGTGATTTGTAAATCCTCCAACATGAGTATACTGTGTAGAACATGGGTCTCATGTGCGGCCCGTGGGCAATTTGTGGCCCTTGGAGCGATATTTTTTGGCCACCACCTTGATGGGACTGTTGAATTTCTTAGATTTATAGAAGGATTCTACTGCAAGTCAATGCTAAAACAATGGTTTTGTTGGATGCACTCAGTGGTAGACACTGCTGTGGATGAATGTGAGAATTACAAGACTCGTTTGAAGTGTTGTATTACAGTGGGAAACTGAATTTTTATTTCTTTTTCACTATTTTTTTCTTCTGTATTGAACATAAACTGCTAATGTGGCCCTTTGGCGAAATGGCAGTGGGGTAGAACATTGATTCTCCAAGTTTAGGGTTGAAAATGAACTGCAAGTCTCTTCAACAGGAAAATTAAAAAATATCTTTTGTTTAAATTATCTAGAAAGTTCAACCATAACGTCCAACAGTAGCGAAAAAAAAGGCCACACAGAGAAGCAAAAAAACGTTCTCCAGATGGAAGTGCTCAGCCAGAGAAACTCTGTTTGGCGGAAAAAACACTTGAGCCAAACCTGACAACACCTCCGATGAGGAAGGCTCAGGAGCGCCAAGGTACTGAACATCTCAGTTCTGTTTTTCACTCACTCCTCCCTGACGTGGAAACTGTTCAACCGCTTCATCCTGAACCGAGTCCCACAGCTCTCACTTCAGAGAGTCACTCACCGTCCAACACATGATGTTTGAATACACATCTGTGTATCACAGCGATGTGTATATTTAGATCACTGGGAGTCTGTTGTTTCAATGAAAAGTTCCTAAAAAGGTGCCAAAAATAGCTAGGGGGAGCCAAAGTTACAAAATTTCCAATTGGTTTTGGGGTGTGTTCGAAGAGGCTAATGGTTAACTTCATGAAAACTTATGGGAACTTAAAGAAAAAAGAAATAAAATGACCAATAAATATATATGGTCATTTACTTACAATTAGCCAATAAATTATTTTTTTTAAATGTAGCTTCAAGGTTAGCTTATTGTAGCTTCAAGTTATTACTAAATATGTACATACTATAAATATACTGAAACTATCTCACGATAAGTGAATGAATAAACTTTAAAATGGGCTACAAACTACAGAGTTAGGTTTAGCTGGTAGCAAAAATACAATTATTTACAATTTTTGTTAAGTAATATTAGCATGAAGATAATCATACGCACAGATAGCATAATGTTAACTACATCAATATGTAGCTTAAGTCTATATAGCTATTTTAGGAAAAAGAAGAAAGTTACACTTAATTGTCCCAATTTGGGAATTTATTGTGTTAACAACAGATGAGATTCTCTTCAGTAGATGGTTTGGACATGTTCAGAGGAAGGATAATGGATACATTGGTAGAAGAATGATCATAGAGATGGAGCTACCCGGTCGGAGACAAAGAGGAGATTGATGGAGTCAGTAAGGGAGGACATGGAGGTAGTTGGAGTCAAAGAAGAAGATACAGAGGACAAACCTAGGACTCTCTGCACTCCAGGTTTTGAAGAAAGACATACTAAACTCTACAGCGTGGACCTGATACACTAGCCTGAATAAAATAGTTAGACTCCAGTCCTATTTTAGCTGAAACTTAAACTGCACACTGTACAACAAAGAAGAGAAGAAATCCTCCTGTTATTGTTTTTATACATAAATATCCATGTAACTGCAGACGTGTGAGAATCCCCAGACAAACACACTGCCCCGTGTGGAGTGTTTCCTACACACGTGTCTGGGATTTGACTGCAATAAGTCACCGTTCAGACTTTTTCTTGGCAACTCCACCCAGGCTCCACATCTCAGCCACCACCCACTAAGTGAAAATAAATCGACTGTTTGGTTTGATTATCAGGGTGTGAGGTCGGGCTGCAGAGAGAAGACTGTTCTTCTACGGCTGCGTGTCAGATCTATTTGTTTCTCTTCACCCAGAAATGAAGCAATTAGTTCAATCCTCTGTACTTGAGTCACTGAAATAAAAGAGCCAACGTTGCTGACATTTGTTGATGGTGGATTTTGAGTAGCACTCTCATGGATTTGTCAATATTTTATTTAGTTATACTCTATTTTAAATCAATTTTATCCTGTGATTTATAGCTTTTTTTTTTGCCTAAACTATTGTATACATATTTTCCTATTTACTGTCATTTTAACTATTTTGCCTCTTATTATATACAGTCAACATTAATAAAATATTTTCCCTTAACTTTTTTGAGGTAAAGGTTTTTAATAAATCTTAAATCATTTATCGATCAGAAACCTTTTTTTCTAATAATTATCCCAATTATGTTACTTTATTACAACTTCAGAATTGAGGATGTAAAAATCATATTCATCTAAGCCAGGGGTCTCAAACTTGTGGCCCGGGGGCCATTTGTGGCCCGTGGAGGGACATTTTGTGGCCCCCACCTTGATGTGAAAATTGAATGTTAGCGGGACCCACAAGATTTATAGAAGGATTCTACTGCAAGACAATGCTAAGAAAATTGGCCACCACTGCCAATGAATGCTTTTATTATTTTTATTTTTTTAAGGAGAAGGTCAGTGGATCTTTTTTGGTACCTACTTGAACTCGTTTGTTTTCTTCTGTCTTTTTAGGTACAAAATTCCTGTGTGCACCTCAGACACAGACACCTATCATCAGCCATCATGGAGTCGGCCTCAGCTCCGTCCACCTTCACCCGCCCTGCCAACTCTCAAAGAAATCGCCGCTATCTCCACAGAGTCCCGTCTCAGCCCTGGCTCCACCAGCAGACCTCCTACAGCTCCCTCCCTTTGGCCTGTGAGGAGCTGGAGGAGCAGGAGCAGTGGTCCGACAGGTACCACCCTGACCCAACAAAGCCCCAGTGGGCAGGACACAGGTCCAGCTCCCTCTTCTCCCTGCCCAACCTGGGGTCAGTCAGCTCTCACTCCACCTCCTCCTCTCCAGGACCTTCTTCCAGCCCTCACCATCACAGGAGCCACTCCCGTCACCGGAGCTCAACCCTGCAGCCGTCATTGAGGATAAACATGGACTCCCTGGTTGGAGCAGAGGAGACGGACGTAGACACGGGGGACAAAGTGAACATAGGCAGCACTGTGGACCTGTCGGTTGTGTCTGCGTATGTCCAGTCCAACGGCCCACAGACCTGCAGACCATCATCTGCACCACTAGAGGACGCTGGTCCCACCGTTAGTCCCGTTGTCCTAGAAAACACCTGCAACGCTGCAACACTTGGTCGGAACACCAACAACACCTCCTCCACCTTACAGCGGTCTTACACCAACATCAGGCAGTTTGACAGTTGTAGCATCGTTAGCTCAACGCTTACAGAAGCAGATTATAGAGGAGTAGAAGAAGAAGTCGAGGAAGACCAGGAATTCTATATATGATAAAACTCAGTAAAGCGAGAAAAATCAAATATATAATCCCTCTGCGTGACAGGAGTCAAGGCTGAGACAATAAAAACAGCTTTACTCTGCCCCCTGGTGTTGTACGGAAGAACTACAGTCACAAAATTAAACTCCAGTTTTCACTGTTGTGACATTTGTGTGGTTGATAATGTATTAAACTTTGTAAATATCAGGTAATATGAAGAAATTAGGTTAGACATTTAATGGACCAATCACTATATGTAAAGATAAAACGATTCATTAATAATGTTGTTTTTGTCTTGGTTTAATGTCTCTGGTTACTGTGTATTTGTATGGAATTATTCAACAACTCTTCCTGAGGTTTGTGTATGATTATTTAAATTAAAACAGTTATTGATGATCTCTGTCTATCGTCTGCGGTCTACGTGTGACATCTTAACCGGAAACGTTCCTACATTGATTGGATGAATAAAATTAGACGTTCTGCAGATGTTAAAATGTTCATGAAGAAAAAAATGTCCAAAGATGTTCGTTAAAACGTCAAAACAATAATAAAAACAAGACAGTAGCAAGGTCGAAATCAAAAGAAAATGTGTTGAAAAAAAAGGACTTTTATTGTGTTGATTGGCTAGACCAGAAGAGTCAGAAAAAAAGCAGCAGGTTACTGGATTACCATTAGAACTTGTATTAGTAAGTTAAAAAAACTCTACACTTCAGAAACACTACTTCACACTTACTTTTTTTACATTTATTACATTAAATATTTCTTCAAAATCATGTAAATACTATAAACAGTGCTGTTGTAACAATAATAATACAAGAAATCCTAGGGGTTTAGCGCCAACAAGTCTAAATATCTCGACGCAATGTCGCCCTCTAGTGTTCATAAAAGTAAACCGTAGGACCGTTACTGCTGTATTGACATGTAGTTTTTTTTTCCTTTTATTTAATGTGTCGCCATTAAAGTAGAGGACAGCTAACAGTCAACTTTAGCTTCAGTCTGTCACTGACTTGTCTCAGCCTCCCTCCTCTGTGTGGTCTTTGTGTTTCGCTCTCTAAAGGCCAGTCTTCGTCCTCAGACTGAAGACATTAACAGGTGTGAGTCCGTGTGTGTGGTCTGAGTACGAACCGAACAGGGGAAATCCAACGATACTCACGGGAATTGTGGCGGAGACTCCAGTGAGCGGCGCTGCAGTAATGACGTCACCGCCAACCAATCAACACGTAGAGACTCTGTCATCTATTGTCTCTTCTGTCCAACACATGAAGAGGTCTGGAAAAGAAATCAGAGTCAGATCCTGAGGTCTATGACGGACTTTCACTCACTTTACACTCCAGTTTTATCGATACTCTGCACACACCGAGTGGAAAACACCCTGGGATTTAAATGGCGTTTTATTATTATGACTTTATTACCTTTATATATTTTTTTCTAAATCTTTTTTAGGGTCAGGTTGATAGTTTGGTCCTGATTCCAGCAGACCTAAACCTAACACTGCAGGTTTTTATATCCTGAGAGAAAAGTACACCAAACTACTCTACCTAGAAAAATCGGGTGGATGCTGAGGTTATTGGGAGTTATGTAGGTCCGGACGGTGCTATGTTCAGTGGCAACCTGGCAGCTGGTGGAATTGAACCCTAAGCCTTGAGGATATAAGTCTGCGATTGTAGCCACTGATGATGAAGATGCTAAGTTCTTACCCTGTCTCAAGGCAGAATCTCCTGGCCCATTGGACAAGTCTGGTCCTGATTCTCCAGGGTGCAGTAAGATATAATGGTTCAGCAAGTCTCCAAGACCGATACCCAAATCACACTGCTCCATACTGTGAGCCGCCCTGTGGGTGGTGAGCCCACTAGTGGTTATGTGGGCTGGGATGGTGCTATGCTATCATAAAACCAAATAATGTCCAGGATGGACAGAAGAGAATGTCATGTACTTTTCTGCCACTCCTGACACTCTACTACTACACCTAGCTTTCATCATATGGTTTCTGTGTCCTGTATGTGTAGGAAAGAATAATTCTAGAATTCTTATTTCCACATCACACAAACACCAGGTTTTCAGATCATATTCTTATTTCACTATCATTAAACCAACACTTTTATTCCCATGGTTCTCCAAACCAGTGCTCGTGTACCAGTGAGGTTTACCCTGGGATGGAACACTCCCCCTCACGTCTCCCCTCTTCCAGTGCCAGCCCTAGTAGCTCTAATCCGTACCTGGCAGATCGCTCTGGCGACACCGGTGTTGTTGCGGCCTGGTCCAGCCCCCGCCACACGGCAGCATTCTCTCTAATCTCACCCAAAGGGGGAGAATTAGGACACAAGAGAAGAAGCATCAGTTAGTGAAGTGGAGTGAACTCCGTGTCTCTGTCTGTCAAACCTTCCAACTATTACTGTGTTGAGCTTTAATTAAAGTCTGTTTCTTGAGCTTTAGGATTATGTTTTCTAAGGCCAAGTAAGCAAATAGTGTTAGGTCACCTTACGAACCAAGAACTTCTGTGTTGAAGTACGTGGATGGCAAACTTTTTCTTACAACTTTCGTTCAATATTTTAGGGTGAGCTGCGTTAGTTTGTCATAATTCTTTACGTCAACTCATTCAAGCAGATAAACCACAGTTTGGAATCAAATTGTTCCACAGTGAAAGACTCAAAATTCCTCTGTAGCGTTAACATGGCGTTAGCCAAGTTGCCGGACTGTTGTCGCCAATCGGCTACTCCACTGGTCACGTGTCAAACCGTACCGACACTTGTGAACCGAAATCTTATTACACCCACAACAAGTTAGTTCTGCATCAAATACAATGTTGTTTCCAAAATGGACAGATTTTTTTTGCAACAAATATTTGGTGTAAGTTTATTGCATCTTGTTCTTTTTCGTTAACTTAAGATTGTGTAGTTCGAGACATCTGTGCGAGACAAAACAATAAATAAAATGAAGGGTTCACTTTGAGGCACAGCCGTCTTAAATAGCACATAAGTGGAACTCTTGCGTTTTTAATGTTTAATTTAGGAATAAAAACCTATTTCCGACTGGGTTTTTTGGTATAATAAACACATTTTTTTTAGCCTTAGATACATTTACTTGTAGTGTAATGTAGTTCAGTGTAACCACCATATTTTCTCTGAAGCAACTAAATATAAACAGTAAATAGAGCTTAGAATTTATATTTTAATATGTTGTTATTACCTTATCACTGGCCTGATTGTATGAGATATAAATATATATATATATATATAAATATATTAACATAAATGTAAAAGTTCGTAACGTCTGTGCCGACCAAAGCTAACAAAAGATAAACATAAATGTAGTGGTTGTTGCATAACAGGCTAAAATTAGTAAAAAAAAAAAAAAACAGAAATATTCAAAAGGTAACTGCTAATATATTAAATTAGACAAAATAATATTGTGAAAGGTAATAATTTACATCGACATCAGGAGAAAAACCCCAACGTTGACGTGCACGTTGCTGTGTGTTTGTGGCAGATTACTGTTATTACTCCAACTGAATTGATCCTTCCATCTCCACATGTTGATGGTTGTCAGTGTGACTCTGCGATGCCTCCACCTTCCTCCACTCTGCAGCGTCTTAATCCCAGTAAGACTGGTGGAGACTGGTCCCAGCTCTCCAGTCAGGCCTTTTCATCCCAGTCCCCTCTGCATCCTGTGACCTCAGTCAGATCCAAGATAAAATAATTTTAAAAAAAAACACGAGGAGTGTCGCAAAAGTTTACCGCAAATATTCTAGCTCTGATGTTACTTTTTATATTAACTTTAACAGTTTACTTTCAACCAAAAAAAGGTCTACAGCCAGCCCTGCAGGGGGCGATCTAAAATAACTCATGAGATGTTGTTAGAGAAGAGATGAGAACATTTGGATCCTTGAATAGTAACATTTAGCAAGATCAATCCATATACATTGTATATGTATTTCAATAGTGTAGCGGTTAGCACGCCTGCCCCAAAAATAGAGACCAGTGAGTCCTGGGTTTGATTCCCAGAGGAACCGCAAGATGAGAGCTTGTCAGTTAACAGTGGATAAAGTAACTGCTGCCTTTAACACAATTGTTCCTCAGATTAGGATCATTAAAGTATAAGTTTCTTTTTCCAAAATAATTGTTTTTAGTCCTGTATCAAGTTTTATTTTCATAAAAATG
>JAFBJS010000188.1:0-67901 GCA_016785265.1 Paraplagusia blochii
TCCTATAAAAGAAAGTGTCCTATGTTGAATTTATCATCTTCTCCTTTTCCTTTCATCTTGTCCCTTTTCTCAGGCGTTGCCACAGCGAGTCAACATTTTCCATCTCCCACTGTCCTCTGTATCTTCTACTCTGACTCCAACTACCTCCATGTCCTCCCTCACTGCATCCATCAATCTCCTCTTTGTCTCCTACCTGGTAGCNNNGGTAGCTCCATCTCTAGGATCATTCTTCTACCAATATAACCACTGTCTCTCCTCTGAACATGTCCAAACCATCTCAATCTGTCTTCTCTAGCTTTTTCTCCAAACCTCCCTGTCATGTGTTGTCCCTCTAATCATCTCATTCCTGATCCTGTCCATCCTTGTCTCTCCTAAAGAGAACCTCAGCATTTTTACCTATATTGAATTGAATAAAACATTAAAATATTTATAATTTTCTTATTAAAAAAGGTTTTAAACAACAGTAATTTTATTATGCACCAAGGCATCTATAAAATTCAAGAGTCGAAGAGTCGTTGATTCTTCTACGTTTTTTTTTTTTTGTTTGTTTTTATAAATGATTTTATTTGTCAATTATTGGCTCTTAGCTGTTTTGATTAAAATGTCTGGTAATAATCGTACATTCAATGTTTCAGTTTGTTTGGTTACTGAAAAAATTGAATTATACTAAAATTAGACAGATCTTTAATAATAATAATTATATATATATAAATATATATATAATCTTTTGTTTGTTCATGTTCTTTCTGTTACATACTGTCTCTTTACGTAAGAAGTGACACATCTTCGTTTCCCTCCTTCTTGTCTCGCTGCTAACACAGCGTCTGATGTTCTGCAAACATTGCAAATATGTGTCACGTCAGTCAAACAGTCGTACGTTTTTGCCCGACTGTTGCTTGTTCAGTAAGTGGACTTTCTCACCTGCTCTACATTGTGACAGTTACACGATCTGTCATAAAACACTCTCCTGAGGTTCCTGTGTCAAGAAATGCAAAGTTTTTGATATTTTTACGATCGCTGCTGAAAATCTAAAGCTTTTTTGGTTAAAAAAGGGAAAAGGAAATGAATAGTTCTATTAAAAGGAAGTGCAAGACACACAGGATCCATGTGACAATAATTACTTTTGACAATAATTACTTTTGTTTCTTTGCTCCTTTGCGCAGATAAATTGTGTCGAAACACAGAAAAGTGTGGTCTTCCGTTTCTGCTGTGAGGCCGATCAGACGCTCCTGTTTTCCTGTTCCTGTTTGCCTTCCGGTGTGTGCGTGCGGGCATGCGTACATGCATGCGCATGTGTGCATGTCTGCAAGGCAGCTGTGTCCCCAATATATGGGGACCTGACCCAGCTGTCACTAACCATAATGTGGGAGGTCGCCTTGAAAGCACAGGAAAAAAAAAAAAAAAAAACTGCACGTTTGTCTCTCAGCAGGAGTTGTCACTGCTTCATACAAACAAATGGGCTTCTTCTCAGCATAATGTGGGAGGTCGCCTTGAAAGCACAGGAAAAAAAAAAAAAAAAAAAAACTGCACGTTTGTCTCTCAGCAGGAGTTGTCACTGCTTCATACAAACAAATGGGCTTCTTCTCAGCACGCATCCACTGTCAGTATTCATGCTATATCTGTAGGTCAAGCTGAAGGTCTCATGGAGGACGACAGGTTTGAGCGGACGTACTAAACGCCATAATGAGGCCCGCCGTCTGGGAGGGTAATTTGCATATTTAAAAATTCTATCACTAATTCAGGAATGTGGCTGTGGGACCGAACCCAGATGATCCACCTGTTTGATCAATAAATGAGGCCAGCTTTGGGTTTGAAGCTGAAAAATATATTATATATTTTATTTCTAGATATTTACAAATTTTGTAAAATTTACAAGAAACGCTATTTACAAACAGTTTTTAATGGGTTTCCATGGGTTAATGGTAACCAAAATCACTAATGTTCTTAGATCAGTAGTAAATACCATGTTTTTATGTTCATTGTATTTTTCAAGTAACATATCGTCAGTGGTACCAGGTATTAAAAGCATTAAAATAAACAAGAAATTGAAGAAAATAAAGGTGGACTTTATATTTTCATCACAGTAAATATACCACAGTGGTGCCTCAGCTTTCAAACATAATCCGTTCCAGGTTGGTGGTCGATGTCTGATTTAGTCGAGGTCTGAAATAATTTTTCCCATAAGAAATAATGGTAAACTCATTAATCCGTTCTGGCCCATAAGAAAAGTCCACTTTTTTCAATAAAAAGTGTATTTAACCAGCAATTTAGTCCTAAACATGTAGATATATATTTAATATCTTTTTATCCTCCTTTGTAATGTACGTATTGGCTGGCATTTTTCCAAAAAAGACCGGTCTCATCACAATTAAAAACAACCATTATGCACCAGGTGAACGTATCTATCAACCAAATGCTCTCTCAGCTTGACTCAGGCCGGTCGAAAGCTAAATTCAACCAAAAGTGGAGGCACATTTTTCTCGAAAATTTTGGTTGAGAGTTGAGTTGGTCGAGGGCTGAGGCGTTTGAAAGCTGAGACACCACTGTATATATATTACCAGGGAATCGAACAGTTCAAGGAGACAAAAACCAGAAACTGTATTTAACCCATCACTGTAGTGGCACCTCAGCAGTAACTTGGTGGTATAGGGGATTTGAACCAGGGACCGTGCGGACCCAAGTCCGCTTCCTCGACCACTAGGCCACCAATTGCCCCCCAGAAAAGTTAACATAGGGCAGCTTTTGAGTACCTGAGGAGCAGCGTGTGGGGACGATTCCATGCTCAGGGAATCTCAGCAGTAACTTGGTGGTAGGGGATTTAAACCAAGGGCCTTGCGGACCCAAGTCCACTTCCTCAACCACTAAGCCACCAACTACTCATAATGGTGTGCTATTGGGATGGCCGGGAATCGAACCACGGTCAATCGCTTGGAAGGCAGCTATACTCACCACTATAACAACATCGCTGTAAAAAAAAAAAAAAAAAATATGATAAAATTACTTATCTAAAAGTAATGGTAACTGGTGCGGCCCACAATCAAAGTAATTTGTCTCCTGAAACGATCCAGGAATGATAGATAGATTTTGTTGTTACCGGTTCAGAAGTGTCACTGTCATGGTAGAACCCAAAAGCAGAAACGTTAAAATACCATTTCTGTTCTGGTTGAAAGCCATGGCTAGCAAAGATTTTTTTAGTAGACAAATGACTCTGTTTAAAGGCTACACAGGATTTTTTAAAAACGAGTTGAAAAAGGGATGAACCAGTTAACATTATTATTATGTTTTTGGTTTATATTTTCGTCCTTGAACCAGTTGAGTTGCCCTGACATGTCGCTGTAGTTGTTTCCCAAGAAAATCGTTGACGAGATAGTTATTATACTATCAACGTATATATTTACAAAGCTCCCCCACTCTGTTATTAACCTGCCCTGGACTGTATTACCCTTTCCCACACAATTATATTACAGTATAGAAGGTGAATGGAAATATAAGGCACAGGCACATCAAAAATATAAAATGGAACGCTGAGCAAAGTGACCCAGAGAGAGTGGCCGACAGACAAGATGCTGAGCGATGCTACGATGACTGAGCAGTGGAAGAGCATGCTCTATTAAGCAATGGTACGTGTGCACATTCTATTAGCCAATAGTATGCTGTGTACGATCTCGTCAAGGTTAAGAAAGGTGCTAGCCTTACAATAATGCACTCAATGCAAGTCCACATTTGTTAAAGCCAAATCTTTTATATAAATGGTGAACATTAACATTAAAAAAACGTGACCAAAAAGAGAACCATGTAGGGAGGAGATATTGTATACTGTATATATATTTTTTTAATTGTTGCTACGGAAAAGTCACGACATCCGTGAACACAATCCCGATTTACCCAGGGCAGAAATTATTTTATTTTTTGCCCCTATAAAATTGCAGAACTAATGCATAAATACTACAAAAGCTCCTGGTCTGCAGTGCAGTGTAGAGCTCAAGGGTTAAATATAATGTGAACAAACCTTTGAAAGCAAATGTGATCTGAAAGGCTGGCAAAGGCGAGAGGACACAGCTGTCGGCGAAGCATGACTTTTTTAAGGGCTGCCCCTAATGATTGGAGACAGTTGGCAATTATATAAGTATTCACTTTTAGGCCACTGGGCTCCACGTCGCCCCCTGGACCCTGGCACACATGCGAACCGGCAGGAGGAAGACAGGGGAAGAGAAGGAGGAGGAGGAGAAGGAGGAAAAAGACGAGGAAGGTGGGGGTGGGTGAACAAGAGCGAGAGGAGAGGGGGAGTTGGCCTCGGACCAATGAGGTTAGAGAGATTGACGTTCCAGAACAGGGTGAGCAACGTATACAGATGGCTGGAAAAAACAGGATGGATGGGAAGGAAAGGAGGAAGGAGGGGAGACTGGAAGGAAGAGTGCTATGATAAGGATGGTAGAAGTTAGGAGAAAAGGAAGGAGAGAAGGAAGGCAGAGAGGAGGAAGGAATGAAGGAAGGAAGGAGGGGAGAGCGGAAGGAAGTAGGGATACAAGGAAAGAGGGAAGGACAGAAAGAAGGCAGGGGAGATGGAAAGAAGGGCGGAAGGAAGAATGATAAGGTAAGAATGGTAGAAGTTAGGAGAGAAGGAAGAATGAGAGGAAGAAGGAATAAATGAAGGAAAGAAGGAGGAGAGTGTGAAAGGAAGTGGGGATACAAGGGGGGAGAGAAGGACAGAAAGAAGGCAGGAGAGATGGAAAGAAGAAGTTAGGAGAAAAGGAAGGAAAGAAGGAAGGAAGGAAGGAAGGTAGGAAGGAGGGGAGAGCAGAAGGAAGTAGGGATACAAGGAAAGAGGGAAGGACAGAAAGAAGGCAGGGGAGATGGAAAGAAGGGCGGAAGGAAGAATGATAAGGTAAGAATGGTAGAAGTTAGGAGAGAAAGAAGGAGAGGAAGAAAGAAGAGAGGAGGAAGGAAGGAAGGAAGGAAGCAAGGAGGGGAGAGCAGAAGGAAGTAGGGATACAAGGAAAGAGGGAAGGACAGAAAGAAGGCAGGAGAGATGGAAGGAAGGGAGGAAGGAAGAATGGTAAGGTAAGGATGGTAGAGGTTAGGAGAGAAAGAAGAAGAGGAGGAAGGAAGGAAGGAGGGGAGAGTGGAAGGAAGTAGGGATACAAGGAAAGAGGGAAGGACAGAAAGAAGGCAGGAGAGATGGAAGGAAGGAAGGAAGGAGGAATGGTATGGTAAGAATGGTAAAAGTTAGGAGAGACAGAAGGAGAGATGGAAGGAAAAGAGGAGGAGGAAGGAGGGGAGAGCGGAAGGAAGTAGGGATACAAGGAAAGAGGGAAGGCCAGAAAGAAGACAGGGGAAATGGAAAGAAGGGAGGAAGGAAGAATGATAAGGTAAGGATGGTAGAAGTTAGGAAAGAAGGAAGAATGAGAGGAGGAAGGAATAAATGAAGTAAAAGAAGGAGGAGAATGTGGAAGGAAGTAGGGATACAAGACAGGAGGGAAGGACAGAAAGAAGGCAGGAGAGATGGAAGGAAGGGAGGAAGGAAGAATGGTAAAGTAAGGATGGTAGATGTTAGGTGAGAAGGAAGGAGAGGAGGAAGGAAGGAAGGAGGGAAGGGGCGGGAAGGACAAAATTGGGAAAGGAAGGAAAGAGGAAGAGGTAAAGGAAGGGAGGAAGAACGGAAGAGATGAAAGGAAAGGGGGAATGACAGGAAGTAGGGAAACAAGGAAGGGGGGATGGAAGGAAGGGGTAGGAAAGGAATGAATGAACAAATGGAAGGGAGACAGGAGGGAGGGAAGGAAAGAAGGATAGATGGATGGAAGAAAGGATGGAATATGGGGTGGAAGAAGAGATAAAAGGAAGGATAAAAGAAGGATGATTTAGGGAGGAAAAAGAAGGAGGAAATAAAAAGGGAAAGAAAGAATTTTATGAAAAGATGGAAGGGAAAAGAGAGGAGAAAGGAGGAAATGAAGAAAGAAAAGAGAGAAGAAATGAAGGAAGGATTAAAGTGAGGAAAGAAAGGAGTGATAAAAAGAAGGAAAGGGGACGGTAGGAAGGGATGAATGGATGGATGGATGGATGGAGGAGATATGAATGAAGGTTGAATGAACTAAATATGAAAGAAGTGATTTTTTTTTTACAAATTTACACACACGTACGAACAGCACGGTCAGTATCTTTCACACATTTACTTTTGTAAAACTCCTCAAAATAAGTTTTTCAACCTGGTTAAAACCTTCACTGTGACCTAAACCATAAGCTGCAACTTTTTAACCAGTGAATAAAATCTTGAATGTCACAAAGCAGCAGGGATTTCTTGTTTGTTTGTTTGTTTTTTTTTTCCCACCTTTAAAAAAAACGACACCATCTTTTACCGAAGAGGGAAAACAGAAGCTGCTATAAATACAGAAGCTCCTGCTTCTATTTTGGATTCTGCTCTTCTATTGACTCTGTTGCCTGAATGTGTTTGGAGCACAGTTTTTTTATTCTACCCGCAACTTTATTTAATTTGAGAGTTATTTTATTAAAAGTCAAACTAGTGAATTAGGACGGCAGTGACAGCAGCTCCAAAGAGGAAAACAACGCCTTCACATGCGACCGCTCCCCGGTCGGGCGAGCTTCACGTTGGCCTGTGTGTAATGAAATCAACAACGTACAGTGGAGACTAAATCACTTCATCGGGCAATTTTCGGTGCACTATTAGCAACGTGTAAGCCATTACTGGGGTTTTCTGTGTGTCTGTCCCTGCTCCACCTGTTTCTCATTTGGACTTTGAAGGTTAACAGCTGTCGGGTAAGAAGACAGACACACACACACACACACACACACAGACAGGAGGAAGCAGACATTCCATACATATGGATTCTGTTACTGTCCACAGTGCGACCACAGAAATTACACTGTATTTGCTACAATTTGTCTCAAGTGAAACAGTAAAAAAAAAAAAAAGAATGCATCTGGAATTATCACATTTTTTTTTCCATTGATTGATGCATTTTTGTTTGTGCGAAATTTTTATTTTGGACAAAGTTGCACTTTATGTGTTTGTTGCCGCCACTGTTTCTCAAACAGCCAATCCCTAACGGCCTGGGCTTCAGCCTCAACCTTTGACTCTGTGCTGCTTGGAGTGGCGTCCCACAGGGCTCACTGGTCGGTTGTCAAATATTTATAACTGTCGCAGAGTTGAGGCCTGGCCTATTACTGAATCCGACTGATTGCGCTGTTGAATAATGTGAGGGTGAATTAATGTGATGGTGACTAACTGTTGAGTCAGTGTGAACACTAACAAGTTCTGTGTTTAGTTTTAAACAAAATAGCTGCACTACTTTGTGTAGATTAAGTTGTTTAACATTGGCTATGTTTAAGTCAGACTGTGTAGATTATGCGTGACAATCTCAGGCCCGGGGCCCAAATCTGGTTCATAGTGAAATTATTATGGCCTGTCCACTATTTAAAGTATACAGTAGTTGGCTTTTTCTTTCAGCTTGTCCCTTTTTCAGGGGTGGCCACGGAAAATCAATGTTTTCCATCTCCCCCTGTCCTCTGAATCCTCTACTCTGACTCTACTACCTCCATGTCCTCCCTCACTGCATCCATCAATCTCCTCTTTGTCTCCTACCTGGTAGCTCCATCTCTAGGATCATCTCTAGGACGTCAGTCCCCACCACTGTCACCCAAATCACACTACGCCCTACTGTTAGCCTTCCTGTAGGTGTTTTCCATCTTCCCCTGTCCTTTGTATCTTCTACTCTGTCTCTAACTACCTCCATGTTCTCCCAGGTAGGAGCTCCATCTCTAGGATCATTCGTCTACCAATGTATCCACTGTCCCTCCTCTGAACATGTCCAAACCATCTGAATCTGTCTTCTCCTTCCTGTCTGTGTTGTCCCTCTAATCACCTCATTCCTGCTCCTGTCCATCCTTGTCTCCCCAAAGACAATCTCAGCATCTTTAACTCCTCCACCTCCAGTTCTGCCTCCTCTCCTTAAAGACATAAAATTCATAGTTTAAGTTGTATATTCAGATTTTTGTTGTTGTTGTTGTTGGCCATTTAAAATACAGTATTTTTTTTTCCATATGTTTTTCGGTAAAATATATATGTGTATATATATGAAAAAATATTTACCTTATATCTGGATAGAAGGGAAAACCTACAGATTTTTTTTGTATAAATATTCAGTTTGTCTTTCAGTTTTGTCCCAATTTTTAATTTTAGGAATTTTAGTTTGACACCATGTCGGCAGTATTTAATACATGAGTAAATGCAGCAGACAGTGCAGTATTTTTATTAAGACAGCACATCAATAAAATATTGTAGAAAATTCTTGTAGGACCTTAATAATGATCACAAAGTAAAAAAAAACAAAAAAATTGACTCAGGTTTTAGAAAAAGTCCAGATAAATAAGTCATAAACTGTAATGTGGAAGAACTTTAACAGCCTGTTCTCTGATTGGTCAATGTACACGAAAAAGAACTCCAATCAATTTTCAATTAATTTGAAGTATCTTATCTATTCTGCTGCAGAAAAGCATCTTAAAGTCATCAACAAACCAAACACCACTGAGTTGTTTTGTCCCCGTCTTTTCATTAAAGACACTCACTGCTATAATGTGACTTTGAGTTTAACTTCCACCACTTTTTCCTCCTCTGCACATGGAACTGACTCGACTTGTTCGGTTGCACTTAGTACTCGCTAAACATGTACCAACGGTGACTGGTGTTCACTTGAACGCTTTCACTGTCTCAGACACTGTTCCAGTGATGAAGTGCCAACAAAGGAGCTGTGTTGAATCCACACGGATCTTGTTACATTCTGCTTTTTTTTTTTTTTTTTCTCCTACCACATCCACTGATTGAGCCTCTATTGTTTAATTGGACGCACAGTCCTGGACGTTAACTCGTCTCGTTGCATTTTTCATGACCTCTTCACCCATAACTTAAATCTTCTTTGGTCGCACATCACTAACAGAAAACCACTAAAGGGGATTTAAAGTCAGCAATTAGATTTCTCCTTTATCTGCAGCCATTATTCTTTATTAGAAGAACCCACATGATCCATACTGTATTTCTACGCAACCCCCTCCGTACATTTCGAGAGCCTTGCTACACCCTGTAATTAAAGATCATGTGTAATCATAAATCATAATATTTGTCCTCCTAATGGGGCCTGGCAATAAAATCCTCCATCCATCATTGGGCAAACAATATCCAGATAAGCAGCAACCACACAGACAGCTGCTTTAAAGCCCACAGAGCACATTTGAATATTTTACTTCCTGCCTCCTCGCTTCTCCGTGACACATTGGCGAGTTTGTCTCCTGTCTTATCACTCGTAAATTCCAAACGGATTACCCCCTCCTCCCCTCCCCAGCCTCCCTCTCTGACATGATAGTGAGAAACAGCTTCAATTTGAAAAAAAAAAAAAAAAAGAAAAAAGAAAAAAGAAAAAGAAATAAATAATAACTGGTGGGCTGCTTGTCAAGCTGCGATTGTTAATCTACGAGGGAGGATTTGAATAAGTCCTCAGTCGCTCCGCAGCCTCCCTTCTCTCTCATCCCTCACTCAGTAGCCGACTCAGAAGGAGGGCGCCCCCTTCTCCAGCCTCATTGCGCTAAGTGAGATTAATTTCAACATCATAAATAACTTGGAACAGGTCGCCCCGGGGAGCGGAGGGAGCAGAGCACGTTCGAAGAACAACTGTAGTCAATGCTGTGGTACACCGAGCAGCCGAGGTGGGATGCATGGGCTGTGACACGTTGGACTGTCTTCACGTAGAGCGAACTACGGCCCAGGGACCAGAAGCGGCCCGTTTGGCATTTTAATCTGGCCCAACAATAGATCCAAATAATTCTGTTAATTTATATTATCATTATTGTATGCCAGGGGCTTTCAAAGTGTGGGGCGGGCCCCCCCGGAAAGTGGGTGGTGGGGTGGGGGGGCACGAATTGTTTTCTTCTTGCTAGGGGGGTCAAAAAAGTCAAAAAAAATTGTGCCCTTTACAGAAACACTGTTTAATGAATGGTTCTCATATATTTGGACAATATCAGTTATGATGAACTCTGACATGAAAGACAGTTGTGAGACCAGACATGTTGGATGGATTCGAGACACTAGGAATAGGTAGAAGACAGGAGACAGAGCTGGAGGTGGAGGAGTTAAAGATGCTTTTCTTCTTGCTAGGGGGGTCAAAAAAGTCAAAAAAAATTGTGCCCTTTACAGAAACACTGTTTAATGAATGGTTCTCATATATTTGGACAATATCAGTTATGATGAACTCTGACATGAAAGACAGTTGTGAGACCAGACATGTTGGATGGATTAGAGACACTAGGAATAGGTAGAAGACAGGAGACAGAGCTGGAGGTGGAGGAGTTAAAGATGCTGAGGTTCTCTTTAGGAGAGACAAGAATGGACAGGATCAAGGACAACACAGACAGGAAGGTTTGGAGAAAAAGCTAGAGAAGACAGATTGAGATGGTTTGGACATGTTCAGAGGAGGGACAGTGGACACATTGGTAGAAGAATGATCTAAGAGATGGAGCTACCAGGTGGGAGACTGAAGAGGTTGATGGATGCAGTGAAAGAGGACATGGAGGTGGTTGGAGTTAGAGTAGATGAGATGGAAAATGTTGACTCACTGTGGCAACCCCTATGATTATGAATTTTCGTTAAAGCATTTTTGATTCTGATATGTTTACATGACAGTGTTTGACACACCAGGACTGTAGCATCTTCTGTCGTTAGCTAACAGTGGGAGAATCTGCTTGAACCTTTGCCTTAATACTAGAATCCTGAGCTTCACCCAGCAAGGTGCTGATCTCCACCCTTCTATACCTTAAAGCAACATCACTGCGACCTTGTGAAGTCAGCCTTCAAGTTATATATATTTTTTTCCATCCTTGCAAAACAGCTGCTGGTGGCTGTAATCTGCCTTATTCAGTCAGCAGTTGGAGACCCTGCGCCTCTGACTCTGCCCTGGCCTCAATTCTGATGCTTTTGAAAAGAGGTTTAGGGTTAGTTTGTTTGTGTGGTGAACAGCCACATGACCCAGAAAGGGAGCTAGCATGCAATTAAAATCACAACAGTTATAAAACAGCTGATGAAGGTTAACTGTCACTTGTTGTAGCTGTAAACAGTAGCAGGAAGCCTGGCCCGGTCTGTCAGTGACTAATGCTCTGTGACATCACAAACAGTAGATGGAGTTTTTGATATAAGAGCAAGCTTTGTGAGAGACTGAGGTTCTCTTTAGCGGTAACCAGGATGGACAGGATCAGGAGTGAGGTGATTAGAGGGACAACACACATCCTGCCATAGCCTCTGTGGGATCTCATATATTTGGACAATATCAGTTATCATGAAGTCTGACATGAAAGGTTTACAAGACAGTTGTGAGACCAGACATGATGGATGGATTAGAGACACTAGGAATAGGTAGAAGACAGGAGACAGAGCTGTAGGTGGAGGAGTTAATGATGCTGAGATTCTCTTTAGGAGAGACAAGGATGGACAGGATCAGGAATGAGGTGATTAGAGGGACAACACAGACAGGAAGGTTTGGAGAAAAAGCTAGAGAAGACAGATTGAGATGGTTTGGACATGTTCAGAGGAGGGACTGTGGTTATATTGGTAGAATAATGATCCTAGAGATGGAGCTACCAGGTAGGAGACAAAGAGGAGATTGATGGGTGCAGTGAGGGAGGACATGGAGGTAGTAAAGTCAGGGTAGAAGATACAGAGGACAGGGGGAGATGGAAAACATTAACATAAAGATGGAGCTATCAGGTAGGAGACAAAGAGATGGATGCAGTGAGAGAGGACATGAACGTAGTTGGAGTCAGAGTAGAAGATACAGTGGAAAGATGGAAAATGTTGACTCGCTGTGGAAACCCCTGAAAAAAGAGACAAGCCTTTGTTTCTTGCTCCGTCCCTCAATTTTAGGGACGCCTAAAAGATGATTCTGATCAACTCAAACAAACCTCCTTAGATCGATTACCTAACGCGTATGTGTGTCTTCACATCCATTCATTTGACGCCTCTTCAACCAAGTTGACCGTTAAGAGGATGAGAATGAACACCCAAACACAGACAGTACTTGATGTTCTGTGTAAGCCTATTAATACATGATGTTACTGGAGGCTGTTCTACACCCACGGCCGCCCTGCTGGATGATAGTTAATCTACTCAGATGCCTCCGACAAACATGTCACTTAGACTTTAGGCCCAGAGTCACTTTGGTCTGTGGGAGAGTAACTAGATTTATTTGTGTATTTTAGCCAGATTGCAATACTCAATCACGATGCATTCTCTAGGTCAGTTGTTCTAAACCGGAGGGTCGTGGCCTAAATCTAGGCTGTCACTGTCGCCAAGAGCCTCATAACTGCCTCAATTGAGACGCCAGCGATGCAGCTTTTAAAGAGAAAATTTTGGTCAGTGTTGTATCATCCAGCATTGCCTTAATGAGATCAGTTAATTTGGAGAAATTTGTCTAAGAAATCACTATTTTTAAAAATGTATCTCTATTGCAATATTTTGAAACTCAATCACGATGCATTCTCTAGATCAGTTGTTCTAAACCAGAGGGTCGTGGCCCAAATCTAGGCTGTCACTGTCGCCAAGGGCCGCAAAATGCTTTCATTTTTGCACCTGTTGGCCACATAGGTGTTCAACTGAAACACTTGCGATGCAGCTTTTGAACACACAGTGGCAGTAGTGCAGCTGAGAGTTCTAGTACCAATCTCCTGTATCTAGGGAAGAAGACCTCCTTCTTCCATGTGGTAGCTGAAGCTAAAGGTACGGAGAAGATTTATGAAATTAATATGAATGAAAGTTTGGTCTTTACTTTGGCCCAGAGTCAACGTCTGAATCTCCAGGGTTCACCGGCGGTTGGCTTTCGTTGGACTCGACGTTGCAGGAAGGAGCAATGTGATTTGGGTGTCTGTCGTGGAGACTGCTGCCCCTGTGACCCTGTAACAGATAAACAGGTGAAAATGGATGAATGGTTGGATGGATGTATGAACGGAATGTTGTTGCAGTTATTTGTTATTGTGATGTAATCCTAAAACCCCAATCACAGATATGTCAAGAGAAGGAAGGGAGGAGCATGTGACCCACAGAACACCATCCCCACAGAGCTGTTATACAGCATAATTTTAATGTTTTGTAAGAATAAAAAATGAGGAAAAAAGAAATGTACAGCTGGTTCCTGGTCAGTGTTTGATCATCCAGCATTACTTTAATCCCAGTCTGACATTAATCCCGTTAAAGATCTTTGGAGACCAGTAAATCTGTAGGAGTTGGAGAAATTTGTCGGAAAATAACTTTCTTTTTTTTCTGTTTCTCGGAGATAAAAAGAAAAGTGAAGAAGGCAGTAAAAACCTCACATTAGGAATAAAACTAATTACAGCAGATTTAATAAATAAAAAGTTAGTGGTAAAATTTAAAATAGTCCATATTCTCACAGCATCATCCTCACCTCCACTGAGACTTTCCTTTCCACAATGCACATCTGAGTCACACTTGCTAAGACAGTAATTTTTTGGTTCACCTGACAAAGGGGAAAAAAAAAAAAAAGGTTTCATCGTGATAGGAAGAAAGACGTTAATGCGGCTCAAGACCGAAAATGTAGCTGTGGCTCAACGGTTACTCAATGGGATAATATCGTATTCCTCCACAGACGGATGCATTCTGTTTTCTTATGTTTTTGCACCACTTGTAAACAGCTCAGTGCTCCAAATAAAACAGCACGACTAAACTGAGAATAAATGTGGACGGATGGTTGGATCTAAATCTACCCCTAAAGCTTTCGTGCTGTCATTCCTTTTGTCATCCATCTTGATTTGCTGTCGTTTCTCATCCGTACAAAGTCTCTGCATTGGGCTGCTGATTATTAGTAGCGATGCTGCTGCTGCTGCTGCTGCTGCTGTTGTCCCTGTGGGAAAGAGTGCGAAGTTGGGGGAGAAGCGTGGCAGCAGCTGCCCACAGCACACCAGCGTACAGATTTATTTTTTATGCTGTCACACAGGACATTTCGCAGCTGTGTTTACCTTGGCTCTTGCTGTGAGTATTAGGTGGCAGGGCCTGGGATTGCAGATGAGATTACTCCTTCACAGTTAGTAGTACTGTTGTTTTCACAGATTTACCACCGGTTCATGTTTTGATTCATCAAAACTCGGGCAAAATATCTCGACATGGATGAGGATTTTTTTTAATGTCAGAGCTGAATTTAATGGTGAGGTGAGACTTTAATGTCCAGACTTGTTCATCTGTGGTGAAGTCATCATTATGTCATCACTGTGGGATCGTGTCCAGTTCTGTTCCTGGGAGGAAAGATTGACAGAATTAATAGTTTATGTTCCAATTTCTGCTGACATTGGAAAGACCTACCTGGTCTTCTCAGTCTGGTCACAGCTTTTAGGACCTTGAGTGAAAGTCATGTCTTCTGCTCTGTGTCAACTGCGTCACTGAAGAGATAGTTTTAAGATAAATATTATTTTTTATTAATTATTATTTATTATTATTATTGAGAGCAAATATAAAAATCCCGCCACTAGGGGGCGCACGTCAGTGTTTTTTAGTGCTGATCTCAAGCCCGGATAAATGATGGTTGCGTTAGGAAGGGCATCTGGCGTAAAACTTTGGCCAAATCAAAGATGCGAGGCAACAAAGATTATTTCCATACTGGATCGGTCGGGACCTGGGTTAACAACAACCACCAACAGTGCTGTTGGACTACTGTTGGTCGAAGACAAAGAAGGACAGGGTGAGATGGAAATTGTTGACTCGCTGTGGCAACCCCTGAAAAAGGGACAGGCCAAAAGGAGAAGAAGTTGAGAGCAAATATTAGACGAGCCTCCTTCTGTCCGTCCAGATAGGACATATGTCTCATTACGGTTCACATGTTTTATTCACGCTCAGCTACTTGTTTACTATGTAAATGATGTGTCAGTTCACATGCATGGACATGACAAGAACATATGGATCCACTTTAACATGATAATCAGGTCATGTTGCAGTTACAGTGAGGTGTAAAGTCCATCTTTACAAAAGTGAGAGGTGTTTTACATCCAGTCCACTATGTGGCGGTGAGGTCACTGTAATGTTTCTCTTCAAACAGTGGCTCAAAGTGTAACTTTAATTAGTCTAAAGGTTCCGGGATCAGCCCAGCAGTCATGGCGCATGTGTAATTGAATATGCACGCATGCATGCATGCACACATGTTCACACATATGGAATGCCCATCCACAGGCATGTACTGTATATACGCTAATTCAGGCGCATGAATGCATTGGCATGAACACACATGCGTGCACGCACACGCCTGCATAAACAGTGAGCCGTCCCCCAAAAGGCACATGGTCCTCGGTGTACCGTTCAGTCTACTCCCAGTCTGACCTGATGGAAGTGATTGTGATCCAGAAAGTTCTGGTGAACTTCTCTAAAATCCACTAGTCCATCCAGTAGTAGTGCAAATCCATCAGTCATCACATGTTGATGGTGCATTTAAAGGCATATCTTTATGCAGGGAAGGTTTAATTGACTTATTATCGGAACCAATTAGAGCATCACTCCATACCAAATTGTTTCAAATTTTTATTTTTTTTTTAATTATTTTCTGGGTTTTTCTTGTGTTATATTTAGGTTTACATGACAAATACTCTTTTTCTATGGTTTTTGTATGGTAAATTTATCTATTTTATCAATATTTTATACTTTTTTTAAATTCAGCTTTTTAATTTTTTTCATAAAAATGTTAATATTAACTTTAGTTTTTTGTTGTTTGTAATATCAATCACATGTAAACAAATTTGTTGCCTGATATTTTTAAATATTATATGTTATATATGTATTCATGTATATATATATATATAAAAATCTATATATCTATATACATGCATATATAGATATGTATACAATTATCTCTCTCTCCATATATACATATATATAAAGGCTGAAATGCAAATGGCATTGTAATATATATATATATATATATATATATGTATATATATATTACATTTATAGTAAGTCTAGAAAAGATCCCAGCATGTAAACACATCAAAATAGATCATAATTCTCAAAAAACTACTAATAATAAATCTGGTCCCAAGTGACGAACCCATCATCCACCATTACTGTTGCTCAAAAACAATTTTCAATTCCTGACATTCTTGCTTTATTCTTTTGCTTCTTGTCATTCTCTATTAAATGAAACCCAAAGATCTGAACAACAGTCTGTGACGAGTTTAACACATTTAAAAAACAAAACAGCTCCACCAGTCCGAGATCCGAGATGAAATCAGAAAAAGGCTGAAATGCAAATGGCACGGAGAACAGTGACTTCAACAGCCTGTCAGCTGTGTTCACGTCTTTATCTTTTTTCCCTGTCTCCTTCTACAGAGAAGATGACTGGGCCCTGCTCTGCCGTGAAGGAGAGAAACATCTATTCTAATATCCTGTCTGGAGCCCTGAGTCTCTCCATCAGCATGACGTCTATCAGAGGATCTGCCAGGATCTGGTGTAGGCAGAATGCAGCCACACTGACCATATCTGATGTTCTCACCGTTCTCATCCTCTCTTTGTCCGTGCAACACGGCAAGGACATGGAACAAGGTAGAGTGGAAAGAACGGGCATTATTTATGGACTGTGTTCAGCATTAGAAAAGTATAGGTCATGTCACGTTAGTTTTATTTGTAGACCATTAATTCACAGCCATTTTTAAAACTGTACGTTTGCTTTGTTATGAATCAGAATCAGAAAAAACACTAACAATAATAATAAAAGTGTCAGATCTGGACCAGGTCTTGAACAGTTCTGAAGTTACTGGAACAATTGTCACAACATTAATAATATATATGCGTTTCTTGGTAGTCATGTAGATAATGCACCTTGGGGTTTCCCCCTGCCATCTAGGCCTAGAGCAACAGCAGTGATTCCCAATCACTATATCATGCCACGGAAAATTATCTGATGTCAACAACTAATAATAGACTTTTGGATAACTGATGTCCATACATATGTCACTTTGGGACCAGTGGACACTGTCATTGTGAGCTGGATCAATGCCCCTGGTCTCAAAACTATCATTTAACTACATTTTTCTATTACATTTTTCTTTGTTCATTAATGCGTATAGGCAGACAGAACAAGTAAACAGGTGGTTATTAAAACGTAAACAGAACAGAGCAATTGAAGCAGAATCTTTGTGTCAGAATCTTTCTTCAATTCCTGCCAGTATATCATCGTCTTCTCTGACTAAAGTGGAGTACATTTATAGTCAATTTAATGGAAACCTTTGAATTGACAGCAACCTATTTCTAAATCCAAATTGGAAGACCATTGTAATATTATTAATAAAATACCACATGTATAATTCTCGTTAGCCATGCACATTGGGAGTTCCCCCAGCCTTCTAAGCCTACTTATATAAACTTAATAGATCCTGAAACTATCATGAAAGAATTATTGATTGCAAATACTTTTTTTCTTTTTTCGCCAATGCATCCGGGCAAGCAGAGCAATTACATTATCTTCTGATAGGTGGCAGCAGATGGTTATTAGTGTCATTTTTTTTACATTTCTGCCAGCGTATCAGCGATGTTCAACAATGCGTACAGGCAATTAAATTTCGTTCAACTAGGTGGCAGCAGGTGGTTATTGAAGCTAAAAACAGAACAGAGCAGTTGAAGAAAAATCTATGAGTCTGTTTTCAATACCTGCCACTATATCAGCGCCATCTTTGGCTGAAGAAGAGTACATTTGTAGTCAATTTAAATTTCAATTATTGGATTAGATGTAGACCATGGAAACCTGTTTTCAAGTGACTGCAACCTATTTCCAATTCCAAAATTGGAAAAAGACATGACAATTGTTGTATTATTATTAAAATATTTTTACATTTTTTAAATTTCTGTCAGTGCATCAACATTCTATTCAATTAAACATGGGTTGGATCACATTATCGTTTCATTACATTGTTACTTTTTTGTTCCTCAGTGTGTATTATTGACTGTCAGACAATTTGAAATTCTCTGGCATTATTTTTTGAGGTGTGGTTATTAGGTGGAGGCTTGAACATAAGGAACAAACACATTGAAAGGCCACAGTGTGTGAGTGTGTTATTCTCTTATTCAATGGAATGTTATGGTTCTTTTTAGTCCAGCGACAGTGGTTTCTTCCAGATGGACTTCAGCTCTAGGACGTGCTCAAGGTCTCGTCAGTGTAAATCATTTAAGGCATTATTTGCTCCGGGTCCTTGTGTTGGCAAAGTAACAACTGAAGCAATATTGACTCTGAATACCAGACAGCAAACAACAAACCTTCCAATTGTACAGCACGTCCATTTTTACCCCGCTATCATTTCTACACTCCTAACTACGTTGCGAGGCGTTGTGTCAACTGGAAACATTGACGTTTATTCCTAAAATGTTCACAAAGCTGTTTGATTCAGGGGTTTTTACTTGAGGTTTTCTTTTTCCTTTTTTTAACAGTGTGTGCATAAATTCACACATTGCCCAGTAAGGAGGACAGAGTGAGGGGGGAAAAATTGTTAAAACAGCAAAAACAACCTGGAGGAAGTGTGGACAGGAACCAAAGGCAGAAAATAGACAAAGCAACAACTTCACATCTGCCAGATGCTTATTCATGGCACCTCTCCATTTCACCTCACATGACCTTGTCTTCAAGTACAGGCTGTGAAGTTTTCCCGTTTATAAATAATCCCCACCAAATGGTTAGCTTTAGTCAGATTAATAGAACTGTGAAGTCTTCCCCGCTAACACCTCTTTGTTCACTGTAAAGACAAAGCCCAGTGTCTAAAAATGTGTGTTTTTGAGGTAAAAGTCACTGAAAATGTTGCATATTATGGAGGACAATATAATATCTGTAAATAATCTAATTATAATAAATTTTTTCTGCAATTTAGATAATATTCAATTCAATATTCACTTCAGTATTGATACATTTTCATTCTTTGGTCTAAGATAAACTTCAACAAAAGGACAATTAAAGAGTTTTGCACTGAAACTTTAATTTTATTAAGTAGTTTTATTATTAAAATAGAAAAATTCCTTGTCATTGTGACTTTTCACACAAAGAAATGTAAGCTCTGTAAGCAACAGTTGGCAGCTTTGATCGGCCACTGCAATTGGTGACGGTGCCACTCCAGTCGTAACCTGGCTTGGAACCCTCCGGACCCCAGTCCAATTTCTTAACCACTAGGCCACCACTGCCCCATATGATCCCACCTCACATGTGAAGATCAAGTTTCTTAAAAACCAATATATAGACCAAGTGAGTGTTAAATCATGCTGAAGTATAAAGTGAAGTCAATCACTCTAAAGTGTATTTTAATGACTTATTCCAACAGTATATGTGAGTGGAAAAAAAGGGCTGCATACTGTAATTGTATCTGTTTGGTACATGTAGCTTATTTTAATGTACACATTTCCTGGTGAATTTTAATAAGGGACCACCAACTGCTGACCCAACAGCACCACTGATGCTGCAGCACTGCAGGAATCCACACAGATGGAGCAAGTGAAGCCTAAACTACAGCATTGTGAAGTTAATGGATAGAAAATGTAAAATCTGCGCTGTTAAAAATATAACAAGAGCACAAAACGAGGTTCACAGCTCATGGAAGGACTTTAATGTCTTTAAGGCCAACGTGAGGTCACAGAGGGCGCCGCAAGATTTCCACGTCTGTGATGAGAGTATGATACAGCTACCAGAAAACATAAATGACAATTAATTCAAGATAAGAGTAAAAGGGAAATGATTTACACTGAAAATACTTACTGTAGTAAAAAACAAAAGCTCAATGTACCTTTGGTTTTTGCCAAAATGTTTAGAAAAGATTTAAACAATAGTAGAGCCTTAATTCCTGGAAGGAACTCCTTAGGGCTAAACATATTCTATCTATCTATCTATCTGTCTGTCTGTCTGTCTGTCTGTCTGTCTGTCTGGGAGCGAAGGATGGCAGTTCATTATGACATGGCCATTAAATGACTTCCTAAGTTTTAGTGGAGTGTGACAGCTACACTGTGGTTGTTTGTTTTGTACTGATGTTGGATCACATCTGTTGTGTACCATGTTAATAAAGTTCCATTGCAAAATCAAAAAAAAAAAATCTATCTATCTATCTATCTATCTATCTGTCTATCTGTCTATGTGTCTATGTGTCTATCTGCCTGTCTGTCTGTCTGTCTGTCTGTCTGTCTGTCTATCTGTCTGTCTGTCTGTCTGTCTATCTGTCTGTCTGTCTATCTATCTGTCTATCTGTCTATCTATGTATCTATGAAAAGAGCAGTTCTTTGTGATATAACCATTTAACAACTTGTTTCAGCCAGACAGACAGATCAACTCCTACTGTGTGATCTGGGGCAGATGACTTCCTTCCAAAGTTGAGTACCAGCATATGTCAAAGCTTGGTCATTAGAAAAAATAATATTATTGACGATAAAAGTATCTGCACACACATCACAGTACTTTGTACGGACCCTGGGAATTAGGCTAGGTGATACCAGATGGTCTTAAATCCACACATTTAAAAACATATTCACTGTTGTTTTCAGTGGGGACAGATGTATTGCGTTGGTAACAGATAATCAGATCATACGGCAGATGTCACATAAAGTTAAGGAAGCTACTTTATTATTACTACTTCACCTTGCTCCGTGTTCTTCAGTTTTTTTTTCTGTCCAGTACGCCGTTATTTCTGCTCAGTAATGCAGCGTACACTGAGGTGGGTTAAAGGATGGTTTTGCTCAGGGCCTGTGTTCAAAAAAGCCAACAAAAAAGAGAGCCCCAGTCGCCAGCATGGGGTACAAAGTGCAGCTGCCCTGCTAATGAGATTTTAAAATGGGCCATAATGCCCCATAAAACGGCCTCTACATGGAGAATTATATGCTGCGTGTGTTGATTTATTCAGAAAGGGAGGGGACGGGGGGGGTTGAGCTGATGCATGTGTGCATGTGTTTGTGTGTCTGTTATTAAACACAATAGCCTGCAGCTAGGGCCAATCAGAGAGCAGTATGCTCCTAGGACAACTGTCCTTAACCTTCCAAATCCG
Source organism: Paraplagusia blochii (assembly GCA_016785265.1). Lineage (NCBI taxonomy): Eukaryota > Metazoa > Chordata > Actinopteri > Pleuronectiformes > Cynoglossidae > Paraplagusia > Paraplagusia blochii. The sequence goes on from JAFBJS010000188.1 coordinate 21,046, forward strand.
ATTAACTATATGAATAATAATAAGGGGCCAAGCTACAAATGCCAAACTCATCTTTGGAGAAAGTCGTTGGACTTTCAGATAGTAAAGTACACATAAAATACAATGTGTAGTGTGTATATAAGTATGTACTGCAGACATATGTAAATGTTTGTAGTGTAAACATGGCAATGGTATGGACGCAGGGACATCAGGCCCCACCACTGTCACCCAAATCACACTACGCCCTACTGTAAGCCTTCCTGTAGGTGTTTTCCATCTCCCCCTGTCCTTTGTATCTTCTACTCTGTCTCCAACTACCTCCATGTTCTCCCAGGTAGGAGCTCCATCTCTAGGATCATTCGTCTACCAATGTATCCACCGACCCTCCTCTGAACATGTCCAAACCATCTCAATCTGTCTTCTCTAGCTTTTTCTCCAAACCTTCCTGTCTGTGTTGTCCCTCTAATCACATTCTCATTCCTGATCCTGTCCATCCTTGTCTCTCCTAAAGGGAATGTTTTGGTATCTTCAACTCCTCCACTCCTCTAAGTTTCTCTAGAAAATTATCGTAATGTTGTTGGTGAGAGATTTTGTTGATCATTCCAGAGATTCCAATGTTTGATGTGTCATTGGAAGTTACAATTTTGCAGTTTGAGTAAAACCGGATAAATGATCAGGTTAAAAAATGAACATTCACAAAGAAAGACTCTCTCTTTTCAAGAAATAGGACAACTCTGAGGTATAAGTGCTTCAGTTTGCAGAGAGAAATGTCTGGTGTGAAAAAAAATGTGATTCACCTGTAGCTGTACACAGAAAAATTTGCTTAGTCAAAACGTATAATGTTAAGCAAAAAGGGTCTAAGGAGAGAAACAACTGCTGAATTTGCACACTGCACACATCACACTGTCGTGGACTTCTTGGGTGCAAAGCTGATTGAATTTTTGGGATCTGACTGATTAGCATTGCATTGACAACAAAGCTGCTTCTTCTTAGTCTTCTGTATTTTATGCCTTTCAATTAAGAGATTTGAAGAGTTTTGTGCTTCATCTTTCTCTCTGTAACATTATTTAAAATAAAAAAATAAGTTGTCGGAAGCCTCTGCATCAAGTTGCAGGCCATAACATATACCAAAATGGTCTAGTGCAGGGGCCTCAATCTCAAACAAGTTGAGGGTCACCACCCACACTATTGTACATTCACATTAAGATGGGGGGCCGCAAAATATCGTTCCAGGGGCCGCAAATGACCCACGGGCTGCGAGTTTGAGACCCCTGGTCTAGTGTATGAGGAAACGACTTTGCTCTTTTCCTATCCAATCCAGATTGTCTCTGATATGATTGACTGTCTCTGCATTGACTTGTGGTCTTTGCTAAATGAATGAATTTAAGGATTAATTCTAGAGACTTGTTCTAATGTATATTTTATCTGGACCAAATTAGGGAAACAGAGAGATAAATAAACTTGGCAAGTGTCTAAATTACTAAGTAATTTTAGATGTGACCAGCTCTAAAATTATATCAAAATGGAGTTTAAAACAACAAAATTACAGTCTATTTCAATCCCTGCCCTTATTTTCTTGATTTATTTTATTAAAAAACTAACCTCCAGCTCATGAGTCAAAATACTATATGAGGTAGTCAGGGTACCAGTGTTGACTAAAATAAAGTACTGTGAATAGACATGTGTTAGAAGACCCAGCCATTGTATGCCTTTTCCTCAGACCTATTCAGTTGTGGAATTTTTCTATTAAATCCTCACAGTCGCCACAGAAATTCAAAGTCCAGCATCTAAATACTGACTCCAATAAATATTTGAGGCACAAATACTCAAGGCCACGTTGGTGGACTGCCTGCATGGCCTGCGGACATGGTGCCATTTTTAGAGCAATTTAATTTTAATGTCTCTCACTCACAGACTAAGATGCTTCACAAAGTCCCAAATGGTCAAGGGTATTGGAACAATACAAAATGTGTTTGAGGATATGGGCTGAGGATGGGGTGGAATTAGAAGTTGGAAGACAAGCAGAAGACTAGAAGCAAAGAAAAGTTAGTAAGTCGTCTAAGGACGTGTGAGGACATCTTCAGATTCGTGGTCAGCTGATGTCATGAAGCCTGTATTTATGAGTTTTGAACCTGACAAACAACTAACACAATTGTTTTTCAGTTCTACTTAGTCCTGTGGTCTCAAACCTAAATAGGTTGAGGCTCCCACTGCTCCCACTGTCAATCACTAAAGGGCCCTATTGGCAGTTAATGTTCAAAATAGAAGGAAAAAAATGGTGAAAATTAAGTAAAAAAAAATCAGTTTCTCACTGTAATACAACACTTCAGTTGAGTATTGTAAAACTCACACTAATCCTCAGCAGTATCTACCACTGAGTGCATCCAACAAAACCATTTTATCAGCATTGACCTGCAGTAGAATCCTTCTATAAATCTTGTGTGCTAACATTCAAACTTTCACATCAAGGCGGGGGCCACAAATGGCCCACGGGCCACAAGTTTGAGAATGAAAAGTTTGAAACTGAAAAGAATAAGAATAAAGAACAAAAATGTTATCTAGAAAGAAAACTCTATGTTCAAAGTCTCCTTTTTTATATTTGCACATTGCAATAATAGCTCAACAAGTAACTGTTTGAAATAAAAATAAATATATGTAATAAATATATACACTGAAGACTATGACGTCTCTGAAATAAAAACTTATGCAGAACCTCTGGGCACAGTAGACCTCTGTGATTCAGTGACGATGGCAGATGATTTTGGTGAACATTATCATCCTGATTCTCTCAGTTTCCCCTTTTGGAGAATTTCAGGAATGATTTGGCATTTGAGGCGATGACATCACGGGGTAATTAGATCATGTTAACAAAATGAACAACAGTCTTTACTGCAGTGCTGTAACTAAAGTGTTAGTTATGACAATGACAAGCTTATGATCTTAGGTTTATTAAAAACAATCTCTTTGTTTTTGTTTTTTTTTTAAAAGAAAAAGACATTTGGGATCGTGTGTCATGACATCTGTGTGGGAAAATATGCCAAATTATCCTGTTTTTAAGTGATTTGACATTCATTTATCTATTTGTTCTTCTTACTGTAGGACAGATGTGGGCAAATATAGTGACAGCAAAAGGTATTAAAATTTCACAGGTGGGTCCAGGTCAGGAAAATGTTAAATATTTATGCATAAAGGCTGAAAGGCTTTTGTCATTTTTTTCTGCTTTCTATTTGGGATATGTGGGCATTACAGGGTAAATGCAGGAGTAGAAAATAATAGAAATTAATAGTGTAAATCGGGACACGTTTTGTGGGCTGAAATAAAATGCCAAAAGAGGCCACTACACTGGCCGTAGTTTGGCCACGTCTGCTCTCGGACTTTTGTTTTTACCCTAATGACCACCTTATTTTATTCACTATGATTTACTGTAACTTGATTGTTCCCAAAATTGTATGGTCTTTGAAGGAAATCTAATGTATATTTTTATGACAAGGACATGTACTCAAGTAAGAAGGTTAGATCCAGCCTCTATACGTGGAAGGGTTAATATACTAAGATGCAAATGTTGTTAATTATATGTGTTATAAATTTGGTAAATTAGCCACTAGATAAGAAAATATCTGTCAGTACAGTATATGTGTTAACGGGATCTCCTCTACTGGTACTCAGACACAGGACAACCAGCTGTGACGACGAGCACAAATGTTTGTATTTGAGCCTTTTTCCTCTCTTGCCTGTATGAACCTATGCACCATTGTGGTCGCGGACCGAAGCGTGCGTCCCACACGTCTCGTGTGCGGCTCTCAATGCGTCAGTGTGTGCATCGGACAAGAAATGACTCTATCTGGCTGCTGAAATGAGACTCTGTGCGAGTGTGTGTGAGTGTTGGACGGAGACGGAGAGTTCGCGGCCTGTCTGAAGCCACCTTTTGTATGAGTTATGTACGCTCTTTGTGGGGGGAAATTGAAAAACATTAGCATGATAAAGGCTGGTTAGAGCCGCTCCACTGATCATGTGACGCGCTGCTGAAGAAGAGCATAGATAGAAAATGACAGCCAGCTCTTTCACTCACACAGAAACCACGGGCCGTGCCAATAATATCTGGGTGAGGCAGCATTCACTGAGTTAGGGGTACAAGCAGCATCAGTTCACCCACCCAAAAATGAAAGAAAAAAAAATCCCTCCCCCCTAGTTGTCTTTTGGGAAGGGCTGGCGTAAACACACAAACTACTGTGCTGCGTTCCCTTCTTTGATGTCTCCTGTCTTTCTGTAATTTGTGCATGTGTGCACATGTGGTTTCTGTGTGTGTACTTGTGTGAGTGTGTGAGTGGGAGCACGCAGGCATCTGCGGGCCTCTCTAATTAGAGAGTGCGGCTCCACCGACCTCTTGTTTTTAAGATCCCGTTTCAAATGGAGGGCTTATTTTGGGCCGGCAACGTCTTGGTTTGTGAGCGAAACCTACGACTTCCCCGTCAACTGGTAAAGCAGGTCATCGAGGCTGCAGCGGGAAGGATTTGTGTTGTCAGATGACGGGATGCAGACAAAGGGCGCTCTCTCTCTGTCAGTGTGCTGCCGTATGAACGCTGACAGTCGGTGATTTGCTGTGACACTTGTACCAGGCTTTATTTAATGAAGTGATGATTAGGGGGAAAGAAAAATGTCATTTCTTTACAAAACAGAGCTTAACATCACCCCCTTGTGGAAGAGCATTACACTGACAGCTCATTAACCCCAGAGTGCATTCTAAAAATCATATTTCATGGTTGAAAATCCTGTTTTCTGATATTCAGCAGTAAGTAGTTCTGGGTTCGTATAGCGTTTCTATAGGGTCACCTACAGTATATTCCTCCTTTTAATCATCCTTCATTATATCTGCCTTATGTCGTTTCCAGTGTTGCTCTTTATCTTACTTCAGTGGGAAACAACAGGAGCTAACAGGTTTATCTCAGTTATACACAATGAACTGCGTCTCTGCAGTAAAGCAAACTGCCTGGAGTTCTCCTTCATAATGGACTGTAATGTTGTCTGATTTATCACAGCTGCAATGTCCGGTGTTGTTGTGAGCAGGCGGCCGCCTCCTTCCAAACAACAGTGAGGCTAAAACCCATTAAAAGGTTTCTCTTGTCTTATAAATAAGACATATTTTGAATGAATGCCAGCTTTATGATAATGGATTGGAGCTGTTTCTGTCTCTCTTTTCTCTTTCCATCAGAAAACATTGTGTAAAAAGATGAAAGCAGTCCAATGAGCTGACTGTGGGGCGTTTCCTGCCAGTGTTATAACGCAGAAGATGCTGCCCTCTAGCGACAGATGTGAAAAACGGCCATCTTTACCTCACATTAACCAAAAAGCACTGATATAAATTTTTAGAATAAGGATGTCGTCCCTTCTCGTACTTTACGGATATATTAAATTGAATTGGCACATTGGTTACATATAGATGTGCGCTTATATAGACAAATAATACTTCTACTTATATGCTGCTTTACGTATTTCTATATTCCCGCTGCCTCAGTGTTTCCTGTTTGTGTTTTGTTATGTTTAGAATGAATAACAAATGCTTGTTCTTAACGTAGATGTAACGTAGCACGATTGTTTTCTTAAAAAAATGTTCCAATGCCTACCTCAACCGAGTCCAGTTCATCTACCCTACACGTTTCCTCAGCGTTTACTATTTCAATACATACCTTTTTACGTACATTTTGTTACGTAAATTTTGTTTCCCGATTTTAAAATTGTTTATATTAAAAAATACATGTAATTGTATTTCAAACTTATTAAAAAAACAACATAATTGAGTGTTTTTAGTTTTAAATATTAAATATTAATAACATTTTAAGCAACTTCCTGTTGGGTTTTCGACGTTTATGATACTTCCTTGACGTCATCCCGTATCACCTGATATGTTTCACGTCTGTCTTGGCGTTCGTCTGTTTTTACATGGGTTTTTTGGTTGTTTTTCACAGTTTGTTCCTAATTTGTGGATTTTCCCTTGACTTCAATATTTGGTAAGTTCGTTTTTATTATTATTGTTTTAATCTGACTGTGAAATGTAGCTCTCTCTGATACCACATCTCCAGTTTGTTTATTTTTCGTCAGTTTTGTGACGTGTGTTATTTACTTGGTGGTCTAGTTCAAACAGTTGACAGATTTTTTTTAGTGTCTATAGTTTGGCTTTGAAAAAGTTGTTATGAAGAGAGTTTTTGGTACAGACTCGAACTTTCTGTGAAATGTTTGATTGTGAACGTAGTAACCCGCTTTTCCCCACAAGATGTCGGTATGGTCTTCATTATATATTTCGTTCTGACGACACCGTATCTGTTAAAACTTAATAAGATAGATAAGGGTACAATATGAAATAGTTTGACTAATTGGTATAACAGATATATATGAAAATATTCTTATTATTTTATTACTAAAAACATCATTGCTATATAACAAGAAGCTTGTTTATGTTGTGTTTTAAAAAACATCCATATTACTGTTAGTTATATTTTAAATAATATACCTAAAATAAAATACCTTCTAAGTTGCCTTAAAATAATATATAATAAAAAGACACAGGAGAGATGCTGGAGTATTTCCCCTGGTGCTACCACTTTAGCCATCAGATATTAGAGGAGAGAACGGCAGAGTGACTGAAGATGCTAGGACACACCACGCCACTTCACCTTCCCTCTCCTTCACCATGACAGCTCCTAAATTACAGTAAATGATAGCCTTCCCTGGGCCACGGAGTGATTTGACCTGCTGCCATCTCTCTATAGCTGTGTCCCCCCTCCTTCTATCCCCAGAGGATGGCCTCAGTCCCTGGAGACCTGATTAGAGAATAGGAATGGGAGCTGGCAGCATAAACTGAGTTGCTGCAGTGGGACACTAGCAGCACTGTAGCAAAATGACACAAGTATCATAGACAGGTGAAAATGCCAGGATTATTTTTTTTACCCTGGAGCCTCCAGAAACATCTATCCTTGTCTCACCTGTATGGATACACACAACACTGCATTTGAAGACAAAAACAGAATAACAGCGTTTCCTCTCTACATAGCAGTTCTTCTTTCATACATACAGATTTTTGTTTATTTTTTTGTTTGTTTATTTATTTTTTATTTTTTAAACTGAAATAACTGCATTTGCAAACATATATATAATGTATATATATATATATATATATATATATATATATATATACATTCTATATATACATTCTATATTATATATACATATATATAATATAGAATATATGGGTCCTGGGCAGTGACTCACGTATGCCTTTGCTGTGGATATAAAAAATTTAAAAATAAATAATATTTAGATTTTTTTTATTTTATTTTTATTCTTTTATTTTACAGAGCAAGATACTGTCTAAAACTCAAGATTACAGTTACATAAGTGTTACTGAATGTGTTAAATACATAATAAAATAACAAATATATTATTGTGATACTAAATATAATATCTTCTTGTCATTGAGGGGTGATTGTGGTTCCTAAAGCCAGACCAGTTGAGAACCACTGTTCTGTCTTTCTTTCTATCAGTCTATTTATCCGTCTGTCTGTCTGTCTGTCTGTCTGCTGTGACGTGGTAGAGCAGCTGCTCACACTTATATTTTTACGGTCCTCTCCACACCTTCCTTCAAATCAGCCCTTCATTCATGTGCGGTGCCACCTGCTGACCTGTCTTTTTATTGCCGCAGATCTACATTTAATTACAGAGATGATAAAAAAGGGCAGTGTTTAATGAAAGGCTGGACAGTGACGCCGAGAGTGTCTGACCTGCCACTGACCTGCAGCTGAGGTCAACCGTGGCGTTTCTCATTTGTCAGCTGTGTGTGTTTATGTGTATGCGTGTGTATGTGTGTGCACATGTCTGGTATTTATGTAAGTTTGTTTGTTTGAGAGAGCTGAGACTCAAGATGTCTCAGCTCTATTGAACAATATTGGGGTGCAGCATGCTCAGTTCCATGTCCTCCTTATCGCTCTTCGGTCTTGTTGCTGTTACTAAGCCATTCAGTGATTCCAACCTAGAGTTTGAAATCTGCTTCGTAATCAGGACTAGAGTTTAGTAGCTGTAATGCTCTGACAAAACGTTGAGGAGTGTAGTTTTGAGGATTAAAAAAGTGTTTCTTAAACAATCTGACAGTTGTTTGAGCACCGTAAGAGGTCATACAACCAGAATCCAATCCATATTTTGATGTGTGGTCACTTTCAAACTTGTGCTGTGAATGTGTTTTTTTCTTATATTAGGAAGAAAGCAATTGTTTTGGTCTGATGGTTTGATTCTTGAATTGGTTCCCTGAGTTTGACTTTTGGAGGAAATGTGGTTTTTGCTTAGAATAGAAGAGAAACACTTTTGCTCGGTCTCGGTGACAGTACAATGACTCTAATAAAGGTGGTGACAACAGGAAAAAAATCACAGCTTCTAGCAGCCATCTTCATCATCTCGGTACAAATGATACCTCTGAACTTGACCAGAGAACATAGAGTACCTTCACAACCAGCCTCCCAACTTGCAGAACTCAAAGACCGTCCCCACTGGTTCTCTCAGCCTGACTCTGTCCACATCATCTGGTCGTCCACAGTAGCAGTATAGTGTTACAGCCTCCACCCTTCTTTATGGATCCTGACATATTCGCTCAGTCTTCTTTTTCGGCCCTTCTGGCCAGTGCATCCCTCAACTCAACGTGACTCGTCCAGTCAGCCTTTCATTTGCACGGCTGTCCGAAAATGCAAACCAGTCTTTATCATTGTTTTCCAAGTCGTAAAATGGATATTTTTACTTCTTTAATGCCTCTGTGGTGCATTATAAAATATTCTGAATGTCAAAACTCAGCTAAAATTTTAACGTTTGTCTCGATAGCAGTGACCGACAACAGATGTCTCCACACTTGGTGGACCGAATGTTTTACATCCAGTAGAAACTTGAGTCTACCACGGTGTCCTCTCCTGCACACACCACCACTAACATTTTAAGGCTGCTTCAAGATGTTTTATTCCCTTTCCATTTAACCCTTTTTGAGCCTCAGTATTCTCCACGTTATATCAGGAAGCAAAATAATTTTGACCTTTACTCCTCTGAGTATTTTTGTATACGCACATGTTGGTATTTTTAAAGGAAAAAAAGAACTGTGCAGTTTTATTTATTTATTTTTTTGGAAGGAAGGAAAGGAAACTCCTTGTCATTGTGACATTGCGATCCACACCTCTGCACACATTTGAACTGTGCATTTAACACATCACCAATGTGGTGGCGACGGTGCCATGCTCAGTGGACCTCAGTGATAACCTGGTAGTTGGTGTATACATAGCTAGAACCCTCTGGACCCCCGTCGGGTTCCTTAACCACTAGGCCAACACTGCCCCAAGAGACATTAGGTCCACCAAATGTGGAGACATTTTGTATCAAAACAACTCAAATATTCTTTTCTTTTTCACCTGGTAGTCCTCTATTGTCTATCCAAGGTGCCTGTGGGTTGTGTTCCTAGAAACAAAACTAGTCCAAAAAGGGTCAAAACGGTAATGTCCCTGCGCTTTTTGACCAGAGCTTACATTTGTAATGTGTATGCAGTAAATGTGGGCCATTTGCGGCCTGTAGAAGGATATTTTGCGCCCCCCACCTTGATTTTGAATTGAATTTATAATAATATTTGATTGATTTGTTCTCCAAATTGTATGGTAAATCCAAAAACCTGATCCACAGTCTCCTTCTAGTTCAGTGTTGTAATACACTGAATAATAAACTGATTATTTGAGTTATTTGAGTGAAATCATAATGGTCAGAATAGTGGTCACTATTGTATGTCCCGGAAATCTTTATTACTACATTATTTTGTAAGTCTGCATCAAATAAGCAGCTCTTCATATTACTGAGTCTCCTTGAAGTCGCTGTGGGTATTAAAAAGCTTGGTGTCTCCTGCTGTAGTGAGTTTGCTTTGCCTGCCAATAGATGGCACTCTTGTGTTGGTAAAGAACACATCCTGACACTCGGCGCTACCATTCCTCAGCCTCTTTTCAGCCAAACATTTATAACATTACATCAATGTAGAAAATACATTTGAGGAAAAAAATACTTTTTTAACACTTTTATAAGATAAAAGTTAGATTTTTAACGCCAGCGTCTATTGTTGTTGTTGTTGGTATCATTAGCATTTTAGCCGCTGGGAAGTTAATATTAATATTTCTTAAAGCGTTAAAGGTCTTTTTTTTTCTTTTTCTTTTTCTGATGTCTGTGTTATCTGTATTGTTTGTAAGGCACACGTTAGCTGTGTTCTCCAAGTCGTTGTTTCTATAAATAGACACAGTTGCGTTTAACGCAGCCCATTATTAGGCCGTTAACACATAATGCAAAGAGCCGAGGCGTCTGTTAGGTCACAGGGAGGTATCGGTTATATTTATGGCTCTGTGGTAGGTATTCAGAGTGGTACCCACCCAGACAACTGCTCATGTATCCTAAATACAACGCTGCTTAACTTTCCCTCTGTTTTTCATTATAAATGTATGAGTATTTTTGGATTTTATGTCCTAAAAATTATTTTTTTCTATAGCAAAGTTACAAAACCTTACAACCGACAAGGCGTTTACATCCTTTTTGCTATTGTTATTATGATACCTGGGTTGGGTAATGAACTTCTGCCCTTATTCTGTCCTGGCAAAGCAACTAAACTGTTTTGCATGACAAAAATAATAAAAAAAAAACTTTATTTGAATTTTTTTTTTTAAGTAACCAGTTTTATAAATATAACATAACCCTGGGTACGGTGATCCCAGTAGACCTACATAGACTGACTGGGGTATTATTGTAATCACTGACCCGTGCAGTGCTGAATGTGTAGCACAGGTGTTTTACAGGATTGTTCTCCTTTTTTTGGTTTTTAACTGGTGACAGGGGAGACAGACGGCCTGGAAACCAGTAAGTGAAGTCCCACCAAGCCCACAGGGCCTGGGAATGAACCTGCAGCTATATATCTGCAGTGGTTCACACAGACCCCCTGCTGCAGCTGTGTATGTGTGTGCGTGCCCGGGCGTCTGTCATCTACCATTCATTCACCTTCTTTGTCTTGGTCTCTCACACTCAACCTTAGCTTGATGTTCACTATGTATTTTTGTATATTTGCCCACAGTCTGAATGCACTGAACCTCGGTTCTGTTCACCAGTAATTTCCTTTTTCCTTTTGTTGCCAAAAAATTACTTTTTTTTATGTGCCTTCATGATTTCCTTAAATTCTGGTCAAAATAAAAATCCGTGGATGATCTACTTATTTGTTTTTTTTTTTTTAAATAATAATAATAAAAACTGAGATTTACTAAAAACAAATATTTCAAAAATACAAAAACAAATACTAACTTTTGTGATTTTTTTTAAAGATAATGAATCATTTTTTTGTATTTTATTGCCCAACATTAAAAAAATCAGTAACAGATGTGTTAATTTTCATGTGACATTTTAGCTGTTGATAATATAAATGAATTACGATATCATAATCAGACAATCCAAACACACACACGCGTCGGTGTCAAACAGAGAACAGACTTGATATGGATTTATTGGAGAACGTGGCATACACGATTCCACTCCGTCGTCTTTCACTCTGACAGTTTTCCTTGTCTTGCCAATGTTTGCTTTCGGCCCAAATTGTTTGTCATATGAAGACCCAGTGGCCGAGACCAAAATCTGAGGCAGTAAAAGCAAATAGACTAAACAGAGTCATCACCCTGTTGTGATTTACGAACAGCCGCCGTCTGCTGTATTGACAAAAATGAGAACACTTGTATTCCTTTGAATTTTAGCCCTTTTGTAGCAAGTAAACGGCAGCAAAACATGAGGTATGTATTTACATGGATTATGTATTTATATGGATGTGTGTAGACTTGTGATTGTGTTGGGCTCTCATTGAGTCAACACTAATAGTTCACTAACTTTACATGTAAATACCATTTTGACCACTGAACCTGGAGTCTCTGGAATCTCAAGTTTGCAGTCAGAGAACTCCCTTTTGGGACAGAAAATTATGAATCACCTGGATCAGTGGTGCAGGACTACTGGGTAAGGGACTGGTACCGGACTGCAGACTGCTGTTCCCTTTTGGCCCCATCTGGCTATAACCCTACCCATAACAACAAAAGAACTGAACAATAGAATGGCTAGGATTCCATCATCAATAATGCAACTTTATTTGTTTAAAAAAATATTTTCTCAGTGAAGACAACAACAATAAATTGAAAATATACGCATAGTCATTGAGACAAGATTTAGACTTTTTATACCTGTCTGGTAGCAGAAAGTTCTAGGCTCTGTGAACTTGAGAAATCCTTGTTGTGTCCATGCACAGGTAATTCGGGTAGGAAGATTTTATAGGTAGGAAAATATTTCAGAATACCGGCAATTAAATTTTATTAAGGGGAATCTATCTGCCACAACTTAACAACGGTGTTTGAGAAAATAGTATGAAACATTTATGGTCCGTGGTTGGGGAACACTGACCTGGATCAAGGCTGTTGTTTTGGTTTGAACGTGTTAGAAATGTCTTTCTAATGGTGAATTAAGATGTTAAAAACACAAACATTTAATTGTTTTGTGGTTTGAAATGTTGTTAAAGCCCCCCACGTACACAGATCAAACCGCCATGTTAAAACTTCACCACAGTCCTGCAGTGGGATTTAATGAGAGATAAGATATGCACCGTGCATGTCCGAGTTGAAAGAATCACTCACTGGTGGCAACAGTGCTGATCCATCAAGGATAGCACCTTTTACCCTGAAAATTCTGCCAACTCAGGAGGGCAATTAACACCTCGGCAGCCCAGGTCAGAAATGAGCTGAAGATTTCTCCCCTGTGGACGCAGTGGTCGGCCGCAGAGCCGCAATGCTCTTTGCTGATGCACTGTTGTGTGTTCGTCAGTGTTAATGTGTGTGAGGGAGGAAAGGAGAGGGAGGGGTTTGTGACTGTGTATTTAAACGCCTTAAAAGGGAAGAAAGTGTGCGTGTGTGTGTGTGTGTATGCAGCACTGCAGGCAGCAGTGGTTTGCAGGTAAGGTGCTCTGCAGGGTAATTATGCACAACCTCCGGAGTAATCACACTGGGGCATGGGTATTTTTGTTTGTTTTGGCCAGTTCCTTTTTATTTTTTCTTATTTTTTTTTTTTTTACAGTCACTCACATGAATGAAAAATTAAATGTACCTCTGTGGCTGGTGCTAAGTTTAAAAGCGCATTCATCTGCATATTAGGATTGATGCTAGAGGGAAATGTGATCACGTCTCTGGACTCCAGACACATGTTTGTGAAATTAATATGCACTTGATCGGCTCAGGGAGCGGCGTCCATGAATATTCATCAGGCTTAATGTGGACGTCTGCAGCCAATATCACCGTCGATTAGAATAAAACATTCTTAATGTTCTTAATTGGCCACAGTCCCACGACTGCATTAGGTTTTCATCTTCAGAACCTTTGACGTGTCCAATCCAAATCCTTCAGCCTAACCTCGGAATACTAAACCGCTTGAACTTTGATCAAAGCAATTAACCCGCTCTATCAATTATTAAATGAAGCGGTGCATTAACATTGACTAACAGGACTTAATGAAATGTGGATTCCATCTTGACCAATTAAAGTCGGTGAACTTTATTGAAGACAAATTACTTTTGGAATACTGAGATTGACACCCTTGTCATTTGATTACATGTAGCCGCCAAATGATATCTTATCACTACATGTGTTCTTCTTAAATCCATGTTCACCCTGTATCCTCGATGTTGAATTAGATTCCAGTTGCATTTCCATTTCCCAAGGGATTTCTGCACATGTTGAAAATCCAATGGCCAGTTGCCTGTTTCAAACTCTTTATCCTTGACCATGACCTGGATGTCTGAGAATCTTCATCGACAAGTTGAAAATATTTTTTTTTCAATAAAATTTACTTTACTTAAAGTAAATTAAGTAAATTACATAATTTAAAAAAATCACAAACATGTAATTAAAGAATAAGAATATTTATGTTGAGGACTGCTTATAAAAGACTCTATAACAAAACGAGTTTTAAGCAAAGTTATACCTTTGCTGTCTTTAATCGCTTCATGTATTATTGGTGGGGAGAAATGTTAAAAAAAAAACAAAGTAAGCATTCTAACCGTGCACTTGAGAAATACTTGTTGTTTCCATGCACAGTTAATTCAGGTAGGAAGATTTTATAGGAAGGAAAATATTTCAGAACATGGGTAATTTCATGCCACAACTTAATGACTGGTCCGTGAAAATAGTACGAGACATTTACCTGGTCCGTGACACAAAAAAGGTTGGGGAACACTGTAGTATATGACATACAGTACATACATCAGTACAGATGCATTAAATGTACAGTATTGAGCACCAACTCATGAGGATTTTTTATTCCACAGCGGTCAAACCCAGTCATCTCCTCTACTTTTAATTGATCCCAATCCAGTCAATGAAATCTGAACACTCGAGCTGTAGTTGCCGTTGCTTCACAGTTTCCCTGGTGCATTTGGTTCCTCATAAATAAAAATGGCAGGGTGTGAAAAGAGCCATGGGTGGAATGGTTCACGCAGCGGCTGCCGGGGTCACCATCCGTCATGGCTCCTTCGCAGACCAAAGCAAGTGGAGTCCCGTTGGAGAACCAGGAAACCCGAGCCTTGGTTAGACAAACATATGCTACTTCCAAAATAACAATGGGCTCCAGTGACAGCGACCAGAGTTCTGTGGACAGACTTGAGGTATGCTGACACTGAGGTGCGCTCTGGGAGGAGGATTGCATTACCAAGAGTGTGTAGTCTGTAAACCCTCTCAAAAAATAAAATAAAACCTACCAGGAACAGGATAGAAGGAACCGACAGTAAAGGTAATCAGGAGCGACAAGTTCAGGGAACTTACGGGGCTGTCTGTGTGTCATGAAACAAAAAAAGGGTCAGGACAGATTGTTTCCTCGTCAAGACACTTGTAGAGTCTGGAGCAGCTATTGTTCTCCGGTGCATCTTCACAATGTCGTTTGACTACAGGCCGCAACTGACTCTGTATATGGATGAAGATCCAGTGGTTAAATATAGCAGCTGATACAATAGACCAGGGGTCTCATACTCAAAAAAGTTGAGGGCCACCACCCACTCTCTTATTTCACCGAAGGGCCACGTCAGCTTTAAGTGTTCAATACAAAAGAAAAACATTTATAATAAATCAGTTCCCCATAGATTCTGTGTAATATGACACTGAACTACAAACTGTGGATCAGGGATTTGAGAACTATAGGATTTACCATCAAATGTGGAGAACAATTCTAAGAAATATTTTTATAAATTTAACTTTCACATCAAGGTGGGGGCTGTAAAATATCGTTACACGGGCTGCAATTGGCCCAGGGGCCACAAGTTTGAGGCCCCTGATGTGGACAGTTGTAGACTGATGTCTTCTGTCACTGTATCAATGTCTGCAGTTATTTCCTTGCTTTTAGGTTCCTTTTAAAATGAACAGGACACTGTAGGTATATGTATATATATACTGTATATGTAGTAATATTTATCTGTGAAAATAGAAAGATAGCAGTTGAATAACTTTTAAGTTTGCCACGTTAAATCTAAACTATTCATTTGACTATGGAATTACCTTATCTTTACCCTTTGTGCTATACATGTTACAATATCTTTTTTCTTGTTTTTGTAATATATTGACCTGGGAATGTTGGTATACATTTTTTAAGCAATTAAGACAAAACATCTGAAATGTCATCTGGAAATGACGCACATCCAACTGAGGATGATAACCAACTATCAGTAATTACCCAGTTTATTTATCCAGTCAGTACTTGTTCATGTAAAATGTATAGTTGTTTGTTACTGTATTGAAAGATTTTTGCAGAACTTGATAAATATACACTGCATTTAAACTGTCCACATAGCACCATCTGCAGGGGAGAAATGGTAGCTCCATTTATTTTTTTTTTTCAAAGTAAAGTTTCACATTTCTGCGTATTACAACTGCACACTGTAAAGCAAATCTGGGCAGATCCAGTGGTTTTTCGAATGTTACTCGTGTGTCTCAGACAACTGACCACACTGTGTTCACTTATCAGACTTATCAGTGAGGCTTGAAACGGGTGTCAATTTGACAAGAACAGCACTCGCTGTCTGACAGAAACAACCCGGGTTCAATACAGCTACAAAAGCCTGTGTGCATTAGTGAAGTCAGCGGGGATACAGAGTCAGCTAAATGTAACGTGTACATATTTCGCAGTAGGAAGTGTTCTGTCAGCTCAGAGCAGGTATCTGTCAGCAGGCTGTATCCTTCTGGGCTACAGCAGGAGGAAGCAGCCTTGACCAGTCCTTTTTTGCCCTGCACCGCCACCCAGCTGCCCTGAAGGGGTGGGCAGTAAATCTACACTTGCAGCAACACACACACATACACACACACACCGATGGATCACAGGCAAATGTATTTGCACCTGTGATGGCATGAAGTGTTCTCCTGCTGTATGTGTAAGGTGCTGAGGGAAATATATCAACAATTTTATCAAGGAGAAGACTTTTAAGATCGGGTTTCGTCTTTTCGTGAAAGAAGTAAAATAAAGAAACATGATTCCTCCATTATGTTAAATATCTTGCACACAGAGTTTAATACTGCGGTTTGATAGCATTCACGTGCAAAACACTTGTATGAAGTCACGGGTCAGACTGAATATTAATGGAAGTATAAACAGTAAATATTTCCCCTTTTCCAGATATTTGATCAGGCCCCCTAGTGGCAGGAGCCCCAAGCAACAGCCTGCCCGTCTTCAAGTGTTGCCCGGGATTAAATGTTGATTTTTGGGAACATTTAATCTGAAATAAATAACACATCAGTTGCTTTTGCTGTATGCCATCGTTTTAATGTATTTTAACAGACCTACAATAAATAAAATAAATGTATGTGTGATTAGAAAGAACATGCATCACTTGTACTACAAATCCCGCCAACTCTAGTACATATTTGATATGATCTTGCGGCCAAATGTAAGTACAGATTTGGGCCCCAGGCCTAAGTTTGATACCCGTGTGCTGGATGAACATCACACTACAGTCTGCTTTAAAAATTCCGGCACCGGACATGAATCATGTATTGAGGGTCAGTCTCAACTGAAGACGCTTCTCCGTTCTTCGGAGAAATACCTTGGGAAAAGTTGTCTTTTCCCATTATTTGTTCAGATTTAAAATGTTTGAAACACTGCACCGATTGGGAAAATACAGTTATTTTGACCCAGATAGAAAAATGCAATAAATATTCCAATCAGCACTACAATAAATACTAGTGAGGAAACTGGGATGCATGGATGTGCTGATGTTTGTGACTGTGTACTTCCAATAACCTTGTAAAAAACAGTTTAGTTTAAGAGTTGACATTTTTGTAGAGTGCCGTCATTTTGGATAGGTTCATGTCCTGGGGATTTGTTACAGACATTTATGATTTAAAGTAAAGCGAGGGCTTCGTGTGTGCGTCGTGAATGTGTATTGTGTGTGCACTAATCAGTGTGGGCAGCGGCAGTTAAACCCCTTCCACTTCCTCCCCCTGCTCCTGTGCTCCTTCCAGCTGCCCAGATTTACAGGTGCCACTGACCTTTTCATCATAGGAAGTCTCCACAACTCCCCAGGCCTCCCACCACCAGCTCTCATCCATCCATCCATTGCTCCTCCTCCTCTTCCTCCTCCCACGGCATGCCTCCAACATTCAACCCACCTGCTTACTTTAACCCCAGAAAAAAAAAAGAAACATTAGAAATGGAGGAATATTTCTCAAGGACTATTCAGGCAGATGGAAAAAGAACGAAAGGGAATTAGACCTCATTACCAATGTTTCACCTCTGATAGTGAACATGGGAGCTGCTGTTTGATTAAGAGTTCGTAGCTGGTTATATTTTATTATTTTGTTTCTAAAAGATCTAAAGAAATACCAATGTCAGGAAGGGTTTGCTACTCTGCAACTGGTTGGCAGCTCAGCTTTATGTGTCTATATAAATTATATATTATTTATATATTGATATATATATATATATATATATATATATATATATATATACATATATATATATATATGGTTTCGTTTGACTATATACAGTCATGGAAAAAGATGTTTGGACATGTTCAGATGAGGGACAGTGGATACATTGGTAAAGGAATGATCCTAGAGAGCTACCAGGTAGGAGACAAAGAGGAGATTGATGGATGCAGTGAGGGAGGACATGGAGGTAGTTGGAGTTAGAGTAGACGGAGGTACAAAGAGTTGATCCGTCTCCTATTGTAGCAGATAAGTTTCAAGACCTGCAAAAATGGGAAATAAAATGCGAGCTAAAGGGACGATAGGTGTGTTATTTACGATTATATTTTGCGGGCCCCACCTTCATGTGAAAGTTGAATTTATAATAGTATTTGATAGATTTGTGCATTTCATGGTAAATCCTATAGTTCTCAAAGCCCTGATCCACAGTCTCCTTCTGGTTCAGTGTTGTTTTACACAGAATCTATGGGAAACTGATTTTTAAATATTTATTTTTCTTTTGCATTGAACACTGAAATCTAACGCGGCCCTTGGGTCAAACGATAGTGTGGGTGGTAGCTCCACCAACTTATTTGAGTTTGAGACCCCTGACATAAAGTAAGCCACCAGCAATCATTCCCAAATTCTTTTACTTTGGTTCCAAATGAGATTCTACGTTTTTAAAGCCAAAACCTCTGTATGAATAGCGAAAACCTAGCAAGGTTGAATTAAAAAAAAGATTTTTTGAGGGAGCAACAGGAGAACTGTAATGTAGAAAAGGAATACAATTTCTATTTTTTGTAAGAATTAGAATGTTATGATAAATCTATTAAAATGTATATTTTCATGGTTTGCTGTTATTACCCCCAACCACCACTCTACCTACAGTACATGTTTGTATAAGCACTCCTTAACATATCACTGTTCCTTAACATATCAATAAAGCATTGGTTTTACACTATATCTGCTTTATGTGCCTATCGACTGACTTGATAGGCCCAAAACTACGGGAACACAGAGTAAAGCTGACCCGCAATGTGCCATTCAGAGTGACCGTTAACTTCAGCACACCAGATAGATTAGTGCAAATAGCCTCTTGTAAGCCTGAAAACCAATTACACCTCCATTCTTGTAATAATGAACTCATGAACCCAGCTTTATTGGAGAAGCCTGAGAGATTGGAATCAATACAAATGGACTTGAGAGGCAAGGGGTGCGCTGAGCTAGATTCACGGCACCGCTGGAAAAGCTTCCCCAAACTTGAATTTATTTGGATGTCAATGGGCTCTCGATTAAATCAATCACCCCTCCCTGCCCGGCCTTTACTGCTTATTTCCAGGGAGTGAATTTAGCTGTTTAAGACTTGATATTTATTTAGATGTCGCGGTAATGGCAAAATAATTAATCTGCGTTATTGGTCCCATCTTGAAATTGTGCATAATATTGCTATTAACACTTGTGTATTGAACCCAGGGGGATTATTCATGGATGTTGAGAACAGAAGGGAGCCACACTTGGAAAAAGCGATCTAGGAGGGTCTGGGAACTGTATTGAACTGTTCCGGACTAAATGGGTTCAAAGTCCATGACCCTCCCTGTTCTCCATTATGGAGAATTAATTTCCCTGCATATCAAAACACTATTAGAGGCTGAGGTCAGAGTCAAGTAGGGGCCAAAATGATGATATTGATTTTTTTGTGTGTCATGCATACACGTTCAGAAAAAGACGTTGGACTGAATTACTACAGGAAAAGGTCAGAACATTTAGACTGGGCTTCAGAAACATTTATGTGATGGAGAGTAGACTCTTCTCTCCTAGCACTGTCTCGTTTACTTTATCCAGTTGGTCATTTACCTATCATGCTTGGACCATAATTTATGTCTCAGACAGAAAGACAAACGTCATAATTAAAAACAACTTATTTTCTCTCCAGGTCTCTCCAAAAGCTTTGCTTTACCTAAATTCTTCAGATTTATTTGATCAAAATGTTCAATTCTTATTACTTTGAATGCCCTCCACATAACACAAAGTGACCACACATAGCAAACATACGGCCCGTGGGCTATTTGTGGGACGTGGAGCAATATTTTGTGGCCCCCAACTTGTTGTGAAAGTTGAATATTAGTGGGAACCACAAGATTTTTTTTTGGATTCTACAGTAAGTCAATGCTTAATAAAATGGTTCTGTTAGATGCACTCAGTGGTAGACACTGCTATGGATTCATGTGATTATTACAAGAGTCGTACAAGAGTGTTGTATTACGGTGGGAAACTGTAAAATTTTTTATTTCATTTTCACATTTTTTTTATTCTGTATTGAGCATTAATTGCTAATGCGGCCCTCAACCTGTTTGTGTTTGAGACCCCTGATATTAATTAACACATTTCGCTATTTGTGTATGTATAATACCTACTATAGATAAGATAACTATGAAATCTATTTGCGACATTGTAACTAGGATATATAGGATGAACAGTGTTTCACGAGCAGAACATCCTTCCAGCTGCCCTCATCTGTTTTTTCTTCAGAGACGATGTGAAACAAAGAGGGTGGTGTGTGTGTGTGTCGCCCGGGTCTGCATTGTGTTTTCTTGTCTTGGCCGTAAACTCATCCTGTGCCAATACTTAGAAACACAGTGACGTCACCCGTTGGCTCAGAGGCACGCAATGTATACGGAATGCAGCCCGGAGTCTGTGAATATTTTTGGGATTCGTAGAAGGATTCATTTGGGAACACAATGCTGTGGAAACCTGTGGAACCTGTGGAAATAAAGGTAAGAAAATTCCCTGTGATGTGGACTTTTTGTGCAGCTTTTCCCTTTTCCTGGTAAACAGTGCTGTACCTGACGCCTTTCCCTGACAAGGGGATAGTGGCACGGGATCCTCAGGATGGGACGTAACGGCTTTCAGCACTTCCTTGCATCACCCCCCCCTCCCGCAACTGGAGTGCGACTCTTGCGTGTTTTATGGCGAGGCCTGGGTGAGTATGAAAACAAACAAGGACCTGACTCAGAAGCTTTGATCTCCCGTTTCCTGGTCCATTATTTACGTCTGTTTCTCACGAAGCATTTTTTTTCCCCCCCTTCGTCTGTCTGTTTCTCTTGATTACTATGCACTTCCTCAAACATTTTCAGACTGACCCCAGACAATGTGTTGTGCTTTAATGGTTTCTTCTTGCAGGAAGCTATAAAGGAAAGAACTTTAGAGTTATTGCTATTTTTTTTTTTTTCTTTTTCAGGTCTGGTAGATTGAACTGCATGAAACGGAACTACAGAGAAAAATGTAAGTTATAATTTTTTTGCCAACAAATTAGAAGAAAATGGTATTTATAGGAAAGTTATACATGGATTATAATAATTTTACACTTGGGTGTGTGTATCACAGTATTTCTGATGAAGTGGAAACATGATAGACATTAATAAATGGGGAATTTTGATCTAGTTTATGAACCTCCGCTCGGTAAACATTTACAACATCGCGGAATACTAAGGAAAAAAATTCCATGAGCCGGCCAACATTGATATTTATAGGTGAAATCGAAACTTGCTCTCTCGTGAAATACCGGTGCATTTTCCCTACTTTACTGCGTGTATTAAATGTTATAAGGACAAAAACGATTACTTCTCTCTTCATCGTCCAAGTGTGTGGTTTGAAGTTGAAACCCCTGCCTTC
Source organism: Paraplagusia blochii (assembly GCA_016785265.1). Classification (NCBI taxonomy): domain Eukaryota; kingdom Metazoa; phylum Chordata; class Actinopteri; order Pleuronectiformes; family Cynoglossidae; genus Paraplagusia; species Paraplagusia blochii. The sequence continues at coordinate 42,705 of JAFBJS010000188.1, forward strand.
GGACCACCTCAGAGTTAGACACAGCAAAAACTAAGGTGGAGGGAAAGTTAAATAAAATGACCAAAAACACAGAGAAAGAATTTCAGTGACTGTATGAAGTCTGTTGTGATGAACCAGCTCTGACTGGTGGCCTGACCAGCATTTCTCTCACCCTGACCTGTGGGCTTCAACAGCTCAGCAGATAGAGCAGAAAAAAAAGCATGTTCTCAGTTGAAACTGCTGTCCTGTCTGATCCAAAATGGTGAACGTCATTAGAGACCCTGCCTCATAGGGTCACTATGGACCAGCCTGGCAACAATTTGATATATGGTCCAGTACTTCTATATTTTTTTGTTCATCTTCACGCAATGGTGCACATCGAAACCCACACAGCTTATGTTGACAAATACCTGTTTTTTAAGCATTTATCCCTGTTTTAAATTCTCTTTTTTTAGTCTAATCCTAATTCTAATGCTGACTCTAAAACTGGGTGAACTGCTGTACGATCATTTACGTTTGATTCATGAAAGCGTGTACCTAATATATTTTATTGTAAGTTATGTAATATAATATAATGTAAACAAAGACTAGGAGGATTTTTTTTTTCTGGGGAGAAAACCTGTGATCCTATAAATACAAGGAGACATAAGAAGCCGGTTGTGGGACAACCTAAAAATGTGTGAAAACACGGAAAAGAAATGGTGACGAAGATGACGTGTATGGACCAAGAAACATCTTGGCAGATGTGGTCAGTCTTTTCTGTCGAATTGTTGGTAAATCCCCAGGATTTCAAACATGCTTGATTTTCTATCAGAATGTGGTAGGGACATGATCGTGAGGTGATAATCGCTTGTCGTAACCGTGTGTGCACTGCACGACTCGCAGAATTGGGCTGAATCTGAAAAATCATTGCAAAAGTGCTCATTATATGCTGGCCCTTAGACTAATAAAATTTAAAATGAAATAAAAAACTTTCATAATGTTGGAACTTGTATAGTTTGCAATAGTTTCTCTATCAACATTTCTTTTTACACTATCGTGCTGAATTGGCACATTTTTTTTAATGTGATATCCTGTTAAATTGTGTCAACAATATGATTTTTTGTGAGATATGTGATAAAAACACTGCAACATTATAAACTTGATGAAAGCTCCCTGTTGACGACTGCTACGTTAGGGACTAAGTAAATCTTGAAGCATTACATAACAAACTATCAATCTAAAAAAAAACAAAACAAAAGTTAATTACACAATCATTACAACGGTGCAAATATTTTTAAGATTTCTTTACAAAATCAACATTCAGTCAATAAAACTTTGGTCTGGAACCAAAGAACTTTTTGTTCTTTCGTTTGTTCGTTTTAATGAGCTGTTTTATAGCTGTAGCCAATCAGCCAGTCATCTGTCACTACGTCTCCCTCAGCATCCGCCGCTCAGGTTTCAATCTCACCATCACTTTAAAGCACAAATAGGCCTAAACGACTGGACATCTCCACATTCACTCTGCAGCGACACGTCACACAGCAATGACTGAGTCTTGTTCCGAGGTATTTAGTCAGACATAATTCAGAAGAAAGCTCCTGTACGGGGAGGGGGCCAAAGACTTTGAAGAGCTGGGGGTGAAGGGACAGGGTACCAAGCAGTGGACGCAGAATGAGAGTGGGAGCCAGACAGGGCAGTGAGTTTGGCCATCGTGTGTTTGAAAGCAGCAGTTGGGACCCTGATGACAGAGTGGTCTTTGGGAATTTAAGAGCAAGCGCTCTGAAGTGGGTGTTTCCCTCCGCAGAGGACCCGGCCAGGAAGGAAGGCTTTGGCTTTCAAAGCGTCCACAGCTTTATTTATATTACATATTTTCATCGCCAGGACTCTTTCAAAGGGAGAAGAGGGCTGTTTTCCGATTTCCAATAGGCTCTGCCCTCTGTCTTTTATTTCCTCTCCCTGTCGCCAACAATGTGTTTGTTTCCGGAACAGCGCTGGACCAGGGGCCGGCCTGTTAAGACTGTGTTCGAAAGATACAGTGGGGGTGTTATTGTCCACCCTGGAGAGAGTGATGGGTGGGTTCCGTGATTGTTTTGCCTCACCTGTTTTCCAGTGGGGTCCAAAATCATAAGGGGATAGCTGAGAGAACAATGGCGCACAGGCCTTGGAACATCTGCGATGAAAGGTTGGGTCTCCGAGCACCAAATACATCATGTCTTTGTTGAAGTTTTTTTTTTTTCTTTGTAAATTTCAGGCTCTTTATTTCTTACAATGTGACCTCAACCCCAAATTAAAAAACAACATGAAATATACTGTTGGCCACAGTTTTCTACCATGAGTTTGGTGTTAAAAGAAAAGATGTGTATTTACCAAGCTGTTCACAATGTAAATTATCAGCCAATATATTAGTTGGCTCATATAATCGCTGCAATATTACCATTATTAAGTAAAAAACATATTTTCCACTTACCAAAACGTCATCTGTGGACCGAAATTTTTGGTTGATATCGTAATCCGAAATTATGTTTGGAGGATTCATGTCGATTCTGAGATCAGCATAATCATGAGTGTATCGGCATTGAATTCATGCTCTACTTTATTTGTGTCAAACTCAAGGCTCGGGGGCCAAATGCGGCCCACCGAGTCATTTTATATGGCCTGCAGGATCTTACAAGGTATTTTATAATGTAAATGTTAGTTTCATAACCTAATAAATAATTTAAAAAAAGGTGTTATCACAAAAACTAATACTGTTATGTAAAAAATATATCATCAACTGCAGTAACATGTATCAATATGTATTGGACTAGGTGGAACCAGCTCTTCAAGGAAATTGTTTGTTGATCTGGCCCCCAGGTAAAAATGACTTTGACGCCACTGCTCTACTTCATGTTTGATTCCGTTTTGACCAAGTCAGTCAAGTTTTTCCAAAGAAACAAGTCACTTTAACTCTAACTTTATTGTACATTTTCCTTGACGTCGTGTGTCTATGAGTCCAACAGAGCTAAAGTATTCGTACCAAACTCTCATTGTCTTGAATCTTAAAACAAGCCCAAAGTTCCAGACAGTGAACTACAGACCTTTCAACAGGAAACCCCCAGCCAAGCCTCCAGTGACATCATTAACCATCCTTAGGCCACGACAGCTTCTGATAAATGAGTCATCCATCAAAGGCTCCCATATCAGCTGCAGCCCCTGATCATTATTGGAGGCAAACAGTGTCACATGTTACCCTGTCAGATTTCCACCTCCTCCCAGGTCTGTGGTCTTAGCGGAACCACCCAGCCCTGCAGACAATCAACGCCCATGTCGGCCAGGGAATAAAAATAATAAAACTTAAGGCCATTTTTTTAACCTGCCAGAGAGCTGCAGAACCATTGACCAAAATGAGCTTTTTACCTTTGACAATGCGATTTTCTAATCCAGAAAAGATCTCAGGACCCTTTGTGCGATCACGGCAAATTTGGCAAAACTCAGGCGTATTGGGTTTTCATTATCGTAGGAAAATCAGATAACAATCTCACTGATTTCACATAATTATGCCAACATCAAGCCAATAATATCAGCCCAATATTAATAACCTCAGCCGACCAATCCCTACCTTTAAGTTGTACAGCAAAAGACGCTTGAAAAATGTAGACAAAATTTGAACATCTCATTTGTCTGTTATTGTATTTTTGTACGAGTAAATCATCCAAAGATCTGAAGATACAGTTACATGGAACACATTTTTACATAAATGACTGTAATTACCTCCCTCTTCTAGTTCATGTCACTTGAGAGTTAAGTGACTTCAGGACACGACAGCACAAATGTGTTTTGTCACAGCACTCCCAAGATGCTCCCCACCGGCACAATGCCTAATTAATTAAGAAGGGGGCGCCACTTGTTCCCTGGGCCCCGGGGTAATCATACAGGGCAAATTACAGCATGTTCAGCTGTGGGCGTGGGGAGGGTTGGGGGCAGAGGGGTGCACCAACAGTGTTGTCATTGTTGATTAATTTCTCTGTATAGATCTTGACACCGGCGTGCATGTGTAACCTGTCACTGAACAGCAGCGTGTCCATTCATCACGGCCCGGGAGGTGTTGTGTGTGTGTGTGTGTGTGTGTGTTTGTGTTCTGATGCAGTGACTGTGTGAGACAGCAGACTGGACGTGATCACAGTGAGGACCTCCATCTGTGTGCGTAGCAGTGACCGTCAAAGCTAAAGTTTGGGATTTTGCTCCTTCATTTTCCTTTTTCTTGTCTATGTTTCCACACGAATATCCGTAAATTTCAATGCACAATCTGGCGCGGATGATAAGACATCGGAGTATTCCTGTTGACAAATGGCTGATAATGTCTTGGGACCAGGGCAGGAGGGCAGCACTGTAAGGAAGACTATTGATTAGCCTTATTACCTAAAGCATCCATCTTGGGAATGAGTGAGAGGAGGGAGGAGGAGTTGGAAATTAGCCGGGCTCCACCTCTGTTGACGGACTGATTGCTCTGGGGGCCCTGAAGAGAACAAATGGCCCCCGCCTGTCTACACACACAGACACTTATCATCCCCACATTTCTTCCCGTCCCTCCGTGTTTTATCTGTTTTTGCTGCCTGGGTTTTTTGTAAACTGTGCAAATTAGTTCTGTTTAAATCAACAGCTGGACTCAGTTTGATAATATTAACAAGTTTTGTAATAACATTAGTATGTGGTACGTTTTATGACATCAAAGTAGAAAAAATGAGAGAAATCAGAAAAAAAATTAATTAATTAATTATAAGAAAAGTTCACACAAAGTAAATTCATAAGAATTATCTCGTAGCATAGCCAAGTATTGCATGCAGTGAATTTTATTTCTCTCGTCCAACTAAAATTCCTTAAAGATCTATTTGAAGCAGGGATCTCAAACTCGCGGCCCGTGCCCCATTTATGGCCCGACGATATTTGTTGATTTGTTGAAAGTTTATATCAATATTTTATAGATTTGTTCTCCACATTTCATGGTAAATCCTATAGTTCTCAAAACCCTGATCCCCAGTCTCCTTCTGGTTGAGTGTTGTATTACACAGAATCTATGGAAAACAGATTTTTCTTTAATCAAATTGTTTTTTGAATTGAAAACTGAAAGCTGACATGGCCCTTCAGTGAAATTATAGTGTGGGTTGTGGCCCTCAACTAATTTGAGTTTGAGACCCCTGGTTTAGATTATTTAAAACATGTTTTTTTTGTTCTGCTGTTGCATTTTATGAAATAAAAGTAACCTCAGACTAAGGCTTTATAAAGGTATGAATGTGGGTTGCAGGAATTCTGTAACATTGACAGATTAACTTAATTTTTGATGATTTAAGAAGATTGAAAGGAAACTAGTGAACAATTTAGTTCAGTTCTAGAAAAAAATACTCTAAAAATATCAACCAGAAACCTGTTGAAATTAAAATAAAACCTTCAAATTTTTCATATCGTGCTAGTTTGCTGATGACTTAAAACAGAAGAAAAATCTTTTTGAGCCGTTAAATAGTTTCAGATTTTGCCTCCGGCAGAGACTGATATTAGACTCTCATTGGCCTCATTATCTTCAGTGACTTATCTACTGTTCTGTACACTGTTCTCCATTTTAATCGTCAGTACAAGGCACTGCACTCGTTTGATTCCATTCCCCTCTGTGCTCTTCCACACTACACTACAATTTCTGTGTTAATCACATTTAACTGTAATGATCTACTTTCCCCGGCTTATTGATGAAACCACTGCAATTACTTTGCTCAATATTTCCCCACATTAGTTGGCCTTAGAAATATTTCACACGTCCATTTGTCTGCAATGGTTTTAAAAAAAAAATCGTCTTCAAAGTGCTTTCATATTTTATTCTATTGAGATATCGCTCAGCTGACGGACTGCCAGTAAATCATAACTCTACGCAGACGATCAACGCAGATTTTTCCTGATAGGAAGCACAGTTTCCAACGGCTGGGGTATCTCTTCCGCAACCGAGCTAAAAGACTAATCCGTTCAATTACCAGGTTCCCTGTCAGGCAGTCAGATGAAATATGGAGGCTGTTTTCCTAGCAGACAGTGGAAAGATGATGAAAAGCTTCTGAAGACAATTTTTCACAGATTCTGCATTATCACTTCTCGTTTGTGACCGCAGAGTGAAAATTACTTCTGTGAAGTGCTGAGTTCTGTGATGCTCAGGTCTGTTTGGGTCGCCATAGGTGTGACCATCACAGTGCTGTAAAAATGAGGTCATTTTTTTCTGCTGTTTCACCAAATTTCCACAGAGGTCAGGCCAGCAGCAGGATCTGGAGTTTTACTATTTCCTCTCCCTGAAACACACCCCAACACAATCTGTTCCAGGCAGTTTCCACTTGTATGGAAGCTTATCGCTGCCACACTTGGGAAAAAACTGGGTATCAGTATCAGATTATTTAGTGATAGCTTTTACGTTATTTGGAGATATGTATTGTGTTCTAACGAGATAGTATCACATTATTGATGTGATATGTATCTTGTCATTTTGTGATAAGTTACGTTACGTAATTTTGCGATTTGTATCATGTTCAAATGTGATAGTTCCGTGTTATTTTGTGATACTATCATAGTATGTCATGATGAATTTTACGTTATTTTGTGATAGTAGCACTTTATTTCATGATAAGTTTTACGTTTTTTCTTGATATGTATCACCCTCTAACGTGATAGTATCATGTTATTTCATGATGGTATGATGTTATTTTGTGATAGCTGTTACGCTATTTTGTGATATGTGTCATGTTCCAATGTGATAATATCACGTTATTTTGTGATAGTATCACATTGTATGGTGAAAGTATGACCTTATTTCGGGATGAGTTTAACGTTATTTTATGATACATATCTTGTTATTTTGTGATAAGTTTTACGTTATTTTGTGATATGTATGTATTGTGTTCAAATGTGATAGTATCGTCTTATTTCGTGATACTGTCATGATATGTCATGATAAATTTTACGTTACTTTGTGATAGTAACATTTTATTTCATGATAAGTTTTACATTAATTCTTGATATGTATCAACCTCAAACGTGATAGTATCATGTTATTTCATGATGGTATGATGTTATTTTGTGATATGTGTCGTGTTCCAATGTGATAATATCACGTGATTTAGTGATAGTATCACGTTATAAGGTGAAAGTATGATGTTATTTCGGGATGAGTTTCATGTTATTTTGTGATACGTATCTTGTTATTTTGTGATACCATCACAGTATGTTGTGATAAGTTTTGCGTTATTTTGTGTTAGTGTCACATTATTTCGTGATAACTTTTACGTTATTTCTTCATGCAACGCTACCTCAAGAGAGTTGGATTGGTTCTTTCTTCAATGTCCTGTCGTTACGTTAGTAAAGACAAACAGACAGTGTGTGGGTTTATGCAAAAACTTACCTGGAACTACAATGAGAGTACATGGTCTCTCCCCATAAACCTTCAACATAGTGCATTATGGGTAATGTGGTTTATTATGATAACGCATAACAACACATTGGGTACAAGCGTTATAAAATTCTGACCGATACTAATAGAAATCTCATCCACTGAGGCTGGTTATAGTGAAATCTCACCGTGCCTCAAGTCAAGCCTCAAAAAACAATTGGACTGAATCCTGTAAAAAAGCCATATCCTAGTGTGTGGACTTCAGTTTAATATTAAATCCATCACATAATTACTAGACATTTATCACCAAATAACGTCAAACTTACCATAAAATGACTACACAGTGAGCCCATTTCTCCTATGTGTGGCAGCAATACACTTCCGTACACTTGTTCTCGAAGTGCATTTGAAATGCAAATTTGCAAGAAATGGTGTGAATCAACTCTGCTTTCGCTGGAAATTCATTTTAATGTTTGCAATCAAACAGTTACCGTCACTAATGTTCTTCAGATACCAATTATTGGCCCCTAACATCCTCCTCACAGCAGACCAATTCATATTCCACTCCCATCTCCACTTAAGCCAGGATAAAAATCGTTACGTTTTGCTGTGTTTTCTGATTGCATTATTCTTGGTTAAGAAAAGCCCCTGCTTCATTAAGGTACTCTACAGGCAGTGGGAGTCAGGGGGGGGGAGAGGGAGGAGAGGGGCAGCTGTGTTAGTGGGATCAATCAATAGCCATCTTCCCCTGGCCTTACTGTAAATGTGCTAAAGTATTTATGAATTAATTGACTTCCTCTGTCTGTACAGGAGGAGAACTTCACCAACCTCTCCAGAGCGGTGTTGTGGTGTGGAGGTCTTAGACACTCTCGGTAATAAATAGAAAGGGGATGTTTTTTTTTTTTTTTTTATGGCAGTCAAACTGGTGTTTACCGCAGATTAAATGTTGATGAAAGTCAGAAGGAAAAGTTTACACGTTATAGCTCTGTGAGCCATAATTGCGTGACTTTAACTATTTAAGCTGATGTCATAATAGTCCAGTCAAACCAGCACATATTTTACATTTACATAAAATTAGGAATATCCCTTACAAATGCCCTGCAACAGTAGATGGAGGAAACTGCTGTTTATACAGTTACAGTGTGGAAAGCAATAATATTTCAGCCAATATTCTGGTCATTCATTCTGTTTATTTGGAATCTTCTTTTCCTTACGGTTTGTCCGTATTTAGGGGTTGCCACAGTGAATCAACGATCTCACCATGTGCACATTTTTGTTGGGGCACTTAGTGGCCCAGTGGTTAAGGAAGCAGACTTGGGTTTAGGTCCCTGGTTCAAATCCCCCTACCGCCAAGTTATCACTGAGGTCCACTGAGCATGGCACCGTCCCCACTCACTGCTGGCCACTGTTCACTTTCGTGATGGGTTAAATACAGAGGTCACATTTTGTTGTGTGCAGTGGGGTGTCACAATGAAAAGGAATTTCCTTTCCTTCCTTCCTCTGTATCTTCAACTCTAACTCCAACTACCTCCATGTCCTCCCTCACCGCATCCATCAATCTCCTCTTAGTCTCCTACCTGGTAGCTCCATCTCTAGGAACTTTCTTCTACCAATATAACCACTGTCCCTCCTCTGAACATGTCCAAACCATCTCAATCTGGCTTCTCCATGTCCTCCCTCTCCATGTCCTCCCTCCCTGCATCAACACCGATTGAGTACGGAAATCATTTTGTTGACTTGCATAATTGTTTTGGCCACAGTTGGCCCTTCCCGGTGCAACTCTCACCATTTATCTGGGTAAGTGGCTGGAAAAACACTGGTTTTGTGTTCCCTAGTGGCTGGGTTATTCTGTATATTTGGAATATTCTACCACTTTTTAATTCTCTCAGATAAGGCACCTCTAAAGAGTTCGTTTGTGATTCAATCAAAATATTTCACTACGGTCAAACATGAATTTACTTCACTGATATATTTCAATTCACTTTACATCCAATTTTCATGTTTTCTTTCTATCTTTTTTATATCATTGATTGCCCGTCCTTTTGGTCAAAGCGATGTCTTTCATTGATTTTCACAGTTTTGTGGTAGAAGGTTTCTTTCACTCACATCAGACATTTTTAGTTCAAGGAATCCATCCTCAAAAAAAAAGACATCTGGGTCCAGCATTCTTTTTCTTGTTGAGCCGCTACAGTAGCAACGGTGATGTGCTACACTCCATAAGCCTGCTGATTGCACAACTCGATAAATTTGTTGATGGATTGGTTTTGTGTGTCACACAGATCCATTGAATTTTTGGTGAAGGTCGGTCTCATTGTGGCCGATACAGTAATAACTACAGTGATGGATTGAAGTGGGGAGAAGGCATGTATGCCTAATGTCCGCCTCGCTCCATAGACTTCTCCACTGAGGTATGGTATAGAATGAATGTTCCACATTTGTCTGTGAGCGGCCGTACGAGGCGGCCTCTCTCCAGCCACTTGTGCTGAGGTGCATGTTCAAGACAATGAGGGCGGACTTACCGTGCATCCATTGTATGAAATATCCTTCAAAATCCGTAGCCATCATCCAGACACAGCATCTTCAGGGTGTGCGGAGTGAAAGAATGAAAGGCTCCATCTGTGGCCATAGAAAATTCAATAAGCACCGAGGGATTCAAGGTTGTCCAAGGGTCAGTTTCTGCTAAATATGTGTCACCATTCACCACAGGGAATTGCGACACAAGGGACAGAAACGCGATTGACCATAAACAACGTAAAAACTGCACAGGCAACTTCCCTGGTACAGCGCAGTCAGTTCACCTGGTCCCAGAGGAGCATTGAAAAGACACAAGGGCTCTGAGTTCACAATGTTCGAGAAACAGTCCGAAAAAACGTAATAATGCAGTATGCAATATCAGTACGCTGCCATGGAACAAAATACTGTGATATTTTTGTGAACAGCACTGATGACAATATAATGAAAATATTTGGATATATGGATTCTTGGTTTTAAAGCGCTAATGGTTAGTTCGTTAGGTGAACATAATAATACTTAATTTTTAACCTTGGGCGCAATGGTACGATGCAAGTATGTCAGCAATATATCTGTAGATCCAAAAACCAAACCGGAAACGTAAAATTTAGTTACTAGAAAATTGCAAAACAAATGTAACTGGTTGAAACCAGTTTTATATGGTTCTTTAAAAATGCATAGCCTATTATCAAATTATTATATTATTTATTTGTTTATTTAACGGGGACAGTACAGTTTACATCGTCACCTAAGCTAACAGATGTCATTGTATGTGGGGCTTTTAGCCATTGGCTACAATAGACTACTGCTGAGTAGTCTATGGTAGCCAGGGCTTTGAACCAGAATTGTTTGCCAATTGACTCGGAGCAGAAAAGACACTTTAACGTTTCTGGTTTTGGGTTCCACCATGAGTGATTAAATCTTTTTTTTTAAGCTTCTCAGGAGACAAATGACTTTAATTGTAGCCTGCACAGGACTTTTTTAAAAACCTACATACAACCAGTATTTATCTGTTTCCATTATTTTTCTCTAAGTGTTATTATTCCAGAAGAAAAAAAAAAGTTTCTGGTTTTGTTTCTGTTTCTAGGAAAATGCCAACAGTTTCTGGTTTTTGCTTCTTAAATCAGGTTTGAAGTCCTGCTCAAAACAGAAACTGTTCAAGTCTCACTTTGTCTACACCTTGTTTTTACTTCTTGGTGTCCACACTGGTGGATCTCCTCCGATGTCCTCCGCTGGTCAGTTACTCTTGCGATGATGCTGTCAAGTCCACCGTCTGTAGAAGTGTTCTAATCGTTGACAATATGAAACCGAGTTTCTTCATTAAATATGAATTAGTCTTACTGTCCATCAAAGATCTGATCCTGTCTTGACCTTCCCTCTCCTGTGCACTCTCATCTCCAAAGTCATGTGAGGCAAACTTCTGCTACTGTGGTTGGATACATTTTAATACATCCCAGATTATGGACCACCTCTGTTTGCGGCCCACTCCATACATCAGCACTCTGTATTTGAAACGGTCTAAATCATGTGATGTCACAGGATTCGTTTTACATGTATTTTGCTTAACCCCATTTGGCATAGGTGGCGCCCCTGCTCTTGGGTGGTATTGGATTTAGAGTAAGGGAGCGGACGATTTTTTTTTTTTTTTTAGCCTTAATTCCTTTTTCTTTTAAAACTGGAAACATGTTGAACAAGCTTCTTCCCCTGCATCGATGTAGCCACCACGGAAGACCAACAGAAACCAACCACCCTGAGAAAACATTGTGGTTTGACCACCACTTACGACACTGGACTGGATGGAGGAGTGTGTGGGTGGGTGGGTGGGTGAGAGGAGGGAGTTTCTTAAAGGACAAAGCGAGAGATGTTTCTGTGGCAGGAGAACGCCTCTCTTCACTTCTTTAATAAATATTCATGCACAGCTGTAACTGTCTTCTCTGCCCCGGAAAGATTGAAAGACGGGGCGATCTCGGCTCCAAATTTATTGGGGTGAAGCAAGATTTTCTTACTCTTTGGACACCGACCACAAAGTTCGCTGCTTTCCAGCTGTGATATTAAGATCTCTTTCTTTTTTTTTCTCCTTTAAGGTGAGACCACACGTGAAGCCCTCTCACCCTGACAAGGGAAACTTAGAGTATTTTTAGAGGGAAATAGTCGTCCGGATTAATTTCTGGTCAAGAGATTTACGATTGCCTTTCTTTTGGGGGCAAAACTTGATCTAAGAATACCAACCACCTACTGAGAAAATGATACTGGACATGGAGAAGACACCTGATACTGTGTCTTTTCTGCTCAGTGAAGCGTCAAACACAAAAGTAGGGAAGTGTGTTGGGTTTTTAAATCTTTATTTGTAGGAAAGGCTGCAATTTATTTAAAATTAGTGCTACCTGCATATGGATTCGAAGAGTTTACGCTGACAGGAAATAAAGAAAGCGTGTGCACGGGTGTGTGTGTGTGTCTGAACGTTGACAGCATTATCTGCATCCTCTTTGGGTTCAGACTTGTTTCCGTCTGTTCCAACAGTTTTAAATAACTGCCCCCTTCAGAAACCCTGTCCAGTCACACACACATGTTTGCAGCTTCCTCTGACCACAGAAGCACATCCTTCAAATCTGGACCTGCACTTTCTATCTCTTCCTGTGATTACGGGAGGAACCAAACAAATCAAAACACATCAACAAATTGTTTTCTTCTCCTCCGTCCGCTCCGAAACACAAATCTAACGGAAGTCAATATAATTGAGCATCATTTAATACTGCTGTTGTGTAGTGTAGGTGACTTTCGTGGGCGGCAGCCGATTATTCTGCCTCTGTTTCCTTTTAGTTAACAGGAGTGATGAAACTTTATCTGTCTGCTGCATCCTTCACATTAAAAACAGGCTCAGTCACGCAACACTGTCAGTGAAACAGAGTGGTGTGGACTGTAATGGATGTGGTCAATCAGCACACGCTACTAATATTATTTTACTTAATTAACTTGACTATGTAAAACTTAATTTGTTTTACATAGTATTAAAATTATTATTTTTTCGTATATATGTGGAAATATATATATATAGTATATATACAGTATATGTGCATATGTATGTATGTGTTTATATGTATGTGTATATATGGATATATTTATGCGTATATATATACATTTATATATGTTGATATATTCTGTATATATGAAATAACTAAATATTTAATCCATTAATGATTAATAATTGCATCAATTATATTGTATCTCAATATGTAAAATCTGTAGATGCACATGGAAAATACTACAGTACACTGTTCTGAGAACAAATATGGGCCTAAGACCAATTTTCAAAATTTGTCTTTAATTCCAACAAATAATTATCCTTATGTATGGATATAGATGTAAAATGTACATTGAATATATCTATATAATGTTATAGTATACTGTACATTAAATACGTTATAAACAGGACATGTATATACTGTACATATATAAATACACTCTCTCTGTATATATATAAATGTATATATATATATATCTTTATATATATACAAACACTTTAAGTAGTGTATTATTTTGCTGAACTTCATAACACAAACACCTTGTCTACAGTGAACAGTGTATTTTTCCTGTTTGAGTGTGTGTGTGTGTGTGTGTGTGTGAGTGAGCTGGTCTCCATATGCGCTCCTGTCTCTCATCCCTCACCCTAATCTGACTAATGAAGTTTGAAACAAGGAAATCCACACATAATCTCCAATCCCATCCCACTGTAATTTCCAGAGGAGAACTCTGGAACACCCCCGCCCCAATTTACACATGCGACCCACACTCCTGTGTATGACTATGTACACACATGCTGATTTTATGTATGCACACTGATTTAAAACTAACACACACTCCTCGTCCAGATGTTCCTGCGGCACACAGGGTGAAGCATGAAGCTGCCCGTACTGTACTGTACTGTACTGTACTGTACTGTACCAACATCTACCAACACTGAAGCGTTTTACTGTTGTCGTTAGCAAAGACACATGCGTTTGGTTTCCTGTTCGTTCTATTTAGATAATAATTGGTTGTAGTGTCTGGAGTGAGCACAGTGTTCCCCATCGTAATGGTGGCCCAGTGGTAAAGGAACATGGGTTTGGAGGGTTTCAGGTTCAAATCCACCAGCTGCCAGTTTATCGTTGAGGTCCACTAAGCAAAGCAATGGCCTATTCACCGGTGATGGGTTCAATGCAGAGGTGACATTTCATTGTGTGCAGTGGTGTCAATCACAATGTCACAACGACAAGGAGTTTGTTTTCCTAAAAGAGAGTTTTAATTGACCCACCAAATTGGACATGTTCAGAGGAGGGACAGGCGTTTTATTGGTAGTGTGATGGAAATCGCTGTGGCGACCCCTGAAAACTTGACAAGCTGAAAGAAGAAGATGACGGGTAAATAATTTAACCTCTACTTTGCAGTCTTGGTTCTATGAAACTAAATAGACACTGTGCAATTATAATTTTTTTTTTAGTAGCCATGTGCTGCTCACACTGTATGAGTGAATCCCAGGGTTGATCTATTCATAGCTCACAATTCATTAAGATTTAAGACTAAAGATTAAATTCCTTTTTTTGTCATTATGACGCACACAACGAAATTTGGCCTCTGCATTTAACGCATCATCAAAGTGAGCAGTGGGCAGCTAATGAGCGCCCGGGGATCAGTGTGTAGGGACGATATCGTGCTCAGGTCATCTCAGTGGTAACTTGGCGGTAGGGGGATTCGAACCAGGGACATTGCAGACCCAATTCCGCTTCCTTAACCACTAGGCACCCACTGCCCTACACTAGGCCACCACTGCCCTAAAAAAAATGCTCTCACACTTCGCAATCTGATGGTCGGGTGTGATTGGACAGCTTTCTGTTCATTCATGACATGTCTGAATGCGTTACTTGTAACGCCGTAATGTAACTACTACATTAAAAACTACTTTTCACGGTAACTAATAACGTAACGCGTTACCTTTCCCATTCAGTAACGCGGCTATTGTTACTTTTGTGTAAAAGAGTATGCTACTCATTAATAACTGTGGTCCAAATGGACGGTTTCTCCCGGCCACGGAGAGAGGACTGTGTGTCAGTGGAGTCTGTCTGCTGCCTGTCAGCTATGAGTGAAAGACGGCCGTGCACACTAACTGAACCCATGTGTTGAAAAGGAGCAATGATTGGTTGACGTAGGTTAACGTTTCAGGCTAATCCAATCAGAAAGAGACCTGGGCGGGTCTTCTTGCCTTATAGGGAAACAAACACGCATACACCCACAAGCAAGACGGCGGCAAGTTGAGGTTACGATAAAGATGCCTGTCAAAATGTCTAAACATCTATTTTGTTTTTATTTAACATGTTTTTTTTAAATTTGCTTTTATTTTTATTATTTAAAGTCACAAGTTATTTGTTACTTTTATAATTTAGTAACTACTAACGTAACTAGTTACTTTTTAAAAGTAACTAGGAACTGCTGTGATAGAAGAATGATCACTGTAGGTATTAACCTTCCACATATTTTCTGGATTAAACTGACATCACGCCACACACTCACAGATCAGGAAAGATAAAAAGATAGCAATGTTGAGACATCCGTCCAGAGAGTTGTCAAAGGAAACAAATGTCTTTAATTGTGCAGGCAGCCGTGTGTTCTACATTGTTCGAATGAAACGCTGCCATTTTTTTTTTTTTTTTTACCGTCCAGTGTTTGTAATCCAACACCCTTTCTCTTTTTCAGTCCTGGAGGTTTTTGTTCACATCCTTACAAATTTTTCCTGTCTGCTATTGTTTATTTTGTAAGAGAAGACACATTTTCCAATGTTGGACCAGGGATTTATTTGTGTCACAGGATAAAATCCTGCTGATTACAACTCATTTAACACCATAAACAAACCATTTTAACTGGCCAGCGATTTAACCCTAAGTATTTCACGTTTATTTCTCCAAACGTAAAATTGGCCGAGGATTCCTAGTGATTTAACAAAAAAGAATTATATGTGTTTTATGCAGTGTGCAGGATCAATCCTCACAGAAATATAAAACACAGTATGGAAGATGACGCATCTCATTTTTTTTTTTTTAAAGAAAATCATTTACACGTATAAACGCCTGGCAACTGCTGTGCTGAAATGTATGGTATTTCACAAATGTCAAAAATAGCGGATCGCGGATAACATCTTTATTCAATGTAAAGGATATAATTATGCAATAAATATAATTACAGTGAGAGTGTGTAATTAATTCAAGTAAAATAAGACTTTTTTTTTTTTTTTCCTTTTAAGGCCACGGCTCCGTGTCCAACGCTGCGGTTTTAGGTTATAAAAACACACGGCCCGGCTCTGCGCTGCTACTAATTTAAATGAGAAATGTCTGTTTATCCACACTATTCAGCACCTACCGCATACACCTTGCATGAGAACGCTGTCAAAGCCCTGTCATGTTGGAGGGAGGCCTATACTTCACTCCCACTCCCACTCACTACGTCTGGGTGCTCACAGCCAGCAGGGCTCCCAGTACAAGAGCCACTAGGCTCCGCAGATATTTCCTGAGGAAAACATATCACCTCAGGCTAGACCAACCGTCTGACTCTGCTGAGACAGCAGCAGCCCCAGCCCACAATCCACCACAGGCCTCAACCTCACTCTGCCTCTCCTCTCCTCTCCTCTCCTCTCCTCTCCTTCCCTCCTTCATCCCTCTCTCTCTCTGAGCCCATCTTTCTCTCCTGCAATTTATTTGTCAGTCTGTTTTATTCTATCGTGCCCTAAACCTTTTCTTTCACCGCCTGGGAAGGACCTTGTGCATTTTTGTAATGCTTTGTACTTAGGAAAAAAAAAGAGAGCAACTAATAAAGAAAAGAAAATTTTAAAAAAGACGTCTAGGAAAGGACATATTCTACTGTGATCTTTGCAAACGTTCGCCTTGGACGTGTATTCAATTCTCCTATTACAGGTGCATGTAGAGGAGACATTCTTTCACCAGATAAATGATTCATTTTGCTTTTATTAAAAGAGATAACACGTCTCTGAACTTGTAGGAAAGTTTTGAAAAAAAAAAAGGTCTTTTGAGATAATGTTTATACAAGTAAAAACTTGTGTAGTATTACCTACACTGTTCTTACACAGAAAAAAATACAATATAAAAATAAATTAGGAAAGCTCTGAGTGTGGTGCAGTGTGATTTGGGCAGAGGTCTCTAACCGGCGGCTCGTGGACAACTTGCGGCCCATGGAACAATATTTTGCGGCCCCCACCTTTGATGTGGGAGTTGAATTTCTAGTAGTATTTTATAGATTTGTTCTCCACATTTTATGGTAAATCCTATAGTTCTCAAAGCCCTGATCCACAGCCTCCTTGTGGTTCAGTGTTGTATTACACAGAATCTATGGGAAACTGATTTTTACAATTTTTCTTTTGTATTGAACACTGAAAGCTGAGGCGGCCCTTTGGTGAAATGATGGGTGTGGGTGGTGGCCCTCAACTTATTTGACTTTGAGACCCCTGGATTTGGGTGATTTGGGTCGCTGTCTCTTATACACATCTAGATGTGTATAAGAGACAGACCATTTTTTAGGGTTGTATTACTCCCTAAATCTATGGGAAACTGATTTTTTTGTAATTTTTTTTCTTTTGTATTGAACACTGAAAGCTGAGGCGGCCCTATGGTGAAATGATGGGTGTGGGTGGTGGCCCTCAACTTATTTGACTTTGAGACCCCTGGATTTGGGTGATTTGGGTCGAGGAGACTGCTGAATATATATATATATATATATATATATGTATATATATGGTGATGAATGAATATATATAGTATGACTGAGATGATCTGGGCACTCCTGAAGCGCAGGTCAAGTTATTATGTATATATTTTTTTATCTTGGACCCAATTAAGATCCAAGACTCATTATTACCATTGGCTCAGACAATGTAAATATAAACGCTCCATGTCGACTCGTGTGTCAGTTATTGACGATTGCATCCATGTCAGTCAGTTTTGATGGTTACTTGACAGGGCAGTGGTGGCCTTAGTGGTTAAGGAAGTGGATTGGGGTCCACAGGGTCTCTGGTTCAAAACCACGAGCTGCCAGGTTACCACTGAGCATGGCACCGTCCCCATGAACTGCACCCTGTGTGCTTAAAGCTGCCCACTGTTCGCTTTGGTGAGGGGTTAAGCTCACATTGTGTTGTGTGCAGTGGTGTGGATCACAATGGAGTTCACATACATCAGTTGGTCTGAAGAGAAGAAACAAGAAACCAATTTCAATCTGCTGCTCATATCAGTCAAATACTCCCCCTCTACTCTAAAACCTCGGAGACTCTGGGTAAAATGTTAGTGCATTTGAAATGACCAAACATCCTGTAGCCCCTGGGTCACTTTCTTTTTTCTTCTTTGTTTTTTTATTCCCAAACTTCAACAGGGCCGAAAAAAAAAGAGATAAGACGGAGCTCCTGGCGTCTGTCCCTATCCTTGGGTCCAAACCAACATCCTTCAACATCTCAGCAAACTGCAGCCGGACAAGAGGAAGTCGATGATGTGTTTTATGTGGAAAGGACGGTTGAGAACCCAGTGGTGCAATAGTATAACAGGGAGGACATGTTGGACATATTGGTTCCCTCACCTCAGGAAATCCCTGTTAACCCCATTTCTCTCTCTGTCTCTCTCTCTGTCTGTCCCCCTCTCTCCCTTTCCCTCTATAAAGACATTTATAGCATTGTCCAGAGATCCTCCCATCGTTCCCTGTGGATATTTTTAGACCAGTGGGGCCGTAGAAATCTATAACTCTACCAAAAGTTAAAATGTTTTACACTGTTTACGCAGTACTACTCTGCTGTACTTATAAAACCACACACATCTGCACTGTTTTTATTACAACGCTCCAGCGGCGAAAGATGAAGCTTAAAAATAGATAATTTCATGTTTTTCTTTGCATTTATTTATGCATATTTCCAATAAAAAATTACATTTTAGCACAGTTGGGAAAAAAAAAACTAAACAAAAATGTTAGGATACCAGCCCTGGTCCTTCTTAATTGTTGTTTTGAGAACAAATTTCTGATTACTGCCCCCTACCAGGCTGGAGGTGGTGTGATACCAGCATGTCAGAAATGAGTGGACGAAGACAAAACAGTCCCCATTCTGGTGCATAATTTTGTAAGTTAAAAATGAAAGATATCACTTAATCACTTGACTCTAATGAATCACATTGATGTATCTGCCACTTGTCACCAACACAGATCACACATAGTGTTTTCAGATAATAATCCGTTGTAGATGCGAACATATAATATCTTAATATATCTTAATAGCAAAATCACATTTTGCAATAATCTGTCTTAATTGTTACACTCATTATTTATATTATTATTATTTATTTTAGTGTACTTATTTTAGTTTTTTATTGCGTTATTGGTATGTAATTGATAATCCTGTGATATTTCTGAAAATAATTGGTATCTATCCACCTCAGGTATAAACTCCTCAACCGCTGTTTGACCCAGGTCTGCTCTTCAGCCCACACTGAGCCACTGAGGCCACAGGAAGTCAAGGCAAAGAGGTCCATTACAGCTGGGGGTCTATCTCAGCCTGCGTCAGGAAAGTCTCTCTTAGCATGAAGTATGACTCTATCTGTCCGCTGTCTCATTTTGTCCGTCCAAATGCCCCCACTGGCCTGAGCCTCTCTGCCCATCAACCATTGTGGTTTGTCAGGATTGAGTCTGAGGGAAGATAATTGATTTAATTGGAGGTGATGAATGAAGGGCTTTTATGGAACATGGATCATAAGTTGTTGACAATCCGGGGGATAATGGAGAAAGTTTATGGGTCAAAAGCCACGCGTTGTCTCGTAGAGGGGTTTTATAAGTCATTGGTAAAGCAGTTTATTTCATCCGTGCAGGATTTTTCTTTTGGAATGTCTTTTCACAGGGACGTTTTGTCTCCTGGTGATGAGGGAAAGAGGTGAAGTTGAAGTCATCCTGTAGAACCTTTGTATGTGCACGTCTTTCTTCATTCATGTATATATATGTATATATATATATATATATATATATATATATGTGTGTGTATATTGTATATGTATTTTTATGAATGAGGTGCTTGCACATATATATATAAATGTATATAAAGATTTATATATATATAAACATATTGATCATATATATACGTATATATGTGTATATATATATGTGTGTGTATATATATATATATATGTATATATGCCTTTGCAGAGATAAGGAAGTTTAATGAAAATATAAATAATTTATTTAAGCTCAATGGGCCACATCTAGCCCGCAGGCCTTAGTTTGCCCATGCCTGGTCTAAGCACATAAACATCACTGGTTTGATACCTCATTGTAAATCGAGATTTTTCTCAGATATCAAGTTAACATACATACATATATATATACATATATATATATCAGAGTCATATTTGACATATATTATTGTAAATAGAGAGACAGATTGATCGGTAGATAGACAGGCAGCTGGACAGATCTGGTCTCTGCTTCTCCAATGTGTCCACGGGGAGAGGAAGCGGAAGACGAGGGGAAAGCCTAATGGCATGTTTCAGACAGATGAACACAGTTGAGGGTTCAACGTTCAGCTGAAACAGGAAGAGTATGAAAGGTTTGGGGAACACGGCAGTGGAGAGAAAGAAGAACAGAAACAGGAAGAGGAGGAGATACTTGGGAAGAAAGGGTAAGGAAAATGGCACAGGGGTGAGAGTAGAGAACGGGGGGAACGACTGGAGGGAATAGAGCGAAACATTGATGGAGAAATGATGAGTGACAAAAATTGCGGGTATAAAAGAGAAAGAATAAGTAGGGTGTGTGCTGCCAGGATCGGATTTCCACATTCTTCCTATCACCACACCTAAATCCCTAATTGTGTGGCCACAGACAAAGTACCATTGAGACCACAGCACTTCAGCGAGCCGGCGTTTAGTAGCCGAAAACCACGCTGTTTAAATTGGTCTGTGACCCAGTCTGCATGCGACTGGAGTTTAGACTGAACGATGAAGATAGAAGAGAAAAAGACAGCAGAGACGGAGGGAGAAGGAAAAATAATACCAGGAAGACAGAGGAGAAACAAATGGGAAGAAAATCCTTTTCGGAATCTGAGCTTGGCATGGTCAACTGAGAAAATAAATAGGAGTATTTCTGCAAATCAAATGGCTACCACACCGTCGGAGTGTTGAATGTTTTATGGGCTGAGCACGGCGCCAAACCTGTCTTTTTCTTTAATCAAGTCATGTCGGGAAGAAAGTTAACTGCCCGTGTTGAATACCATTAGAATCTATTAAAAGAAAGCAAAAATAAATTGGTCCGTCAAAACGTATTCACGTAACCCGTGAGTTGTGTAAAAAAAAAAAAAAACAGCCAACGCTGCCAAAAAAGACTGTAAAAAATACAACGATAACAGGGATTTCTAACAAACATAAAAATGATGCAAAAAGTCCTTTATTCATCCCACAAAGAAATACAGATGATTTTATAATGAGAAAAATTCATATGAAAATTATCATTAAAAAATTACGGTTATTTTAAAATTTTGCAAAAATCTGCAAAATTCTTCCACAGACTTAGCCTTTAGCCCTACTTTGTGTCTGTTCTATTGTGTTTCATGTTGATATTCATTGTTTTATGGACAACGCTAATGTCTAAGCCAGGCTAGGACAAATTTTTTGACTCTTGGGCCACGATTGGTCCTAAAATAGGACATAGGGGACGCGTCCAAGGCAAAAAGATGGATTTTTTTGTCTGAACTAAGATAAATGGCATGTAAAAATCATGCATAAAACCTTTATGACATCATTGAATGGGGAAACACATAATTTGGTCAAGGTTGGAGGGCCACATCAAAAAGCTAAATGGGCCGAAATTCAGCCCCCGGGCCTTAGTTTGCCCATGCCTGGTCTAAACACAGAAACATCACTGGTTTGATACCTAGTAGTAAATGAAGATTTTTCAGGTATGAAGTTAACATATAATGCAACTCTTGTCTATGTGTTTATCATTGGTGTGTAACTCTATGGTTCACCTCCTGGGCAAGATCAAATCCCAGTTGGATTAGTTGGTGCCACCTAGTGGGCACACCACCTGCAGGAAGGTTCATGAGGGTCTGGAACAGAGCAGTGAATGGTGAACTCCATGGTCACATGAGGAGCTGTACGGTCTAGTGTGATTGGCGGTGGTAGCGAAGACTAACGCCACCACAACCTCATAGCGAATAAGTCTAAGATGGATGGATGTTAGTGAACATATCCTATTATGGTTTTCTGGTTGGATTCCCAGTTGTTCTGTACTGAGGTTGTAGGTACGAGTTCCTATTAATGGTGGTTTGCCAATGGGACCAACTGCTGGACCCTGCTTTTGTTCAATGGACTCCATCCCACCACAACCAAACCACCTTATGACAGCTTTGCTGCCATCAGGGAGGTTGGTGGCCTAGTGGTTAAGGAAACGAACTTGGGTCTAAAAGGCCTCCGGTTCGAATCCCTGTTCCGCCAAGTTACCACTGAGGTCCACTGAGCATGGCACTGTCCCCACTCACAGTTCCACTCCCCACTGTTCACTTCGGTAATAATAAATGTTCTATAAACATATAAATATAAATAAAAATAAATGATGAAATAAATAAATAAAATCATGTATTTGACAATAGGAACATGTGAATCTGCACAGACTGTCAACCATCCATCCATACATCACATTTGCTTATCTGTTACCAGGTTGCCATCACCATCATGCTACTCCATACCATCCCCTTAAGAACCTTCCTGCAGGTGTAAGCCTTCTAGAAGGCGTCAATCGCCCCTAAGAGGAATTCCATCCTTGCCCTGCAGATGAACCCTGGTTTTCCACTCCATTGACAGAGACATTGACTCTGGGCAAAAGCTCAAATCAGAGACATTCTTCCATCCTTGGAATCACTTGCCTCTGGATGAAAGGGTGAAACTGGAGTCAACGATGAACTCCACCCACAAGTGTTTCCTAAAGTAAGAACTGGCAGGGTTTTTCTTTTCTGTAGCTCAGTAACACTTTTCTTTCCCCCCGCACTGCAAGATTTCATGCATGCCATTCTCTTGGTAGCACTTGGAGCGACCACAAAGAAAATAGTAGAGATGTGTTCAAAAATATCTCCCCCCCTGACCTCACCTTTAACACAAACAAACATTTAAAATAAGCCCTGGGCCTTTGCTCCCCGGCCACAGCCGTAAGGTTCCTTCATCATCCATCTGCCCGACCCGAGTCCACTTTTTACACAGCGGCGTGGGTTCAATGCCGGCAGGACGGTAGAACCAGCGACTCTGAGCGGCTCGCGCTGGGGCGGAGCTTCAGTCGTTGTATGAAATAGAAAACCCGGTGAGGACATCATTTTCCTGGAGGTCGGCGGACCTCGCCCCTCCCTCCCCACCCTCTTCCCCTTCCACCAACATCAACACCCGACACGGTGTGTCTGATCAATAAACCTCTATTTTCTCCCCCCACACAAGGTTTCCCATTCAATACAGCTGCCAGTGGCTTTAAAAACATAGAACTATGATCCATTTATTATTGGCTGTTACTATGATCTATCTGCCCCCACCCCACCTACACCTCCCCCACACCTCTTTATGTTGCTGTCCATCGGGACAGAAGGGGCCGCTCTTTATTTCCTGCCCATGTTGGTTATTGACAGGCCGTCAGTGGAGCACATCCTTCATCACTCACTCTACCTGGACCTGAGGTCTGATGGTTCTGGATGGTCTTATTCAGAGCGTGGACAATTAAAGTGTTTCTTTCAAAATTATCAAATATCAATGATTTTAAAAGTTTTTAGGCAGTATTTTATGCTTTTCTTGGATGTTACATAGATATTTTTTTTTTTTGTAAAAATAAATTTACAACCGCCTTTCTGCTACTGCGCCAGAGGATAAAAAAACATGCACAATAAAAAGTGCATTTTTATAAGCAAAGAAAAAAAGACAACGAAGGACATAGGGGCCAATAATCAATGCTGTTTATTGTTAAGCTCCGTGTGGACAAACATTTTGAATTGCATGGCCACAATTCGTCTTAAAATTGGACATAGGGCCCCTATGAGGGGCAAACACAAAGTAGGGTTTGGTGCACTAGAATAAATGACATGTTAAATGAATACTGGACTAGTAGTTTGGGGGTTGGACTTGGATCTGCAAGGCTTCATGTTCAAGTCCATCAGCTGCCAGGTTGCCATTGAGGTGCACTGAGAATAGCACCATTCTGAAACACATAACTTCTTGTGGACTCACCACCCACAAGAAGGTCTCACAGTCGGGTGCAGTGTGATTTGGGTGGCAGTTGTGGAAACTGCTGCCCGTGCTAACATGTAGCATGTAAGAGGATGAAGATATTTTTTTTTAAAAATAGGGCTAATTTGCTTTTTCAGTGAGATTCAGCGTTGCATAAAAGGGAAGTATACAAAACACGTGGGCCAGATTCCAAGGCCGAACAGGCCACATCCGGCCCACAGGCCTTAGTTTGCTGCTTCCAAGCTTTTAGGAGATGAACTGAAAGTGTTAAAGGGTGAAAGATGGATTTGATCAATTTTGGGGCTAAAGTTTTTTGGGTCATTTCACAGCTGCCTAAGCCAACATGAACCCAAAGAGTAACTATGGACAGTGGAGGCCTAGTGGTTAAGGAACTGGACTGGGGTCTAGAGGGTTTCAGGTTCGATTTCTGTTTGCTTTCCTTTCCTTTGAGAATTCATTGCAAGGTACTACTTTACATATCTATATGTACCCTCTGAACTAACAAAGGCATCGAAAGCAAATGGTGTAAATGTAATATTTCTAATACAGTATTCCCAAAGACATGCTGGGACATTCTTCCTCCAAATTCCATCCTTCAAAGATATTTTTCAGTCACGTGGATAAGGCTCTTAAAATAATTAAAAATAAACAGACATCTAAATGAGACTGTTGTTTATAAGTATACAGTCATGGAAAAAAATGATTAGACCACTCTGCTGTTTTCTTCAATTCCTTGTTCATCTTAATGCCTTGTTCCACTAAAGGTTTATCACCTGGGGGAAACAATGAACACAAAACCATGCAATGACTAAAAGCACTGTATTTCAGATTCAGATTCAGATTCAAACACTTTATTAATCCCCGAGGGGCAATTCAAGGCACAACTGAGCAGCATATTGGTGTGTGAGGTAAGGTAGAATAAAATAAAGGCAATAAAATAAATAAAATAACAATAACAATAACAACATGAAGCATTTGTCAGTACAATGTTATTGCTAGTGATGTAGGAACGAAAGTGATTTTTGTCACTGTCAATAAAACCATGCAAAATGGCCAGAAATCAGCTCTGAAATTAAA